>PVJS01000002.1:0-314204 GCA_004027185.1 Glis glis
ACCTCCGCGCTACACCCCCGGCCCTATTTTTTATACTTTATTTTGAAACCGGGCCTCACAAAGTTGCAGAGGGCCTCACTAAGTAGAGAGAGAGAGAGAGAGACAGGGAGAGAGAGACAGAGAGAGAGAGAGAGAGAGAGAGAGAGAGAAAGCTGAGGCTGGCCGTGAACCCAGATCCTCCGGTCTCCGCCTCCCAAAGTACTGGGATTACAAGTGTGCGCCACCACGCCCAGCTCCCTAGTCACCTTCTGACCCTTCATGGTAGGATGGGTCCTCACGTGTCTGTGTCTTGGGCCTGTTGCCTGGATGTGCTTCCTCAGGAGGGCTCTGATTTGGTGGGAGAGAGTCCTCCAGAAAAAGTCCGGGTCTGTGGCTCTGTGGCTGCCCACACAGCCTGTGTCATAACTTTATTCCTTTTCATATCTGGGTAATATTCCACTGCAAGGAAATTCTACACTTTGTTTTTCTAGTCTAGTCCTCAGCTGATGGATATGTGGGTCATTTCCACTTTGGGCCACATAAATCATCTCATTGGAGATGCTGGAGAGCTGTGAGTTTGAATCTGGATCCTGCACTGTGTCACTAAAACTAAAAGCTGTTTTCATCTGCTCTACTGTTGCTTTGATAGAAATACCTGAGAAGCACAACTTAGAGGAGGAAAGGTTTATTTGGGCTCACGGTTTCTGAGGTTCAGTCCATAGTTGGCTGGCTCCAAGGCAGAAACTGCAGTGGCAAGGATGGTGGAGGGACACTGCTCTCACAGCACAGTGGCTGGAAGCGGAGAGAGCAAGAAGAGGGGGCCTGTGGACAGATACAGTCCCCAAGACCCTGCCTCCAAGGACCCACCCCCTCCGCCACCTCTGACCCCTGCCACACTGGGGACAAGTTTTCAACACATGAGCTCTTGGGGGACCTTCCAGACCCAAACAATGACACATGCTTTTCCCTCTTTCAGAGCTGTCTGTGGGGACAGTTCAAAACGCCGGTGGGTAAGTCCTCTGTTAGCGTTGCGTGTGGCATGAGAGACTTGATCGTTTTTAGCAGACGTCAGTTGTTGGCATAGGAAAGCACACATTTAGAATGATAATGTTTAAATTGAATAATAAAATATTGATAAGCATATAAGCAATAAACATTTCCTACTACATAATCCAAGTCATTCTATTTTTGTTTTGTACTTTTCTTAAATCAGGCACTCTTTAGTTAAATTTGTTGTGGGATTTACACGAGGCCTGGACATTCCGTGGCGGATATTACTGGATATCAGTATATCATGTGTACATGGGCATAGATAGCGGTTGGGAGATCTAAAGCTGTCTCCCTGAGGTTCTCTCCCTTACTAATTCAAATACTATTCTAAGTTCTGCTGTGGAGGACTTTGGAGATATAATCGAGGTTCCTCATCATCTGGGGAGATTATCCTGGATTTTCTAGGTGGGCCCAGTAACCACCTGAACAGAAGAGTAAGCCAGAGAGATCTGAAGAATGAGGGAGGGATTTAACCTACCATTGATGGGGCCACGTAGAAACCAACAGAAGGCATCCAGGCAGACTGTGGGTGCAAAAACCAGCCCCCGCTGAGAGCTAACAAGGGAACCCCAGGAATTAGATTTGTCCAACAAGCTGAGGGTGCCCGGACTCAGAGCCTTACCCCGAAACTCTAGAAGAAAGCCAGCGCAGATATCACCTTGACATCCGCAGAGGCCCCTGCGCCGGGCGGAGCCTGGACTTCCATTGTGAAACTGTAAGACAGTGAATGAGTGTCGTTATAAGCCATCAGGTGTGTGGTACTTTGTTAAGCAGCAATAAGAAAAAGATACACGTATGGATGTGCTGTGAGCTTTCTGTTCAAAGTTGTTCCCGTCGGCATTCTCGCCGCTGTAATCTGAACACCTGGCGCGCGACACTTAGGGGAAGAAGGGTCTTATTTGCTTACAGATCTGGAGAGGTTCAGAGGTCACAGTCCATTTTGAGGGGCCAGCTTCTCCCACATCCTCGGGGCATCCTGGAAGGGAGCAGAGAGAGCAAAGGGAAGGGGCGAGGGTCATATACAGTCCCCAAGGCCACAGCCCCAGGGACCCACCTCCAGCCATGCCCTACCTTCAAATATGGCTGCCTCCAGCCTTGCCTTGTCTAACCATGAGATCTGGGGACATTTTACTTTCAAACCATAACAAAGGTTAGGTATTATATATCCTGGGCTACTAGTAAAATGTGTGTTCTGTAGACAGAACATTTATCATAGGCCAAATTATTTCACACGCTCGCACACATACACACACACACTTTGCTTCTCAAATGTTCGTGCAGCCGTCTGGGCCATCTGGGTCCCTTCTGCTCTTTCCAGTTGCCCTGGGTCTGGGTGGAGGGCGATGGATACAGTGTGCAGAAGCACAGCTGAGGGCAAGCGGGGTCTCCTCGTGAAGCATCAGCTACTTTCCTCCGCACGGCCTCCTCTAGCCATCCACAGGAGCAGAGGCGAGGAGAGGGTTGGAGTGCACCAGGTTTCTTTCCTCTTTAGCTTTGTGAAGTTGTCCTGGGTGCTGCATTAGTAAAGTCAACGGTGTCTTTTTTCTGCTTGGCTGTGGAGAGTGAGCCTCACTTACTGTAAGACAAACAGTTCATTAGAGACTTACAATTAGGTATTAAACACTAACAAATTAAATGTAAATAAAAAGGTCTATTACTAGTAAGGAGGAATCCAGGATAGTAGGAAAGATGTGTTTATCGGATACATGCATTTTTCCCCCCGAAAGCCTGGGCTCCCCAGCAACCTTAGAACTCTAACACTTTCCAGAAACAAGCTGCTCCGCGTCCCTGCAGCTCTGACGCTGCTGTCCCACTACTGACAAGGGTTTGCTTTTCCTTTGCCTGGCTAACGCCTTTACATTTCATTTGGATATATAACCAGAAGTGGGGTCACTGCATCATATGGTAGGCCTACTCTTAGTCTTTTGAGGAACTCCATACTGTTTTCCATAATGGCTGTACTCATTTCCATCCCCACCAACAGTGCATAGGGTTCCTTTTTCTTTTTCTTTTTTTTTTTTAACTTTCTATGTTCATTTATTGGTGCATTGTAAATTATAATTATACATTTTGATATCTGTCAGGGTATGAACGTCATACATGCACACATGGCACATTTAGCCCTCCCTCCAGTCCCACCCTGTTCCCTCCCCCTTCCCTCCCTTTCATGCTCCGGATAGTGATTGAGTCTTATAGGTTTGTGCATGTACATCATGTGCTACATCCTCGCCAGCATTTTTTATTTTTTGTTTTCTTGATAATAGCTATTCTAACTGGGCTGAATGGTATCTGGTTGTAGTTTTGATTTGCATTTCCTTGATGACTAATGATACTGAGTATTTTTTTCATGCATTTGTTGGTTATTTGACGAGTGTTTACTCAGATCATTTGCCCATTTTTAAATTGGATTACTTGGTTTTTGTTGTTACATTTTTTTGAGTTTCTTATATATTCTGGATATTAACCCTCTTTCAGATGAATAGCTGGCGAAGATTTTCTCCCATTCTATAGGCTGTCTCTTCAATCCTTTGCTGTGTGGAAACATTGTTTTAGTTTGCTATAACCCCATTTGTCAATTTTTTTTTATCCCTTGTTCTTTTGGGGACCCATCCAGAATATCATTGCCTGTCCCAATGTCTTGAAGCATTTCCTGTTTCTTCCAGTAGTTTCTTTCTCCATGACCCCAGCCTGAAAATGCTGAGCTCAAGGCAAGCATGGCAGCCTAAGCAAATCACCTGCCCCTTCCTGCCTCAGTGTCCTTATCTGTCAAGCACACATCATACCTCCTCTCTGTGTGCCATGAAGCCTGCTAGGGCGGTCACATGAGGTAATGTCCTAAGCAAGCTGTGACAACATGTGAAGAAGCCTGCTGTCCCAGCTCTCTGCAGCACTGGCCCTGAATGGGCCCCAGGGAGGAGGTGTTCAGGCTTCCAAGCGCTCAGTCCAAATGGGGATCCATACAACTGCACTTAAGAGCCCCGAGGAGTCCACCTGCTCCGCTAAAAGGAAAGTTTTCAGGAATCCTTTGTTCAAGTAGTGGGTTTGAATTTACTGATGGCTGTTGGAAACAGGGCTAATTGCAAAATGACTTTGAAGTTGACTGTTCAGTTATTCTCACAGAATGAGGTGGGATTTGCATTTGAAATGCATCCGCCACTGTGCTTGAAAGCTTCCAGGGTGGTTTTAAGGCTTCCTGCTCTTGGTACCCTCTCCGGCGATTTCTACCCTTGCCACTCTGGCTGTGCCGGGGCTGGGGAGACCCCCATTCTGTCAACTCTCCACTCACTGGTGGGTCTAGAGAGGATTCTTGATTCAGAAATGGAAAAAAGAAAGCCAGACCCAAAATAAAGTTGTGTCGCGAGATGCATGTGAGCCGTTCGTGAAGAATTCCAAGTCTTTTGAGGTAAAAATCGATTTATGAACAAAGAGCCCAGCCACAAAAAAGTTGCCGGCTCCATTCAGTCTCCGATCCTATTTGCATAGAAAGCAAGCTCCCCAATAATGCTTTACGAGGAGCACCGATGAACACTGGATTTGCATACTTTCGTGCATTCCATTTCCGGAGATGTTTAAACGAATTACTTGATTAAGCCTCAGTCAATCTATTTTTTTAATTTATTGGATTTTTTTTTTCAAGTCACTAAATATTTTTCAGGTGGAGCACTTCTGAGCCTGGGAATGGAATAGCAGCCGGTGGGGCCACTGCATCTGTTTCTACGACCATGTGCAGACCTTTCCTACATAAGGTCTTTAAAATAGCCAGGCATGGTGGCGCATGCTTGTAATCCCAGTACTTGGGAGGCTGAGACTGGAAGATCTGGGATTGCGGCCAGCCTCAGCTACTTAGTGAGGCCCTCTGCAACTTAGTGAGACCCTGTTTCAAAAATAAAAGAATAAAAAGTAGGGCTGGGGGTGTAGCTCGGAGGTAGAATGACCCTGGGTTCCATCCCCAGTACTGCAAAAAAATAAAAATAAAAATAAATAAGACAGGCATCCACAGAGACTTTAAAGCTGTGTTCCCACACTTCCTCCTGAGGGCTGCACACAGTGCAGCCAGTGAGCTGGCTGCCTACCAATGTGGGATTCCTGGCATGGGTTTGATTTTACTTCTGGGCAATGGGACCTTCATAAGCTACCCAAATGCTCTGTGCCTCAGTTTCCTCCTTTGTAAAACCTGAGACAATGAACTTACAAGTTGTTGTGAAGATGCAATGGGGCTAGCCGTATAAAGTACCAAACAGAAGCACCTACTATGCGCTGGGCTCATCTTTATCATTCATCTTTATTCCATTGAGCCCCATCTTCCATGATGGAAGAGACATGGGAGGAGGGCTGTGCAGTATGGATCCCTGTAGCCCTGAGGCCTGGCACATAGTAGGTCTCCAATAAAATCAGTGACTTTGAAGTGCACAGGGCCCTTTGGGGGCTGACTCATCTCTAGTCACTCAGGTCGCTTGCATTTAAGCTAAGTCTCCATGGGCTCAGAGCAACTTTGGAAAGGAATTGGGTGGTCTCTGCAAGGCCAAATGGTATTCTTTTTTAAGCTGACAAATAAAAATTATATATTTTTATGGTGTACAACATGGTGTTTTGAAATATGTGTAATAACTCAATATGAAATATGTGGAATATGTCGAGTATTGTGGAATAGCTCAATTGAACTCCTTACCATATGCATTATGGTGATGAAAACACTTGACGTCTACTCTCTTCGCAATTTTCAAGAACACAGAACATTGTTATTAACTATAGTCACCGTAGTATGCAGTGTATCTCTCTAACTTAATCTTCCTAACTGAAATGTTGTGTCCTTTGATGAACACTTTTGCAACCCTCCACCCCCTCACCTGGTACCCAGTGGCATTAATTCTTAGCCAAGAAGGGCTAGGTTGCTTAGCGCTGTCCATGGTGGGGGCTGATGTGCATTTGCCACCCTGAGGGGAGGACTTGGCTTTTCTTTGCTCCTGTGCCTTTGGTACCCTTGGGACCTGTCCAGCAGTGGGTCTGCACACAGAGTACATTCTGACAACATGATTACTAAGTTGGCTTCATCTTCATCAATGGGTAGAAGGCATGTGGTGTGGGGGACAGGAGAGGGCAGAGGATGGTCAACACACAGCTGGAGGCTGACCCTGGAGCTCCTGCTAATCTCTGCTCCCAGCCACAGTGCCATGGTAACGTGTGGAGTGTGCGGGCTGCTTGGGCCTCTGCCCTCCCACCATGCCTGTACTGCATGCCCTGGGCCTCTCTCCAGAATGTCCTCCTCCTTCTCATCCTTCACCATCCACTCAATGCCAAGGGTCCCCCAGAAACAGGACCTGGAGTTCTGCTTTTCTCCCATGACACACTGCCTGGTGGCCCTATCCACTCCCAGGCTTCCATCATCCCTTCGCACTGGGACTGACGCCTTCCACTGCAAGAATTGCAGCCAGAATTGGGTGAGGAGTATTTAGGACATGGGGCAAATTGCTGTCAGTGGTGGCCTGGAGTCACAAGTTCTAGTCCCCTGTCCTGAACAGTCTGTGTGGCATGGCCAGGTGCTCCTCATCCCTCTGCACCCTCATGAGCAGACACTGGGGTATCAACAGGGAGGAAGCACATCCCAGAGAGAGGGAGGAGCAGCTGCTGGAGGAGACAGAGCATCTGATTAGGAGCCTAGAGTCTGGGTTGTAACCATGGCTGCACCATATAACCATGAGCAGGTAGAGCAACTCTGATTAAAAGGAAGATGTCTGCCCTACAGATGGGGTGAGCTCAACCAATGTGGTATGAAAAAGTGCTCTATTGAAGGCCGAGTATGTTAAGTAAGCACCATTCCCCTCCTGGATGCGGATGTAGGTGCTGTCCTTATTTTATTTTGGATTTCTGTGTTCAGGTAAAATTCACATAACTTTAACCATTTTCAAGTGTCCAATTCAGTGGCGTTGAGGACATTCACAGGACTGTGCAGCCACCACCTCCATCTAGTTCCAAAACATTTTCATCTCCCAGAAGAAACCCCACCTGTGAGCACTGGCTCCCATGCCTCTCTCCCTCTAGTCTCTGCAACCACAAATCTAGTTTCCATCTCTAAGAATTTCCCTATTCTGTACAATTCATATAAATGACATCACACCACACGTGGCCTTCATATCCAGCTTCTTTCCAGAGCCGATTTCAAGGCTCATCCACATCACAGCAGGTTCCAGAGCTTTGTTCCTTTATAACCCAGTGAGACTGCACTGTGAGGAAGGGAAGGGACTCGGCTTGCTTGCCTGACGTTCATCCACCCGTGGACATTTGGGTTGTCACTACCTTTTGGCTGTTGCACAGACAAAAGCACGCAAGGGTTACTTCATGGTATAATGAGGATTAAGGTGAAGGTACATCTTCTCAGAGTTCCTGGGGTCTCTGGGTGTGCACTGGGAGGAAGCAGGGATGTTTGGGTCCTTGTCCTTCCTTGCTATGGCCAGAGCATCTTTTCTTGTTTGTTCATTGGTCGTCTGCCACCCTTGCCTCAAAAGGTGTGCGAGACCCCTAATTTCTTAATTCTCCTTTCTCAGCCAAGAAAGCTCAGCACAGTGACCTGCCCAAGGTCAACTGATTCTCCAGTGTCCAGGCTGGGTCTGATCCTGAGCCCTGAACTGATCAGACACCACACCAGGCATTTGCCTGCTTATAGGGCTCTGTCCAGTCTCTCTTCCAAGATGGAGCTAGTCTGTAGTTGGCCTGTTCCCCATGACAATGGATCAAGGATGACAGTCATCAGCATAGCACCCCTGGGCTAGTCTACACATGGCTCCCCAAACAACAGAACATACATTTTCTGGGGGTCCAGAAGAGAAACCGAGTCCCTGAAATAATCGCACGTAACTATCAATCCTCCACAGTCCTTTCATGGCTAATAGCAGTGGAAGCCTGAGTCCTACACTTGAGAAGGGAAGGCCCATCCCCAAGCTCGTTGTTTGGAAGTGTAGTTTATCACCGAGTGTTCCCCATTATGGAGAGAGTCACTGGAGGTGTCTGAAGGGAGGTTGAAGGCCCGCTGCAGGTGTGCCGTCCTCAAGCAGGGTGGGGCTTGGCCTGGATGCCCCCTGGGAGGGTAGTATTAGAATCCACATTTTTGAAAATGAGACCACTGAGTCACAAAGTGAAGAAGTAATGGCCCAAGGCCCTGCGTTGGGCACATGGCTGAGAGAGGGATTCTGGGCTCTTGGTTTTTAGAGCCCATGTTCTTCGCTAACAGTTGTTATTCCCCCCACAGACTGAGATTATGATTTCACACACTGTTTTGAAACCTGCGTTTCCATTTAACAAATATATCATGAATATTTTTCCATATATTTGAATATCCTCCGACAACATAATTTTTAAGAGCCACATAGTATTTCATCACATGGGTGTAGTATAATTCATTTGACCAGGCCTCTATTCTTCAACATTTAGGTTGTTTCCAATTTTTCAATGGTTATAAATATCGCTGGGAGAAACATCTCACAGATAAATCTTTTTGCTTCTCTGTGGTTATTTCCTTTGTGGAAAAATTTCAGAAAAGAAGTTTCTGGGTCAAAGAGTATACTGTTTTAAGGCTACACATGTATTTACGAATCTTACTGTGGATTTCAATGGTCAGAATGTTTTTTAAAGCCTGTAGGAATTAGTGTATCAAAATAGCATTTACAGCTGGGCACAGTGGCACACGCCTGTAATCCCAGTACTTGAGAGGCTAAAACAGGAGGATCACAGGTCCGTGGCCAGCCTCAGCAACCTTATGAGGCCCTCTGCAACTTAGTGAGACCCTGTTTCAAAATAAAAAATAAAATAGGGCTGGGGGTATAGCTCGGAGGTAGAATGCCCCCTGGGTTCAATCCCCAGTGCCACAAACAAACAACCAGCATTTACTGAGGCTAATGAAATGAGAAATTAGGCTTCTGAACACAAATGGAGGCTCTAACTAGTCAAATATGCCAGCAGCCTGGGACAGGCATCTTAACGAAAGGCCAACTATTGTTCTTGCTAGAATAGGTATTATCTGAGAACCAGATGATGGTGGTGACAATGGCGATGACAGGAATATCTCCATTCCAGGTGGGTTTAGCCAATGCCAACCCTATGTGCCCAGAGCTTTAGATGTGCTTCTCATTTGATCCCCCAGAAAACAAGAGGGGTCCAGTACTTACTGCCTTCAGCAGAGATGGCTAATCAGCCCTTCTGTGTCAATTTTCCCAGTAGAGCCCTGCCCTCTCCAACAGGGCGCTCAACAGGGCGCTCGGCTGACGGGTTAGAGATCCTATTCCCAGACTCCTTTGCTGCTAGATGTGGCCACAGGACGAAGCTATCACCAACCCTTTTGGAAAGAGACCCAGAGTGAGGAGGGAAAATTCCCTCTACTCATTTCCCTTCCCCTCCCACCATCTGTACTGTGATGAGGGCATGGCGGGCTGGCTTCACCCATGCAGAGGGGACAATTCCCTAATGATTGGACAATCAAAAACTAGCATGGGACAAATCTGGTCCCTGGTTGAGCTGACAGAACAAGACCACCTACTTGGGGGTCATTAGGTAATAGAGAGCAAGCATTTATCTTGTGGAAGCCATTGTAGTTTTGAGTCTTCTTGTTAGAGCTGTCGTGCCTGAGAGATGAGGCAGCTGAGACCTGGCCAAGAGCCCATGACAAAGAGGGTGTGCACAGCAGGTGTGATGTCACACACTTGTAATCCCAGTACTTGGGAGGCTGAGACAGGGGGATTGCAAGTTCCAGGCCAGCCTCAGCAACTTAGCAAGGCCCTCAGAAACTTAGTGAGACCCTGTTTCCAAATATAAAATAAAATAGGCCTGGGGATGTAGCTCAGAGGTAGAATGCCCTTGGGTTCAATCCTAGTAGAAAGAAAGAAAGAAAGAAAGAAAGAAAGAAAGAAAGAAAGAAAGGAAGGAAGGAAGGAAGGAAGGAAAGAGAGAGAGAGAGAGAGAAAGAAGGGAGGGAGGGAGGAAGGAAGGAAGGAAGGAAGGAAGGAAGGAAGGAAAGAAGGAAGGAAGGAAGGAAGGAAAGAAAGAAAGAGAAAGAAAGAAAGAGAGAGAGAGAGAGAGAGAGAAAGAGAAAGAGGGAGGGAGGGAGGGAGGGGGGAGGAAGGAAGGAAGGAAGGAAGGAAGGAAGGAAGGAAGGAAGGGTGTGCACAAGATTAAACCCCCCAACAGTCTGACTCCTGGATGCTCTCCTGGGCCTTCCTCAACCCCGATACTCTACGCCCAGGACCCCAGTAGGTCACAACTCAGAGAGAAGTCGCTGAAAGGGCTGGGCAAATCCTAACCATTTTAGAAGAGTTATTCTGAAATATCAACGAGACCTCTTTGGGGGAGGGAAGTGGGGACGGATGGTTAGAGGGAAAAAAGGACACAGCCTTGCAGCCTGTGTTGGAGCTCTGTGGCTGCCACCTGCCTGGGACACTCTTGGGCTCCTGGGGGCATCGCCAGATTTGTCTTCTTTGAAAAGGAGACAATGATGCCTATGTTTTAGAACTCAGTGAGAGTTAAATAAAGTAATATGGCTAAAGACTTTAGAGCAAAACCTGACCTAGAGAAGTGACTAAATGATACCTTTGTTTTCACGAGTACCTTCGTGCCTCGGTATCCACAGGGGATTTGGTTCTAGGGCCCCCAAGGATACCAAACCCATGGATGTTCAAGTGCCTTGTATAAAATGGTGCAGTGTTCGCATAGAACCTATGGACATCCTTCTGCGTACTTTAATCTCTACATTAGTTGTAATACCTAATACAAGGCAAATGCCATGTAAATAGTTGTCATATGTATTGTTTAGGGAATAATGACAAGAAAACAGTCGGTACATCTTCGGTACAGATGCAATTATTAAAAAATATTTTTGATTCAAAGTTGGTTGAAGTCACAGAAGCAGAACCCGTGGCTATGGAGGGCTGACTCTATTGCTTTTCTATCCAACCAAAGGCCCGCCCTGCGTGCTTCCCATGGACCAAAGCCACCACTCTTCTCGTGCTTCCAAAGGGTGGCTCTTGGAGACTGCCCTGGGTTCAGATTGGCTTGCACAGGCAGGGAGCTGGCGCTGTCGGCTACTCTGCCCTGGAGTGTCTGAGCTGGCCCAAGAAGAGGCGATGGCACTCGGTGGCCAGGGTGACTATACAATGGCCACCCACCCTGAACTCCAGCCACTGCCAGCTGGGGATGAGCCAAGTTCAGGACTCAGGGCCGAGAAAGCATCTGCCTTGCGCTTCACCACCAAGAGAGATGCAGCCATTCTGAGTTCTTACCCACCACCCCTGCCAGCCTGGGGACCACACCGTGAACACAGCAGGGGCATGGCCAAAGCTCCTCCAGGCCGCCTGGCTCGGCCTCATGCTTGGGGTCTGACGCTGTCAGGATGCTCGGGGAGCAAGATGCAGAGAAATGGGAGTGAGGAGCAGAAGGCCAAGGGAGGAGGCCATCCTATTACCCTGCCACTATTTATTATTGGGTGGAAGGCAGGAAAATTAAAATGTGCATGCCACTAACAGCTTCATGTAATTGAATGCTTCAGAAAAATGAAACTGGGGACAGGGACAGTTAGTGAACCATTTTAAAATGACTGAGTGGCAGGAATCGCCCGCAGCTCCCACGGAGAGAAGCACTCACCTGCGTTCAGTCCTTGCTCTCGGCAGCCTGGGTGCAGGGAAGTGGCTGCAGGACCCGGGGAGCCAGGGGCAGGTGGCACCGTCCCGCCTGGCCTGCAGCCCTCGGCCTCTCCGGATGTGTGGGAGGTGGACCAGCCTGCAGCAAGTGCAAAGGCATGTTCCCGGGAAGGGCAGAGCGTTCCGGAGGGCAGGGACCAGATGCCAGGAAGTTCTGTCGCTGAGAGCCAGCCCGCCGGAGTCAGCTGGCCCGAAGGAGGAAGGACAAGGAGGCTGGAGGAGGCTGAGGGATGGCCAGGCCTGTGACCACTGACACAGGGCTTGCAAAGTGGCTTGACCCCTGGAAAACATGAACAGCTCCAAATTGCACAGGGAAACTGCAGATGGATATTAGCCATACTTTCAAAACTCAAGAACTTTTCTCCCCCAAGAAATATGTGAAGGAAAACAAAACCCCGGTGGGGGAAGGCATGGGTGGATTTGGCATTTGCTTGACTGTGTGGGCCAGGACCCGGGACAGTGAGCGGCTGGGACTAAAGGAGCCCCAGGTGCAGAGAGGAGATTCGGCTTTTAGATAGGACCCTTGTATGTGCAGGACGTGGCTGATTATTTCAACTTTGGATACCATGCCCTCATCTGAGCAATGGGATGATAAAAAACAGAGGCTGCTCTGAGTCTGGGGTGAGTGAGACTCCCGCTCTGTGCCAATGTCCTGTGTCCCATCAGTGGTTAGCTCTGCTGGTGGCTCTGGGGACTCCAGGGCCCCTGATGCTGCCCCCACACCCTCCTGCCACAGGGGGCATTCTAGTTACCTCCCGCCTCCTCCTCAATGTATCTGGAAAAGATGTCCTTTGATGGCACCACTTCCCCAAACCCAAACACAAAGGGCAGATGGCTCTCCGGCACGTGGCCTAGTGAGGCACCGGCCACAGCGTGGACAGAACCAAGGAGAACCTCTTCCTCAGCCTCTAGGTCTCCTCTCAGAAGTGGATTCCTGGGAAAACCTGCCCTGACCAGCCCAATTGAAATGGCACCCCACCCCTGGCCACAGTACCCCGTATGGCTCATGTCCGCCATGGCTCACTTCACTATTCACCTTTCTTCTCAGAACTTTCTTAACAGAACACATATTCTACTTAATTATTATTCTGTTATTATCTGTCTCCCTAATAAAATGTTAGCTCTATAATAACAGACATTTTTATCCCACCTCCATTTTTAAAATTAACTCTCGTTTCCCCAAGATTTAGGACTATGCATGGCACATACTACGTGCTTAAAAAAATACCTACAGAAGCCAGGAGTAGTGGCACATGCCTGTAATCCCAGTACTTGGGAGGCTGACAGAGGAGGATCACAGGTTCAAGGCCAGGGTATGGTACTTAGTGAGACCCTGTTTCACCAATTTAAAAGGAAATAGGGCTGGGGGTGTATGTAGCTTAAAGGTAGAATGCCCCTGGGTTCAATCCCCGGTACCCTCACACACAAAGCCCTACAGGAAGATAAATGTCCTGGGACTTGTGTCCCTAACACAAACCCCATTCTTCTTCCTGACCTTTAGCAAGATGCAGGGTAACAGGGACACTGAGCACTTTGTTCCTCCACAGAGGGGCCCAGGTGCCTGTGTTAATATACCTGCCTGCTTGTCATGAGCCCCCTAACCCTCCCAGGTGGCTTCCTCAGAAAGATGCAGCATTGGAGCCAGTCCCTGGGAAGCTCCTTGCAAACACACCTGAACCTCCAGCCACAGCCACCGGGCAGGTGTGTGCAGGAAGGGACCTCAGGTCCTCGTCCCCTGGACCTTTCGGTTACGGATGAGTGACCTGCTCAAGGTCAGGGTGCGGGAAAAAGTGGGTGACCCACAGCTCACACCAGGTGGCAGACAAACTCAGAATAGCCCTGAGGGTCCACACCCTGACTGAGGTTTCCTGCCTAACTCATCTGGGCACCTTCGCACAAACCCCAGGGCTCTGCAGGCCAGCTGGGGGAGGGGGCCCAGAGGGCAGAGCACAGACCCCATGGTGGTGATGGTGGGGGGAGGGGAGGGGACTGAGCTGGGACTCCTGCGCTGACTGGTCACATGGTCCAGAGAGGCCAGGTGCATCGGAGGCACAGGAAATCCACACAGCCACCATCTTCCAAGGGCAAAGTCTGTGACAAGTTAAAAATAGACCATGGCTGGAAAACCAAATGTCTAAGCAAAGGGGCGTTCTACGGGTCAGGACAAGTGGAGCCTGGCGCTGCAGCCCAGGAAGGCCTTTAGGGTGTCTGCAGAGGATTGAGTTCTTCCAGGCTTTGGACCTCACTGGCCCTGCCTTCCTTCCATCAGACACATCCATTAACCCCTTCCTGGTGGGCTGGGGGGGCCACAGTGCTCAGCACAGCCCACACTCCACAACAGCACCTGATGGGTGATAAGGCCTGAAATTTCACATGCAGCCTTAACTCTTTGAGCTCACGGGGCCTCAAAGGCCTCACTGTGAGGTCCCTGCTCCCCTCTGAGACCCCTCCTCTACCAGAAAAGGCTCCCCATGGCAGTTCCTCTCAGCAGCTGCCCAGCCGTACCCACCTGGTGCTCAACCAGGAGGTTTCCCCTCCCTGCCAGCCCAGGAAGCTATGCAATGAGCCAATCCCACGCACCCAGGGGAGCAGGCCACCCCACCCTCTTGTCACTGCGAGATCTGCCTCCCACAGCCCTGCACCCGAGTGCCCCCCATCCACCCCCATGTGGTCCTGAATGGCCCACATGGCCTCCTCCTGGCTGTGAGTCCCTGTGACTCATAAATTGCTGATTTCATGGTCCAGCCTTGGGCGAGAGTCCCTCCCCCACAACAGGATGGAGAGGAGGCGGTGGGTCAGGCTGTTGCGCAGGAAGAAAGTCTGTAGAGAAAATGAGAGAGTCTGACAGTGAGATCCCGCTTGGCCAGCTGTCCACCAGGATGGGGAACAAGGGTGGGGTGAGGAACTGGAGCTCCCATGGGAGCCAAGGACCATGTCCTGCATTTTCAAGCTTGCTGGGCGCTCTGCTCAAGGTGTCTCTGCCCACTGGACGTTGAGGCTTTGAGGGCAGGGGCTGGCTCTGCTCATATCTGAGTTCTTCATCCTGGTACAGGGTCTGGCACAGGACTGTTTGTTGAATGAATTAGCAAATGGGTGATGAATGGGGAAGGAATTGGCAGACCTCAATCCAGTAACACTTACCACTCTGGTCTTGGGGAAGGTGGAAGCCCCTGGGGAATAGCCCCTTACCAATGGAAAAGACCAGAAGGGGTTTGCATAGCCCTCACTCCAACTCACCACGATGTCTTACAAACTCTCACAAATAAAATGCATTGAATAAACGAAGTGTCCACAGCCTGGCTGAGGAAGGGGGCACAGTGGAGGCTGGCTTGTCACTGAAGGATCCTGAGATGGCTGGTCAGGAGTGTCACCTGCTCAGAGGGACAGGAGCTGGGGTGAGGAGGAGAGAGCTCTGCGCTTGCCCTGAGACCCAGGCCGGATGGAAGAGGGGGCTGGAGAAGATAGATTTGGGGACCTGTCTTGGGATTCCTGCTAATCAGCTATTTGGTTCTCCTCTCGTAAGAGCAAGTGGCATATAGAAGCGGTGCGGGGGGAAAACGCCGGAGCATTTGTTTTTCTCCTGTTTGGGCCACTGGCGAAGATGCAGGAAAATTCACGGCAGAAAGTGGCCTGGGAATTGCACACACAGCTCTGGCTTAGTTGCTGAGGAGGCGCCACTAGCAACGAGGACTATTTTGGACGATAGAACCTAAACGGTGCGCGTCCTCAAGTACACTCAAAGAAAATCCAGCAGCAAATCCACTCCCAGGCACACGCCCAAGAGGACCGAGGAGGGATGCTCACGCAGAAACCTGCGCGCCGGTGTTCACAGTCTCTGAAAAGTGGAAGCGACCCACGTGCTCATCAACCGGCAAACAAGGGATAAACCCACAGGCCACGTCCATACACTGGACTGTCACGTGGCAGTAAGATGGTGACATGCTGGCACACGCTGTGCTCAGTAGAAGCCGGACCTAGAAGGTGGCACGATGCTTGACTTCATTTATGCGAACACCAGAAGGGGCACATCTATACAGGTAGAAACAGGTTGCCTGGGCGGGGCTGTGGGTGGGGAATGGGGATTGGGAAGTGACAGCCAAGGGGTACGGGCTTGCCTTTGGGGGTGATGAATGTTCAAGATTGGGGTGATGGCTGCACTCCTCCACGCTGCACTAACAGTCATCAATGTGCACACGTCAGGTAGGGAAATTGTATGGCACAGAATTCCACCCCAATAAATCAGCATTTCCCAAAGTCTGTGTTCCAACCCCGCCTTCCCAGTTGGGGGCTGGGAAAGGGATGGGTTCTGCTTTATGCTTAGAGTGAGGCTGCCCATTGCCCCCCATGGCCCATTCCCCATTCTTGATACAAACAGACTCTGATTTGGCACGGGGCGGCCATGGGTCCAGTCAAGGTGTCTTCAGGGCCATGTCCCTCCAAAGGCTCCAGGGGAGGGTCTTTCTTGTCTCTTCCAGCTACCGGAGTTCTGGCTACCCTTGGCACTTCCTGGCTAATGACTGACTGCCTGTCTCCCATCTCTGCCTCCATCTTCATGGTCCCCCTCCCTTCTCTGAATTTGTTTCTTCTTATAAAGACATCTGCCATTGGACTTGGGGTGCTTCCCAATCCAGTCTGACTTCATCTTCGCATTCGCAAAGACCCTACTGCTAAATAGAGTCACATTCGCAGGCCCTGGGAGTTACGGCCTGAACATCTGTCGGAGCGGGTAGTCCAACCCCTCACAACTGCCGGGTGACCTCGCCTGCGCCCTGGAGCAAGAACTCACCTGGCTCCACAGGTGTGACAGCCCAGAGTCACGTCTCACTGTGGATGTGTGCAATGCCAGAGGGCTCAGGACTTGGGGGACTCTGTCGCCTCGTCCTTCAGGCAGAAGGCTCCTCCTTTATTTAAATTATGGTTTCAATTAGGCAACACGAGAGTAAGTAGTCTGGAAGATATCCTTGGGGACAGTTGCTCTAATGAGTAGATAAGAATGATGTGTAATAAATACATGAATTATGAGCACGCAAACGGAGCTCCGGAAGCATCAGCAAAGAGGTTTCTTCCCCTCACACGTCGGGCTGTGTAAATCTTGTTCGCTGCATGCCTTGGCTAGGGAGGACCATGCAGGGGTAAGTCATAGAACAGACTTTCCCAACAGTGAGGTGCACACACGCATGCTTCTACCGCCCAGGCCTGCAGCCTGCCACCCAGCTCTGAGGTCTCATCTGCCCACCAAGTCCAGTTGCAGATTGACCAGGCGGCAACGTTTCCACGGGAACCAAATAGGGACCCCGATCACCGGCCTTGGTGCAAGAGACAGAAACACTGAAGCCCATAGTCTGTGGGTCCCCAAAACAAAAACACGCCCCACAAAAGTTCACAATTTGTTTGTCCTTCGCCTGTGTGCTGTTTTCACCCGCAGCCTTATGTGCATGGACCACGTAGGTTATAAGTCGAAGGCATTGCCTGCATGGGGGCCCTGCCGTTGCGAAAACCAGATGTGTAGGCCAGGGAAGGGGTGGGTTGGATACAGCCCTTCCTGCATCCTCCGCTTCAGGTGCAAATTACTCAACCCAATTTGCCAGTGGACGCCGTAACAGAAGCCATTCGTTGCATGTTTAATTTACAGCCAGAGCAGTCAATTCATAATTCAGACATTGCTGCCCTAAATTACATGCACGTTTTGAGCTGAGTGGAGATGGGAGATTTGGCTTTTTTAAAGAAAACCCATAAAGCCCCCATTTCTCTCCCATCCTACTGAGTTCTGCTCTCTTGAGCAACTTTTCAGCTCCCTGAGAATAGTGCGTTTTGACTAAAAAAGACTGTAAAAATGGAAGAGGAAAATTAAATATGAAAATTTAATTAAATCCCTCTTTGACCATTCTCCCAGGGCCGATGGAGGGGATGCCGCCATTCAGCCACAAACAAGATAACCTCGCAGGCTAATTAGGATAAGGAATCACTTGCAAGGTGGGAGGGAGACGAGCAACTTCTGACCCCGCAAACGTGCAAGGGAGAGCAACGTCTCTCTCCCTCCACTTCTCGCTGTTTCCTTTTGTCAGGGCTCACAGATAAAGTGCTCTTTGTACTTCCTTTCGTGTCTCCCGGCCTTGGTGAAAGTCCTCCAGGAGGGCCGTGCGTGGCCCATCTACGGGGCGAAGGGCCCCATAGCTTTGTTCCTTACTATCCAGGGCTCTGGGGGAGGTTCACTTTTTAAAATTTTTTAAAAATACTTTAACTGACATATAATAACTGTACGTGTTTATGAGGCACAGCATGATAATGTGATACATGCATTTGATGCATAATGATCAAATCAGGATAATTAGGGACTTTCCTATTTTACACCAGCTCTCTCCATCCCACTCCAGGGAGCTGCATCCCTGAAGTGGAATGACACCAATGAGCAACCAACAAATCATAAAGATCCCGAAGCCACTCTGCCTGGCCAGAGATATTAGCCCAACCGCTGTGCTGTGTCACCTTGCACAGGCCCCGGTCACCTTCCAAGAGACGGAGCTTGGAGCAGTTGAAAGACTGAGCACACATGCTTTCATGGGGACACACAAAGATACACACATACATAAACACATACGCACACACACATATGCACACACAGACACACAGAAACACATATCACAGATGCACAAGTACACAGAGACACATACATACGCACACACAGAACACACATACACAGATGCACATTTACACAGAGACACATACATATGCACATGCAGAGACACACAGAAACACACATACACAGATGCACATAAACACAGAAACACATACATATGCACACACGGAGACACACATAGAAACACACATACACAGAGACATATACACACAGAGAAACACACATACATGAATGCACACAGACACATACATATGCACACACAGAGACATAAATACACAGATGCACACACACACAGATGTATATATACACAGAGACACACACATACACAAATATGTATGCACACACACAGTGGAATGTGGTAGCCAGAGAGCATCTTTAGGTGGTGCCACCAACCCCTCTTGTTTGTGTGCTCTGACAAATTTCAGAGTCTGATGTGAGCCCTGTAGTTTGGGAAATACGCCCCCACCGGGGAGGGTAAAGCAAAGCAGGGCAGCTCGGTAGGGTCAATGCAGCGAGGAATTGGTGATGGTATAATTTGTGGGGAATCAAAGTCCTCCCTTAAACCATTTAGGGGAAATTATTTCGCTAAGCAAATCATGTTGCAAAGAATTTCAGGGGCATTGTTTAAATTATTAAAAGAACCAATTGTTTCTCAGCATTCCGGAAGCATCGTTTGTATACGATTAATAAGACATTACAAATTACTTTAAACCATTGCTTCAGGGCCATGTGTCTCCAAGCAATTTTGTCGGACAATGTCTTTGTTTCATTAGTTTGAATAAAAAGCATATTCCTTATAGTCTCTTTGTGTGTGTATGTATGTATGTATGTATGTACATGCATGTATATACCGTGTATGTATATGTATGTCTATAGCTATGTAAGTCAGGAATCTCCAGAGTTCTCTGAGTCCTAAATTCACACATGCCATTCTACCACATTCTATTGGTCAACGCGAGTCACACTCCCCCAGATTCAAGGGGAGCAGAAATGGATAATAAGTCTTAATCAGGGGAGACTTTGTGGCATATTTAATCCACCTCAAAGGATTAGTACAGATCACTGTTTCCTTCCATTTCCTTTCTCTGGAAGATAGAGAACAGACTTTAATATCTTGCCCGGGCTCCTCTTTAGGAAGAGCACAGAGGAGGATCTGGACAAACTCCCCAGTAAGCCACAGTGTTACAGATTTAGACCAAAACTTCAAGCAAAATAGCTTTCTGCAAGAAATGAGCCTCCATGTCAATCCTTGACCACAGTTCCTTCTTGAACACTTTCAGACAAGTGCAGAGGATAGACAAGCTGAGCACTGCTGTAGCGTTCCTAGCCCCGTACACGGATCCCTGTTCCTCAAAGTCCCGCGGGGTCACCATCACAGAGCACCCAGCGAAGGCGGCATGTGGGCTCCGACGCTGTATTCATTTGCTCCAGCGGCCGTGCAAAGCAGCGCGGACTGGGCGGTTTAAGCAAGAGACTCATGTCCTCACAGTGCTGAAGGCGAAGTCTGGGACGAAGGTAACAGCAGGTCGGGGGTAACAGCCTCTCTCCTTGGCTTGTAGACGCTGTTTTCTCCTGTGTCCTCACCTGGCTGCCCCTCTGTGTGCGCACCTTGGAGTCCCTCTGTGTGTCCAACTCTCCTCTTCTTATAGGGATACCAGTCCTACTGCATTAGGGCCCACCCTAATGACTTCGCTTTGACTTAATCATATCCGTAAAGGCCTTATTTCCTCATAAGCCATAATCTGAGGCAGGGAGTTGGGACTTCAATCTATGAACCTAGGAGAGGGGAGACAGTCTCTAACAGACACAGACTCCTCTGCCGGACAAGTGACTTAGGACATTTTGCGCCCTTCTCTCCTGAGCTTTGAGAGGTCGCTCAGAGCGGGTTGAGCCTGCGTCATGGGGATGCCATGTTTTCGGGAGGCAGGAGCAGGTGGCAACAAGAGGAGGCCACCACCGTAGTTAGATTTCTGGTTGTCAAGAAACAGACTTCCACCTCCAGTCTTCGATTTGGATGAAAGTTGTTTTTTTTTAAACAACTTAATTTTGGAAGACTTCATCAAAGGAGTGACATTGACAGGAGCACATTTAACTTTGAAAAATCTTAAGAGAACTTTGTTAAATGTCAGAACGGGGTGGAGGAGAAGCAAACCTAACAAACAGAGGGCCGCTTGCTCTGCGTCCTCCTGAACCCCGTGCTCGCTGCCATCTTGACAACACTTTCATCCTCCATATCAAAGCAGCCGTGATGGTAACACACTGTCCACACGTTAATTAATTCACACAGTCCCCCTGTGAGGGATGAGGGATCATTCATTTTTCTCATTTAAAGAGGAGACCTGAAGCCGAGAGGCTAAATGACTAACCAGACAGGAGTCACGGGGGACAGCGAGGAAACTGGGTTTGGCTTGAAAGCGGGTGTGGGAAAACCATTATGTGTTTCAGGGAGGGAGGAAAGAAGCACAAGGTTGGGACCAGGGGACGTATTGGTGGGAGGAGCCAGCTGAAGCAAAGAGTGCACATGAGGTCTAGGGATCAAGTGGATCGGGGGGTCTGGATTATCATGGAGACCCCGAAACACAGTCCCTGGCCTTCCAGAGCCATCTCTCTGGAAAAGACCCAACTGAATTCTACTCATCATTTAGAAACTCAGCTCAAGGTGACGATGCTGTTGGTGATGTCGCTAGTTGCCACGATAAAAGGAGGTGTCCTTTATAAGGTTCAATTCAGGGCTTGTTCAGACCCCAGTGTTTCACGGGGTGACGGCTGAGCACACAAGAAACACAGTCTCTCTCCTTGGGTCCCATCTCTTCTTGGAGGGACTGGTCACCCTTTGGGGCCCAGTCCACCTGGTTGTCTTACTGCCCCAGCTCTCTAAGTGCTCCATAAAAGTCTTCCTTTTGCTGGATCATTGAATGTTTCCTGATTTTTAGGGCAGGAGAAATGTCCTCACCCAACTGTCCCTTCCCTAATGGAAAGCAGAGCTGCTCACATGGGAACATTTTCCACCTCTTGACAAATCCATGAGGTGGCTACTCCTGTTGCTCCTGTTTTACAGATGGAGAAACTGAGGCACAAGGAGGTATAGTCACTTGCTTCAGTTAAGCAGGTAGAGCCAGGCAGGCTGGCTGGAGAGGTCCATGCTGATCACACTGTACCACCATGCTGCTTTGGAGGCAAGAAAGCCCGCCGGGAGCCTGAACCTGCTAAAGATATTTAGCAGTAGCGTGGCCATGGTTATAGACAAGACACGAAGCTCACCCAGGAGAGGCAATGCACCCACCAAAACCTGCGTGCCACGTGTTGATGGGAGTCTGAGGTAAGCAGGGTGAGCAGACGCCGGCCTGGGCCATCCTCAGCCAGTAACCTTTCCAGCGCTGGTAACCTCACCTATTAAATGGAGACATCAAGATCCTCACTCTTGAGGCAATTAACTTCCCAGCCAATCTGGTGCGTAAGGTCCCAACAGCAAGTGAGGCTGTGCCTGTTGTAACTGCTGTGTGTGTGTGTGTGTGTGTGTGTGTGTGTGTGTGTGTGTGTGATGTGTGTTATGTGTGTGTAAGCACACAAGTGCAATGGGAGAACATTGTCCTTCAGGCCCAAAGATAAACACTGATGTATCTAAATTTTCCCCAGCTATTGCTGGGGATAGATACACACTCTATGAATCTGTCTCACCACGTTGCTAACACAGTGGTCCCTCTTGTCAATGGTGGTCAGTAGAGTGAGATGAGAGAGGGAGGAGAGAGAGAGAGAGAGAGAGAGAGAGAGAGATCACGTAACTCCTATTATACTATACTATTGTAATTATTCTATTATGATTAGTTATTGTTATTAATCCTTCACCATGCCTAATTTATAACTTAAACTTTATCATAGGTAGGTATGTAAAGAAAAAAAAAAGACAGGTCATAGGGTTTGATCTCTGTCGTTTCAGGCATCCCCTGAGGATAAGGGGGTTACTGTGGCCCCTGGGGAATGTGGAGAATGGTCCACTCAGCAGTTATTTCTTGAGCACATACTATGCACTCAGCACTGTAGGAGACACCAGGCCCACGGCGATGAGGATGGAAGAAATGGCCCCACCTTATGAAGCAGCACTCCTGCAGGGAACAAGGAGCAGACGAAGCTGAAATGACTTACAAACTGTGGAAAGTTACCAAGAAAACAGGGAAGGGTAAAGTGATGCCGAGTTCCTGGGTTGGGTGGGCATGGAGGCAGCTCTATGCAGAGGGAGGCCAGGGAAAGTGGCCTCAGGTAGTGTAGGAGCCGAGCCTCAGATGAGGAGATCCGGCCCCTGGCTCCCGTCTGCCGGCCATCCTGACCCCCTTGCTGATCCTCCAAAGCTCCAAGGTCCTTCTTGCTTCTGACCTTTGCACTCACGACCCCTCTGCCTGGGTTTCTAGGTCCTTGCACTGCTGCAGGGCTGCCTCCTTCCCCTCTGCCTGGATTTCTGGATCTTTGCACTGCTGCGGGGCTGCCTCCTTCTTGTCATTCAGGATTCTGTGTCTTTTCCCTGCAAAGCTTCCCCTGACCTCCCCATCAGATAGTCTTGTCCCTCACCCGGGAACCCTGTCACCTCTTCTCTCTTATTTTCTTTATAGCACTTTTCACTCTCTGGATTTATCTTGCTTGTGGATTGATTTGTTTATCGGCTGTCTAGCCCCCTAGATTTTAAGCCAGTGGGGGGATGACCTCATCTCTCTTTCTACCAGTGAACTCCCAGTGTGGAGCTTAGCGGGTCCCATGCTATGGATGCTTAGTAGGTCTCAGCTGGACAGATACCCTGCCACATGGTTGCTGGTAGATCTCACTGATGGAGGTGGAACCCAGGAGGAATTACTTCTAATGGCTTCCATGGGTGGGGGAGAGGGAGCAACTGGATGAATCTGGAACATCACAAGGCCAGTCACGTTCTCCCTCTGCTGGGGGACCCTGAGAGCTCCATGTGAGCTGGGAGGGATAATGCTCCAGGAGCTTGCCAGTAAAAATGACAGCAAAGCCAAAATAGCAACAAGCAGGGAGCCAGATCTCAGGGGGCATGCAGCCCATCTCACCAGCCAGGCAGGAGCTAGTGTGCCGAGCTCCAGTGACATGCTGAGCCGTGCTGCCAGGGGCAAGGGCTGCCCAGAGGACAATGATGTGAGAGTGTCCTTGCCAGGGCTGAATATGAGTCAGGATCTTGTTCCTAGGCTGCTCCTCCTCTGACAAGGCTGTTCTAGACTAGAGTTTGCTAACAGCCCCCAGTGGGTCCTGGAAGTGACACATGACTGAAACAACAGTTCTTATTGGCTCTCAGAGGTGTCATGTGATTAAGACAACAGTTCCCATTGGCTCCCAGGTGTCATGTGACTGAGACAATAACAGTTTCCATTGGCTCCTAGATGTCATGTGATTAAGACAACAATAGTTCGCATTGGCTCCCACCAGTCATATGACTGAGACAATAACAGCTCCCATTGGCTCCCATATGTCATGTGACTGAGAAGATAGTGCTGACTGGTTCCCACAGGTATCATGTGACTGATGCAACAACAGCTTCTATTGACTCCCAGAGGTGTCACGTGACTGAGAAGACAGTGCCTACTGGTTCCCCAAGGTGTTATGTGACTGAGACAACTCCAGCTCCTATTGGCTCCCAGAGGTGGCAAGTGACTGAGACAGAGTCCACTGAGTTCTAGAAGGAAATGGCCCAGGCTTGCTGAGGGGCAGAAGGGGGGCTGCCCTGGCCAAGCACCAGCAGTAGCCAGGGGTGTGTTTCTGATTGAGTCAAGTGACAGGAGACATACTAATGAGATGCTCTTGGGGGGGATGGGTCTGTTCCAGGTCTGTAGCATGACTCAGCATGGTAAAGGAGCGGCAGCTTAGCTATTTGCATAGTGGATGCTAATGAGAGCAACAAAGAGCCCACCTTTGAAACACTCACCAACAAAGGGACTAAATATACCCATCAGAGCCTTCATCTTCCACTTTCCTATCACAATAAAATGTCAAAAGAAAAAAAAGAAAGCAGATTTCTGATATTATTACTTTGAACTTTCCTTGGTTAGACTCCCTTGAAGCATGACATTTACTGCAAAAAAAAAAAATAGAAACTAAGGGAGGGGGGTTGTGCAGTGCTGTTAATCATCTTTGTCTTTGGGATTTTTGCTTTAATACTCTTAAGCCCCCTTGCATATTTGGAATCTGGGCTCCGGTTCTGGTTATTTTTTGCACTAGAACAAACCTCTCTGAAACTTGGAGGCTCGAAACAGATTTTTGCACTCATGATTTGGTTGGTTGTGCATCTGAGATGTTGGAGAAGGGCTCAGCCGCGGGGTCTGGTGATGGAGTCAGCTGGGTTTCTCAGTCACACAGCCCATGCACTTGGCTACACACTCTCTCTGCAACGTCTGCACCCTGGGGTCCCCAGGAGGCTTGGGTTTCACAGTACAGCACTGACAGGGTGTCAGCCCTGCTACATGGTGTCTGGCTTCCCTCTGAACAGGAATCCCAGGAGCAGTCTTCCAAAAAGCCCAGGCAGCAGCTGCAAGGCTTTTAATGACCTGCCTTGGAAGCCCCAAATATCACTTGCGCTGTTTTCTAACCATCAGGCAAGTCACTAGAGTCTGCCCAGATCCAAGGGAACCAGGCTCCATCTCTCAACGGGAGGCAGAGAAAACAGTCTACAGCCATCTTCAATTCACACGAAGTGAATTCCCCTTCCCACGTGGAGAAGGACAGCACCCAGCGGTTCCTGGAGACCTCGTCAAGGGACAGAGTGGGGACCTGCTCTCAGGTGACACTTCTCACTCACAGGCCACCTTGGATCCCCTGGGAACTGTGTTCTCAGTCCCGTGCTGTTGTGTGGCTCTGAACACTTGCACACTTTGCTACACGGTGCTTTTGTTTTCCAGTGTATACCTCTCCTTTTGAGTGGGCGACATTTGACTAAATCCTACACATGAGCGGCTGGGGTGAACCCCCCCTTGGGAATGTCACATCAAACCTTATCAGAGTCCCCATGAGAGTTACTGACCAAGTCACTGACCTCAACTACTGGACTTCAAAACATGCATGAACCCTCAAGTATCGGCCAAGACAAGCTCCACCCTGCCGCTTCTCCAAAGACTGAGTGCACTAGCTACCATAGGACCACATTCGATTAACCTTGGAGCTGATCTCGGAATCTTCTCCTGCTCATAACAGCGCTGTCCTCCAGTATCCAGGGACCTCACTATAGTCCCGTAGTTCAAGTCGCCACTGTGGTAGTTGAGCCATCTCTCCTGAGAATTGCTGGTATAAAGATGGACCTCAGACTTCAAATAGATTTTATTTTCCATCCTCATTGAGCAGCTGGACCCCTCCATGGTTAACGCACCTTGTCTTGCGGGTGTTTTCCTTGTGAGTTTGTTGTCTGTAATCACTGTCAACCTAAAAAAAAATTCTCTTTGTATGGCAATAACTATGTAATTTGTGAAATCATACTGTGGTCATCTCCTTATTTCTACCCTATTCAAAACAAATCACCCTCGGGATCCAATGGAAGCTGTCCTCTGTTACATGACACCTCTGAGAACCAATGAGAACTGTCCTCTCAGTCACATATCCTCTCAGCCACATGTCCTCAGTCACAAGGTCCTGCGAACCAATGGTCACTGTCTTCTTTGTCACATGTTGCCCTAGGAACCAATGGGAGCTGTCCTTTTAGTCACATGGCCTCTGGGATCCAATGAACAATGACTTCTCAATCACATGTTGTCTCCAGGAACCAATGGAAGCAGCTCTCTCAGTCACATGTCACCTCTGGGAAGCAATGGTCACTGACTTCTAAGTCACATGATGCCCCTGGTAACCAATAGTCACTGACTTCTAAGTCACATGATATTCCTAGGAACCAATGGGAGCTGCTCTCTCAGTCACATGACACTTCTGGGAACCAATGGGAGCTGACTTCTCTGTCACATGACACCTCAGGGAACCAATGGATACTGACTTCTCAGTCATGTTACATCCCTGGAAACCAATGGAGCTGCCTTCTCCCTGCTCAGAAGGTTTACCCCTCTGGTCCTCCCTAAGGCCAGCCTCACCCTGTGATGTGGTTACAGCAGTGGTGGGTATACCAGCCCACTGCCTCTGCTCCCTGAAATTGCTCCCCAGAGACTCTCTCCAACCCAGCCACCATGTTGCTCCCAGCTCTGTCCCTGCTTGGCATGCCCAGCTTTGTCCAACAGAAGCAGGAGACTCCTCCTGCTGGAGCTGCACCCTGATCACAATGGGGGCGGTGAACACCAGGGCTCAAGTCATAGACCTCAGGAGCTGGCTGTGAAAAGCAGCTGGGCCAGTGCTTGAGCCTCCGTGACTATGACCATACCCCAGCAGAATATGACATGCTGCCTCCCTGCAAGGGGGTGGGCCACTGTGGAAGGATGGAGAGGTGACCGGACTGAGGGGCAGTACCCAGTGTATCACTGAGAAGCAAGTCTTCATGCCTGTCCTGGATGTGATCCTCCTGAACCCAGGTGTCCACAGCCTCAAGATTAATACACAGAGACTCTGCTTGTAGCCTGTGACACCCACGAAGGGAGACCCAGCTCTGCCTCCAGGGGCTTGGTGTCCAGGGGGACAGTAGGCAGGAAGCAGACTATTTAAATGATGCAACAGGGCCATGGGGAGGGGCAAAGCCAAGGGCTCCTGCAGCATAGAGGATGACCCCTAACCCATTGCTGAGGGACTCTGGGGAGCAGCATTCATACGGAGCCCATAGGTTGAGTGTGGAGCTTCAAGAAGGGGAGCCAATTCTCAGATAGATGAAGGATGGCACAGGCTCAGGGCCAACATTTTGGGACAAGGTGTGTTTAGCCAAAGAGCAGCAGGTCAGGGTGACTGGAGCTCAGAGTGTGGGGTGGATGGGCAAAGAGGGGAATGGCACTGGGGACAGTGGTCTGGGCCAGAGATTGGACACTCAGGTTTAAGCAGTGTCTAGACTGGTAACGATTGAGGTGACTTGATTTTAATTCTTTTCCATTTGAGGAAGCCTGTGTTTACCAAGTGTCCAGAAGCCCGTTCAGCCGCACTTCAATTAGCAGAACTGGGGCAACAGAACTTGCCTCCCTTCCACGAGCCCTGCTCTGGGCCCAGGAGGGAGGACATGTGTCAGGTCTGCCCAGGTGCCTGGCCAGGATGCTCCAGGTCACCCCTCAGTATCCCCCAGGGCAGCTCCTCTCCTCGCTTTATGATAATCTGTCAAGGCCCTCCTCCAAATGTCTGGAATGCATATCAAGAACATCAGAAAGAACAGCTGCCCTGAATGCTGAATTTTCATTTCTTGGGCCCCCTTCTCCCGCTTCATCTACAAATCGAGATCCATCAAAGACGCCAATTCCTGCCTGACTTCATTTAGGACCTCTTCCTATGGGTTGGGCTGCAGCTTTTGATCTATATAAGTGAATCCAATTTAGCTGATTCATCGCTCACGTTTAATTTTTATGTTAACATAACAAGGTTGTGCAACAGCACACGAGAGGCCAGGGACAGAATCTATAATTTACAAGTGGCAGTTATGGTTTCTAAAGAGATCCTGAAAGAAACGGGTGGAGAAGGCAAACCCTCTGACCACAGTTTTTTCTTCGGAGCCGGAAGGCTTTCAACTTGATTTAAATACAAAATCAAAGCTATTGGCATTTAACAGCCTCCATTTAGAAGTCAGGATTGGCTTGTAAATAAGACCCCGCTTGGGCTGGGGTGAAAGGATTTCCCAGAATAAATAGATCATGCTCCAAGCCTCATCAATAGGGGAAGGAGAGGCCACACATTTAGTAGAAGTGGGGAGGACAGAGAGATTTCTGTGCCCCTGGGATTTTCTAGAATTAACCATCCTGTTTGTGTTATTCTACAAAAAGGAAACCCACGTGTTGTCCATCATTTTCTGAGGGTTCAATGTGGTGGCACTTGTGGATTTTCTTCTCATCTGCTTGCTTAAAGCACAGGCTCAGGCTCTCTCACCTCCTGAGCCTCCTCTTAACAGAGGGAAGGGTCTTATATTCTGGGTGGGGCCTGATGCTAGAGTTCTGGGAAGTTTCCTGCTGCTTTGGACTTGACTCAAGTCTTGCCATGAGCCTCTCATCAGTGCTAGTCAGTTTGATGTTACTATAAGGAAATACCCTAGGCAGGCTACTGGCATAAAGAAAAGAGGTTTATTTAGCTGGGTTCTGGAGGTTCGAAGTCCAAGATTGAGCAGCCCCATTGGTTCAGCCTCTGGTGAAGTTCTCGTGGTGGATGGCGTCACAACAGAGGGAATGAACGTGTGGAGGGGGAAGAAATCATGTCCCGGACAGGAAGCCAGAGAGCCTGACAGGGTCCAGCTGACTTTCATCACAACTCATTCTCTCGAGAGCTTCCTTAATTCTTCAGTTGACCTAAGCACCCCATAGCCTGCTTCTTAAAGATCCCCCCAACATGGCCACATCAAAGATCATACCCAACACATGACCCTTTGGGGGACACTCTCAAATCACATCCAACCCATAGTGCGGTCTTCATCTGAGATCAGGGACTACCAAGAGCAAACTACAGGTGCACACCTGTGGGGGTTTTTCCCTTGTGGTACTGGGGATTGAACCAGGGTTGTTCTACCTCTGAGCTATGCTCCCAGCCCTTTTCATCTTTTATTTTGAAATAGTGTCTTGCCAAGTTGCTGATAGTCTCACTAAGTTGCTGAGGCTGGCTTTGAGCCTGTGTCCTTCCTGCCTCATCCTCTCAAGTACTGGGATTACAGGAGTGTGCCCTGGCACCTGGCTTGGGCCATAGCTCTTGCATGGCCTCAAACACCTCGCTTTCCCTTGGGACCCTGGTTTTCCCAGTGGAGAGCAACACTAGGCCAACTTCTGCTCCTCCATGGTCTCTCTCTGATAGAACACCGGAAGCCAAGTCTGGATGCCAGCAGAAAGGGGAGGCTGCAGGGTGGGTCAGAGCTGAGCTGAGTCCCATGTGCCATCCTCAGTGCTGGAGGATGCTGCTGGCCTCACTGCGGATCAGACCAGGGGATCCATACCCCAAGAACAGGGAATGAGGTCTCTCCTCCCCTTCTCCCTCACGGAAGCCACTTTGCAGAGTCCCCCGAGAAGAATCAGCTGAGGAAGGCTGGTGCGTGAGCGTTCTGGAGTGGGAGACGGGTTGTCATGGCAACAAATTGCTTGGAGCCTCCGAGGGGCTCGGCCCGGGCTGATCTAGGGAGGCACAGGAGAGGCAGAGAGAGAAAAAGAGAGAGCGTGAACCAGACAGGAACTGCACGCGTGCATTTGGCCGGAGTGTCTGCTGGGTGGGTGGGGGGATTATTGGTAGCAACACCACATAGGCCACATAGGCTCTAGGGTTACCAGAATCTTGGCCCCAAGAGTCACACACACAAACCTGCTGCAGCCTTCCCAGTGTTCCTGCAGGCCTCCGGCCAGGGCTGTGGGGTGCAAAGTGCTGTGACATCCCAATTCCCCGAGTGAGAAGGGCTGGGAAGCAGGAGGCAAGGTTTCATGGTGGTTAGAGCCCCGGCTCCATCCTCCACCCAAAGTCCTCATCCCTGAACCTTCCCTGGTTGCCTGCTGCCTGAAGAAGGTGAAGGAGGAGCATCCATACCCCTTGCTTATAGAGCTCCTGAGAACACTACTGGCACAGATGCCTTTATATGTTGTATGGGCACAGGGTCTTCTTTTGGAGTGACAACAAATGCTTTTTAAAGCCAGAGAGGTGGTGGGTCCGCAACATTGCAAATGTACTAAATGCTACTATTTGCACATCTGAGAATGGTTCATTTAAAAAGATGTGATTTCACCTCAAACATTAAAACTAGGAGCGCTCGCAGCTGCATGCCTGGGCTGGGATGCAGCAGAGCCGGCTCTCCTGGGCCTTTTTTTTTTTTTTTTTTTTTTTTTTGCAGTACTGGAGATTGAACCCAGGGACATTCTACCTCTGAGCTACACCCCCAGCCATATTTTTTATTCTTTAGTTTGAAACAGTGTTTCACTAAGTTGTGGAGGGCCTCACTAAGTAGCTGAGGCTGGCCGCGAACCTGTATCCTCCTGTCTCAGTCTCCCAAGTACTAGGATTACAAGCGTGCGCCACCATGCCCAGCTCTGGGCCGTCAGCTCTGCAGCCTCCTCCCTCCCTCAGGCCCATCTGGCTATGTTTCCCAAGAGCACCCAGCAGGCATCAGTGTCTGGATCTCAAGGGCGCTCCGAGCACCGACCTCACCTGCAGAAGGCTTTAATGGAGCGACCTGCTAATCCCAGTGCTACCTGAGATGGGTGTCAGTGCCATCCCTGGCCTCTGAGCACCTTCAGGGCACATGATGGCCAGTGCTCATCCCTGGGGGCGGGTGCCCTCAGCCCAGGCAGTCAGTATCCCACTGCAGGCTCCTGGCCACGCCAACCCTCAGCAGGTCAGCCAAAGGCTGCCAGGCCCCTGTTGGCTCGTCCACTCCACTCATTGCTCCTGCCTGACCACGCCACACACTTGGGGTCAAGTTTTTCTTTCCAGCTTAGTCAGCCTGTGGTTCCAGTCAGGCCTGAGAAGGGGGTGCTGAAGACAGAGCCAGGCCTGACCGTCTGGGTGGCCACAGGCTGTCCATCAGCACCTGGTCTACACAAGGAAGTAAAGGGCTGAGGTGCCAGACAGGTTCCAGAGGGGCAGAGCAGAGAAAGGAGGCAAGGAAGGAAGAATGAGGAAAGAAACAAAAGGTAGATGGGTGGTAGTGGCAGCAGGGGCAGCCCCTGTGGCCTCGCCCGGTCCAGCTGCGAGGCTTCTGGCAGACGCTCCACTCGGTTCCTCCGAGGCTCATTGTCCTTGTGTTTTACTCTCGCCCTGTGCAGTCAGCCAGTATCACCAGGCCTCAGGACTGAGCCGGGGAGGGCCTTCTCTGCTGTCCCAGCTCTGGAGACCTAGTGCGAGCAGGTGGGACCCGCCCTGCCCTCCTGATGCTACATCTCATGGAAACGGGCGGTGTTGATCCAGTGTCTGCCTTCACCTCATGAGGCCCCTTCCCTGATTGTTGTATTTGTGTCTTCTTTCTACTGCATCTGTGTCCAAAGCTCTCCTTCTAAAAGGACCCAAGTCACTGGATTAGAGTCACCCTGGTGACCTCATCTTAATTCAATCACAGCTGTCAAGCCCCTATTTCCAAGAGGGACCACGTGCCCAGGTTCTGGGGTTAGGAGTTGAATGTTTCAACCTACAACATAGCCTTAAAACTTCATAAGGTAATAGTAAATATTACCATGATTATGATTTGATTAAGGCTCTGTTGTATAATTACTATTATTATTATAAATACAAATTTGAACCTGAGAGAAGCGAAATGAGAAGTCTGTTGGAATATTAATTATTTGACCGAATTAAAGCTTCAGACCAGGGGCCTGACCCTAGATGGGGACTCTGACAGTGTTCCCCAGAGAAAGGGCTATTTGAGTTGTGACCAGCAGGTGCCAGCTTCATGAAGGCAGGCAGGCAGAGCGGGGTGAGACTCCCAGGCAGAGAGAAGTGCTTATGCAAAAGTCCTGTGGCAGGAGGTGGAGCCAATGTGTCACTTCCAGGAAGTTCAAGAGGAATGAATCAGGGTAGTGGGGGGCTGGCAAGGCTGCAGACAGAAGTCGGGTTGGCCAAGCAGGGCTGGGATCTGGCATTATCTGAAGAAAAATGGGATGCTATGCATGTTGTCAGCCCAACCTCTTAGTAGAGACTAAATAATAGTGGCCTCAACCTGGTGTCTTTTATGCGGAAGTCCTGGCAGGGAGGTGTTGGGAGGTGTAGGGGACTGTACTCTGCAGGGCCACCTGGAGACCTAGGTTCCCTCCGGCCCTTTATTCAGCTGCCCCTGACACGCTGCACTGTCCTGGTGGGCTTGCCTGAACTGGCCACCCCCGCCTGACCATGTTCCTGCTGGCCGGAAAGGAACAGAGAAACAGGGGCAGCTTCCTCTGCAGGAACAAAAGGCCCAGCTTTGTGGCCAGTGAGGATGCTATTGGGACCCATGACTCCTTCCTCTGGGCTGAAATTTTGGGAACTCTTGGATGCCCAGCCCTGCCCTCGGGGCTCCCTGCCCCCCCAGACTCATCCTAAAAGTGGGTTTCATTCAAGGCCACCTCTGTCCCCCAAGCCCATGGGGGACATGACAGGAGAGGAGGAGGTGGGGCCATTACTCAGGCAGTAATTGCCCTTGGTTTGGTTTTGGGGCTAACATTTGGAGCTGGCACTTCTGACATCTTGGGCTCATCCCACTGGAATGTCGCTTGGTGGGCAGAGGACCAGAGGGCAGCGAGGGCTCACCCGCCAAGGCCGAGGACCCCCACCTGCCATCTCAAACGGGAACTCTGGCGCCCTTCAACGCACAAGGCCAAGCTGCCCCCACTGAGCCCCTGGCAGCTGCCAGGAGGATGTGGCCAGGAACAGCCATGCCACCCCGAGACCTTTTCCCTTTATCTCCCCACAAAGATCCTTTCACACTCATCGATCAAAAGAAACAAAGCAGGGAGCGAGAAAAATCCAATAACTGGAGGGTTGTGGCTGCAAATGAGTTCTTGTCCACTTCCCGTCTTGGCGCGGGCAGCACAATGAGGCTGCTCCCAGGAGGCCAACTGGGGACACGAGAGGAGGGAGGCTGCTGGGCCTGGTGGGAGACAGGGGCTCCGCATCCTTTTGCAAACCCTGGGGTGTGTGGGACACATCCTCCCAGCTCGGTGTGCCCTCCGAGGACCTCCGCGTGGGTGGGGTCCAGTGGCTATGGGCTTGGTCACCCCGGCTGGCTCCACCCCTCCCCATCCCAGCTTCCTGGGCACTGTCTGCTGAGGCTTCTGGAGGGGCAGCCTGGGGTTGTATTCCTGGCCACCCACCAACAGAAGTCTGGGTCAACCAGAGCAGGTGGTCATATCAGACTGAGCGCAGAAGCAGAGAGGAGGGCTGGTGACCAGAGGAGGAGGGGTGCTGGGAAAGGCGGAGGCCCCTGGGTGGCTGTTGTGGCCAACTGACCCGTGCTGTCCTGGATGGAGTGGTAGCAGAGCTCGGGCCAGAATGAACAAGACTCTGGGGGTCTGTGATAACTGGTGGCTTCAGTGTTGCATAGAACATCAGAGAGACCAGAGCCCTTCCCCGAGGCAGGTATCACAGGGCAACGTGATTCCACAACTTGGTTTATGTCCTGATGGTGATTTGAAAGCTGACCAGGGGCCTTTTGGATGTCCTGTGAGCCATTTGCTGCTGAGACTTTAAACTCCGAGTCCGCAGATCTACCAGTGTCTACCTCCTCCTTCCCCTCAACCCTGATACCTCTTGCTCTTAACCTGACTTAATTTTCTGAATTTGTTTATATGTTTATTATCTATCAGCTGTGATAGAAAATAAATACCACACAGTCAAGGGCTTTGCTGGTTCTTACCAACGGCTGTATTCCCAGACCACCATCTGCCATATAGTAGGTGCACGATAAGTATTTGTTGAAAGAATAAATGAATCCCAGGCCGGGTGTGGTGGTGCATGCTTGTAATCCCAGTACTTTGGGAGGCAGAGACCGGAGGATCCGGGTTCGCGGCCAGCCTCAGCTCTCTCTCTCTCTCTCTCTCTCTCTCTCTCTCCTTAGTGAGGCCCTCCGCAACTTCGTGAGACCCAGTTTCAAAATAAAGTATAAAAAATAGGGCCGGGGGCGTAGCGCGGAGGTAGAACGCCCCTGCGTTCAATCCCCGGTACCGCAAAAAAAAAAAATGAATCCCTGCTGGAACCAGCCCTACACCTCTTACCCAGGTGAATGTTGATGGAGACAAGGTTGTTAGGCAAACAGAACACCCAATTCTACTTGAATTCGAGAGAAATAATGAATAACGCTTTAGCATAAGTATCTCCCACATATTTCAGGGGCTAGCCTCAGGCTAGAACACATGTTGTTATTTATCTAAAATGCAACTGCAGCTGGGCTTCCTGTATGGTTATTTGCCAAATCCTGCCCACATCCCCTTGGGACGTTGTCGCTTCTGCCACCTGCATACTGTCATCCTGCGGCATTCCCTGCCCGGGACCCCTGTGTCCCACCTCTCTTTCTTTGCACAGCTGAGCTCTGCCATCTTGGCCACAGTGTCCCCTCCTCTGAGGGTCCTTCCCTGGCCTCTGGTAGTAGGGCCTCCCAGTCTCGCACCCTTTCCAGCAAGATCTGCAGCCCATTATTGGGTTCAGAGCCCATTTTACCACTGCCCCCCCCCCCACGAGGCTGGCCCCTCTGCGAAAGGCTGGCTAGTATTTTGTGTACAGCGAGGCCCTCCACTCTAAGTGCTCAGGCCCAAACATGGGTCTCCCCATCCACTGGACCGGTGCGTGCCTCCCTGTCTGAGAGCCGGCAGCCTCACCTCTACTTACCTTCGTGTGCAAATGACAGTGAGCTCTCCAGGGTGTCTGGAGCCTGGTTAAGAACTGCAGACACACCAGCTCCCCCCACCCCCAAGAGCAGCAGCTACATGGCCTTTGTCCCTGACTGGCCCACGGACAGGGGTCCCTCAGTAGACTCTTCTAGAAGACAGGATCTGCTTGGAGCCTGGAGACGTCCCTGAGTCACGGAGGTGTCCGGGCTGGTGTTGGTTTACCAACAGCTTTAGACCTTGACCTCGGCACTTGGCGGGAGGGAGCCAAGCTGGCTGCTGACCTTTGACCAGAGGGTCATGGACACAAGTCTTGCAGGGACGGGCTTGTTCTGCTCTCTAAGCCCTCTGCTCCACAGTCTGCTGGCCCAGGGTAGGAGATGGCCACGGGAAATGCCCACACAGAGGTAGCCACCCCGCATGCCTGGGGCCCCGGGACATTGCCAGCCACCAACATTTGTAACATGAAGTTGCAGCAGAGTGTGGAGTGTGGCTGTGGCTGGGGACTCCCCTATTCCAAGTGGAGTGAGGGTCAAAGGGGAAAAATGAGGTCCCACCCCAATGGTGGGGCTCCGGCGGCCCTGGGATCTGGTGGTGGCTGCCTCTCCCTCTTCTCTGGTCTGGAGGATGGAATCCATGGCTTTCTTTCCTCTTGGTCCCCAATAACTCACCTCCTTGTCCAAAGAGGGAAGAGTGACCCTGGACTTCTGGGGCGGCTGGAATCAGGAGCTGGGCAGGGAGCTCGGCCAGCGGGAGCATCCAACACCAGGTGGGACGCCACATCTGGGCTCCAGCCCGCATCTCGTCCCCTGGCCGTTCTGGGCTGGAGATGGCAGATTGGACACCAAGATGAATGACTCTATTTTTTCTTCTCCCTTCATTGCCTCTGGCACGGGAGATTATTTCAGTTCCAAGGATGGAGGCCAGGGCGGCTGGGGGCAGGCAACGTGGCGCAGGCTGTCTGTGTCTAGAATTCCCATCTGATCTCCCCACTCCAGGCAGCCAGGCCTTTGCCTGTCCTGACCCTTCCCCATTTCCGGGTGAGAGTAAGTCCCTCTTTTCTCTCTTCTGCAGACTTTGAGAAGGAACAGCTATTGTTGCATCAAGCCCAAAAGGCATCCCTGCCTCCCCCCATCCTCCCGCCTTCTCTCCAGACTCCGGGGCTTCTGGAGGAAAGAACAGGTCCTCGGGCCTCCTTCTGCCCTTGGTGAGGTGGGGCACATTGTGATGGGAGAAGGGAGAAACCAGAAGAAGCAATGCACGTGCAATAGACCTGCATGGAGCCCACAGGGCCGTGAGGTGCGCAGGGTGGACCAGGTCTACAGTTTCTGCATCCGTGGATTCTACCAAGGATGGAAACATTCAGACAATAATCATGTCTGTACTGAACATGTGCAGACCTTCTTCTTGTCACTATTCCCTAAACAATATAGTAGACCAACTATTTGCATTGTATTGGGTCTTCTCATGAATCTAGGGATGATTTGAAGTATATGCGAGGATGTGCATAGGTCGTATGCAAATAGTGCTCCATTTTCTAGGAGGACCTTGAGCATTCACAGAGTTTAGTATCTGAGGAGGTCCTGGACCAACACACACGGTGTTTATTATTGCACATGTATTATATATACATATGCAATAGCACAATATGTAGTTTGTGTTATAAGATAGACAACGTGATGGAGTGCTGTACATCATAATAAGTGTGTGTTCATGTGCTTGAGACTCCACAGGCGCCTCTGGAATGAGATGAATGAACAAAAGTGGATATTGATATTGGGGCCAGATGCTGGGAAGCTGATAAAACATACACTGTGGGTAAACAGCAAATTGCCGCCGCTCTGCTGACTTCCTCTGTCGCTGATGGATTGCTCCGGAGGTCGCAGAACTCATGATAAATTGCTGGGGCTTGTCACTCACCAGGTCTGGCCCGCAGCAGCTGGGGAAGTCAGGAGCGTGTAGGATGCTTAAGAGACCATCTCAACAGAGAGCAGGCGAAGCGCTCCTCAGTGAAGCTCCCTCCAGCCCCAGGACGAGGAGACCAGAGAACCATCCTGCATGTGGAGTCAGGTCTCCACCGTCAGACGGGCCGCACCTGCCACGCGGGCGCACATCCACCGCTGGGCTGTTGGAAGGGAGGCTCCGCGAAGCACCAAGGAGCGGGCACCAGGCAAGCCTGGGGAAGACAGTGCGTGCTACACCTGCACTGAGAGACAGTGTGTGCATGCATACGCTCACACATGTACACACATACATACACACACTTGTATGGACACACTCATGCATGCACATGCACACACACATACACACTCACACCCACATACACACATAAACACACGCATACACATGATCGTGCACTCATGTATAAAGCATACTCTCACATGAACACACACACATGCACACATACACAACCATAGTCTTGTACACACTCATACACACTCACATATAAAACATGTGCACTCACATACTCACACACAAACACACACATGCTCACACATATACAAACATGCTCTTATGTACACACTCATGCATGCACACACATATAAATACACTTGCACTCACATACTCACATGTAAACAGATGCAACGCACATACACAAGAACATAAGTCACATATAAAACACACTCACATGAACACACTTATACACATATACAACCATACTCATATCTACACACTCACATATAAAGCACATGTGTGTTCACATGCTGGTACACTCTCCCACTCACACACAAACACACACGTTCACACATACACAAACATGCTCATGTATATACACGCATGCACGCACACACTCACCCAGGCTCTCTCCCACTCACCTACTCTCTCATGCTGACACACCCACACGCTCACACTCCCCCCCGCTGGGCTGCAGGTGCAGGGCCTGGCATGTTTGGGGTTCCCATGTGGCAGCACTTGACAAGCACAGAGGGACCAGGACAGAGGCGCTCCTGCCCGCTGCCACCGGCCTCCCCAGCACAGTGACACCCACGTGCAAAGCCAGTCCCGAGGTGCTGGTGCCGGTGCTGGGGCAAGGTGAAGGCTCCCCCACGTTCTCTGCAGCCCACGTGTGTAGGGGCCTGTCTCCCCAGCTGAGATAACTTGCCCTCCACGGCCTATGAACACGTCGATGTTTACCCTAGGAAAGCCAGCAGCATGCTGCGACTGCCCTCTGCCCCCTCAGCCTTTGTGACAACAAGATTTATTGATTCTGATTAGGAAGTGATTGCTCTAATCTGTGCATCGGGCTCCATATCATTGCTCCATCATGGCCCTGTATCCTGTCCAGCCCTTGGGTTAAGTTGGCACAAGGACTAAATCACAGCAGGACAGCAGGACCCGCAGCTGGTCGGGCCACGTGTCCCCCTGACTCTATATCCACCCACCACGCTCGCCCGATGCTCACCACCCAGAGCTGTGCGGACCCCACAGTCAAGGGCCCAGTCCTCCAGAGGACCACCCTCAGTCAGACATCAGAGGCACTCTGGGGTCCCCTGCACTCCCACAAACTCAGCAATTCCCATGAACCCCTGAGAATTGCTAGGACGATCCACAGAACTCTGAAAGTGTTATGTGCATAATTAAAGAACACAGCTCAGGAACTGCCGCTGGAAGACAAGCAGAGGGCACGGTAGAGAGGACCCCAGCACGGCTTCTGCGCCCCTCCGGGAGGAGTCAGAGTGGGGCACCCTCCTGGCACACCAAGGTGCTCTCCAAACTTCAGGGTCCAGAGTTTATATTAGATTTTCATTATGTGGCACTGTTGACAGCATGATTAGCCAGGCGATTAAACTCAATCTCCAGCCCCTTTCCCTCCCCGTGGAAACCAGGCGGGTTTCACCCCCCACCCACCATCTTTCTGGGACCGCCCCCTCCTGAATCAGGTCATCTTGTTAGCAGCCAGAACTCCAGTGCATCCCAGAGGATCATGAATAACAAAAACGCTCCAATTACTGGGGAAATTCCAAGGATTTAGAGTCTCCCTCAGGAACCAGGGACAAAGGCCAGTCAGATTTTATATTATATAATACCTTGTTAGAAGCATGGCTAAAGGACGCCATTATTTAAAGTAGAGACAGCATTTGGAGACCACGCGTGCAACATATGCCCCACAGAATTGAGTCAGGCCAGTGTCGCAGCCCGCCCCTTGTCCTGTCTAGCAGCAGGAGGAAACACCTTTGCAGGGGATCTGGTGGCTCTATTCAGCTTAAGCCCCAGTGGCAAGATGGACTCTGGAACTCCCTGAAACAGCAGGGGGACTCCAGGCCCATTCACTGGTCCAAACTGCTCAGGGACACTTGTTTCTAGCGCTACCACTGTCATGGGGAGACACACTAATTCTGAGGGGTCTGGCCTCCATGATGAATAAGAATTTCAACACGTGCCATCAGAAAAAGGCAAAGTTTTAATTAATTTATTAATTTAAAAAAGGTGGGGATACAGGTTGGGGGTCATCTCAAGACATCCATCCAAGCAAGCAAGAGAGTCCCGTGCTTTCTCAGTTCTTTTATAGGAGGGGGTAGGTAGGGTTGCACAGTGGAGGGCAGGACTTCCTCTTAGTCCTCAGTTTCCTTGGCAACAGATAGTGGGGTCTGACCTTTGACCTCCTCACCCACCCTATTTACATTAAGCATCTCAGGGGTGTGGAGAGAAGTCATTGTAATTAAGGGTGTGGACTCATTAAGGCTTCTGCCTGACTGAACACACCCTATAGGGTGGAGTTAGATTATGAACTTTCAAAATTTTAAATCTCTATTTTCCCAATGTCTCCTTTCTGCCTAATATTTCTATCTTTTCTATTCTACCTCATCACCACCTTTGTGGTTAATATCCCCAGGTGGAGTGGGAGTCCCCTTTTTTCCTGAGATAATCTCTTACCCTTTGGCAAATACCTAGAGAAGTTTATGTAAAGAAATCATTTTTATTTTAATTTTTTGGTAGTACTGGGCATTGAACCCAAGGGCACTCTACCTTTGAGCTACACCCCCAGACCATTTCTACATTTTTGTTTTTGAAACAGGGTCTCACTAGGTTGCTCAGGGTCTGGCTAAGTTGCTGAGGCTGGCCTTGAACCTGCAATCGTCCTGTCTCAGCCTTCGAATTACTGGAATTACAGGCGTATACCATCATGCCCAACTTATAAAGAGATCTTTAACCAGGCTTTAGTTACCCCAGCCATGGCAGAGGCACTGAGAAAGAGCTTTGTTCCTGGTTTCACGCTGCAGTCTCCTTCTAAATACTCTGCCTTCCCAGGGAGAGCCCCATGTCCCCTTGTCCCCTTCCCCATTTGTTGTTCATGCCCTCTGAGCCTTGCCCAAATGAAGGTGGCTTTTCTTCAAGAGTGTGAAGAACTACCACAAAAAGCAACCTCAGAAAAAGCCACGGCCTCCAGGAATCCAGAAGCACCCACAAAATACAGCGGCAACGTGTCCAACAATCAGTGTTAGACAATGTTAAGGTTTGGACCTTGCTGCCTCCAAGTAGCTTCTTCATCCCTTGAAATGTGCACGTGTGAGGTCACTCTGTGTGTCTGAGTGTGGGGCTCAAATGCCGTGTCATTGGGTCTCCCCTCTGAAGGCCCCACTGCACACCACCCCACTTGGTACCCTCCGCCCCCACTGCACTCTACTCTGCTTTGAAGCATTTGATACCGCTGGCCTCTAACCTCTGCATCATCAGCCTTCCTGATGGAGGCAGAGACTGCCCGACAGCCTGGTGCTGCTTGCTTGGTTTATTGCTGCCACTCCTGCAGCTGATACAGATACGCACTGCTCAGAAAACAGCCAGGCCGTGTGCAGAGACAGGATGTTGACTTTTTGATGATGTCCCAGAAGAGATTCTTAAACGTGGGCTTTGTAAGAAAATACAGGGCATGAGCCGGGCATGGTGGCACACACTTGTAATCCCAGTACTTTGGGAGGCAGAGACCAGAAGATCTGGGTTCGAGGCCAGCCTCAGCTATCTCTCTCTCTCTCTCTCTCTCTCTATCCCTGTCTCTCTCTCTCTCTCTCTCTCTCTCTACCTAGTGAGGCCCTCTGCAACTTCGTGAGACCCGGTTTCAAAATAAAGTATAAAAAATAGGGCCGGGGGTGTAGCGCGGAGGTAGAACGCCCCTGGGTTCAATCCCTGGAACTGCAAAAAAAGAAAAGAAAGTACAGGGCATGCTTTTACCCCCAGCCTTGAGACACTGAGATTCCAGGCTAAAGCCTTGAACTTCATTCTCTCGCTATAGGAAGTCCGGACGAGGTGCATTAGGACTCTCAAGGGAAAAAACAAAGAAGTCACCCACGGAGACAATGAGAAAAACCTACAAAAGATTCCATATCTGGGGATGCGGTTCAAGACGAAAAACATACAAAGTAAGATTTCCCCAGGTATTGATGACAACAATATCCCTTGCCTTTATAATGAACCTGGAGGAGAAGAAGTCAACAATTGAATTTCCAAGGTTACGTAGGCGTGGCCTCGATCTCCACCAGGAGGACAGGGGCAAAGCGGAGGGAGGCGACAATAGGAAGATGCTGTGATTGGATCCTCCTGCTCCGGGGTAAGAGCAACGCAGTGTACTTAGGGGTGCCCGAGCCCAAGGTCCTTGTCCCTGACTGACTTGGTATTTAGAGAAGCAAAAGGAAGGCTGGGCTGCAGACTCTGCAACTGGTGCAACCAGGAGCTGGTACAAGGTCAAGTTCTACTACTTACCAGGTATGGCAAGCTGCTCAGGCTGACCTGGGCAAGCTGCGTCTCCGTGTTTAGTTTTCTCATCTGGAAATAGGGCTAATCATTATGCTTCCTGTAGACCATTTACATATGCTAATTTTACAAGGCAATCCATATGAAGTGCTTAAAACATACTCAGCCCTCAGTGGCTGTGGTGGATGACTGTAATTCCACCATCTTTGTCTGACGATCTTTCAGGGAAACTTGCACAAAGAACAAAGGAAAGTAAAAGATCTCATGGTTCTGCAGTGGAGTCTGGGGTCCAAACCCAACACCGTCCTCCCACCTGCGGTGACTGGGGTGAATCCAAAGAGAACTCCTCCGTAGTCTGGGTTGTCCTCACTGGACCAAACCCAACCAAAGGGGACGTCTCAGTGCCTGGGCATGTTAACCTCCTCGCTTCCCCCGTCCAGGAAGATCTTACCCTCAACCTTTGTTAATTCAAAACAGCACCCCTGATCCCTGACTCTAACTGAATTTAACACACCTAAGTGGGTGGACTCCCAGCATTTGCGGGCTGTGCCCTGGGTGTACCCCCCGAGACGTCTTAGCACCTGACACTCAGCAGGTGCTGATCTAGACCGGAGGCCTTTCTATAGAACTATGGCCAGTCCTGGAGGCGGCATGGCCTCCTATTTCTTATCTGTCCTCCCCGTGAAAAGGCCAGCACATGAGCTCAGGTGTCACTGCATTCCCAGATCCTAGACCCGTGCCAGGTGCCAGGCTCACACACAGGACATACTGTCTGGAGAGGGGGGAGGAGTGGCTTCTCCTGACCCTGTGTCTCTCTCCAGCGCCTTCTCCATGATGCATCTCTGCCTTCATTAAGAAGCCCAGGATTTGTCCAAGACCTTCTCCCTGGTCCCTCAGCTTCCTCCTGAACACCCCAGGATCCATGCACACAGTGCTCTATCTGCCCACCACCGCTCCACCCAGTGCCCCAGCCACATCTGGAGTGCTGAGGGATCCCTGCTGCTCTGCCCAGGCTCCTCCTGATGGCTCCCCACTGTTTCCCACAAAGCCCAGCCTAGCCATATGCCCCACATCGGGATCAAACCCCCCAGTGTTGCTTGTGCTTGTCTGTGCCAATCCTCACACACCCCTCTTCTGCCCTGCCCTATCACCTTGCGAACCCTCTCCACTCCATCCCGTGGACTTGGGGCTTTCACTTCAAGACAAACCTGAGAGTCCTTTCTCAACAGAGGAAATCACCATGCAGCGACTTCTGGAAAATTTGTAAAATTCTAGACACATTTGGTCTCGGCGGTGGACCTCGGAGGAGGCCCCGCCGTTGGCTCCGTTCCACATAGACTCCTGCCGTTAATGTAATTCTCTACGTGTGATGACATGCCACCCCAAGGACATTTTAATTCTTTTGTAACAGCCTTGTTATAAAACCTGGTTGAAAGAACTCCAAAAGTCTAAATTCTCTCTATTGATTCTCTCAAAAGCATGTGGCCCTGAGTTACCCTAGAAGCAAATAAATAAATAAAATTAGCTGGGTATGGTGGTGCATGCCTGTTATCCCAGTACTTGGGAGGCTGAGACAAGAGGATCGCAGGTTCAAGGCCAGCCTCAGCAACTTAATGAGGCCCTGTTTCAAAATAAAAAAAATTTAAAAAGGGCTGGGGGTGTACTTTGGAGGCAGAATGTCCCCAGGTTCAATCCAGAGTACCATAAATGAATAAATAAATAAAATCAAAACTCTAGAGGCTAGTGTTGCTTTCTGAGTACTGCTTCCCACTCTCCCTGAGGATAGGGCTGATTCCAGGTCCAGGGCAAGGGGAGCAGAGAACGGGCCTAGATCATCTTACCTTTGCAGAGACAAGACAATGAGGGCAGGTTGGAAGGACATGGGGACCACCTGGAAAGCTTCCCACTGGACGAATGTTGGAAGATGGACCAGACAGAGTCATGGTAGCCATGGGTGACAGAGTTGAGATTAAACAATCCACACATGCACAGTGGCACGCAAACTGGCTTGTGGGCAGGAGGTGCATGGAGAATGCTAATAAGTGTTACCCAGGAAAGAGTGGATTAGAACACAACTAGACAGCTTTATCACCATGATTGTGTTACCTAAAGCAAGCAGCGGCCATCACCTGGTGCTGAGACCTTTGAGTAGAAGTTGCTGGTTGTTATGGGCTGGGCTGTGTCCCCTCCCCCAAATTCATATGTTTATTTATTTTTATTTATTTATTTATTTTTGTTGTACCGGGGATTGAACGCAGGGGCATTCGACCTCCGCGCTACGCCCCCGGCCCTATTTTTATACTTTATTTTGAGACCGGGTCTCACGAAGTTGCAGAGGGCCTCACTAAGTAGAGAGAGAGACAGACAGACAGGGAGAGAGAGAGAGAGAGACAGGGAGAGCGAGAGAGAGAGAGAGAGAGCGTGCACGCGCACGCGCGCGCGCACATGCGCGAGCTGAGGCTGGCCGCGAACCCGGATCCTCCGGTCTCCGCCTCCCAAAGTACTGGGATTACAAGCATGCGCCACCACGCCCGGCCATTCATATGTTTAATGAACATATAAGTGTGAACTTAGAATGTGACTCTATTTGGAGATACGGTTTTTCAAGATGTAATTTGGTAAAATGAAGATATATGGGTGGGCTCTCAACCAGTCTGGTGTCCTTTTTTTAAAAAAGAAATTAGGATGCAGACACACAGGGGTTAGAAGAGGTAAAAACAGGAGGAAAAGATGCCATCTCTAAGCCATAGAGAGGGGCCTCAGAAAGAAGGAGCCCTGCCACGCCTTGGTCTGGGACTGCCCGCCTCCAAGCCCGGAGAGATGCATTTCTGCTGTTTAAGGCTCCTGGTGTGTCATGTTGGTGTGTAGTATCTGTGTGTAGTGTTTCTCATGCTGCCCTCGCTGACTTATATGGAATATTTGCACTCATGAAGTGCTCCCTCCCGGGGACTGTAACCAGCTGCAGATAGGAGCCTTTGATGGAGAGATCAGGCACACCATTCTGATCAATAACGAGACAAACAGACATCGTGGGTACTGAGAAGAATTCAGCATCTGGACAAAAATGCTTCCTCTGCATTTAATTGTAAAGAAACAATCAGACGCATCCTGGTTAGGCGGCACGCCACAAAACAACTGTCCAGGATGCTTCAAAACACCGATCGTGAAACATCAACAAAATAAAAAGCGAAGCGAGGCAGCTGTTCTTAACTAAATTAGACAAAAGAGGCACGTGGACTCGATGCAATGCATGTCTCTGATCAGACCCTGGATTCCAAAAGTAAGTTATAAAGGACACCAGGGGACAGATTAGGGCAATTTAAATTGGGATTATCTATAAGGTCAATATTATTAGACACGTGCAAAACAAATAAAAATGATAAATGAAAGCCAGTGCAGGCTCAGCTAGTCCCGGATACTCCCGCTCAGAACCCGGGTCCTCGCACTCTGAGCAGGTGGTGTTTGCATATGTGTTAATGACTTCGCTGTTTATTTTAGGTCCTAGCAACCTGCGGGCACAGAGGCGAGAACCACCACTGTTTATTTCCCACAGATTTCTCCCGAGTGCAAGTCACAAGATGCTCGGGCCAGGAGGGGCAGAGTGTCAGGTTGTCATGACGGCATCTTTGCTGGTTGCTCAGTTTCACCCGTGGGTCATCCAGTACCAACTGTGGATCTTAGCATGCCCATTAGCATGCCCCTGGAGCATTTCCTCCTGGAGCAGAGGAAGGTTCCCTCCACGTTCTGTGGGTGTGGACCAGACACCTAACCAGCACAGACACCAGCACCAGCACCAGCACCAGCACCAGCACCAGCACCAGCACCAACAACTGGATTGTGATCTGCGATCTTGATGCCGTAGTCACCACCAGCAATCTGATTTTCAGGGATGTCATGGACTGAATATTGAGTAAGGACTGAGTTCTCCCAAATTCATATGTTGAAATCTAACCCCTCAACATGAAGCCTTTAGGAGGTGGAGTCTTTGGGAGGTGCGTGGATAATGAGAGTAGGGCCTCATGAAGGGGACTGGTGCCCTTATAAAAGAAGTCCAAGGGACCTTGTTTACCCCTTCTCCTATGTAAGGATGCATCTAGAAGGAGCCCTTTAGAAAAAGTAGACCCTCCCCTGAGCCTGATCTGCTGGCTCCTCCATCTTGGACGTTCAGCCTCCAGAACTCCGTGCAGTGTATTCTGTTGTGTCTAAGCCCCTACCCATCCTATGTGTTACAGCAGCCTAAAAGGACCAAGACAAGGGCCAGATGCACAAGGAAGATACAGAGCCCCTTTCAGCGACTTTAGGAATTTCAAGATGGCAATAGTAAGGCATTAAGCCAAGGGCAGGCCCATTCCAGGAAAGGACCGGACAGGCTGTGAAGCTGACCCTGCCGCTCATGAGCACCCCACACACACACCCCTCCTGGTATCTCTCTTCATCCCCCACCTGTCCATGAGATAAGGCACCAGGAGCAGAGCAGTGAGGAGGGGACACTTCCACACATCCGCTCCAGTGTGTCCCCACCTTCTGGACTTTAAAGGGTCAATGCTTGATAAAGAGCACCACGTGACAAATGGCAAGAGATAGAGAAAAGCCACCTGTCCCTAACAGCTGCTGCTCCGGGACCCTCAGAATCCCACGCAAGAAACAGCAGTTAACCTTCACCTCCAACCGCTCTATTTGCAGCCGCCCTCCCAAGGGAGATCAGGAACCCCTGGCAGACAGCTCTGCCTGCACGCCTGGCGCGCCGTCACCGTAACAGCTTCCACCATGGCGAAAGTTCATCCTTCCAGGGGGAGCTTGGTGCGAGGGGGAGGCAGAGACTCCAGAGGGGGAGCAGGTAATAGCTGGCAGTCTCACTTCGTGACATTTGCATGTCATGAATATGCAGACATCTCTCCTCCCTCTCCCCCATCTAGCATTACCCTACACCTCAGGAAACACATGCCACACCCTGAGATCAACTTCAAAGCACCGTCTGAGATCCTCTGCCCATGTGTGACACCCATGCAAATGGATGCCATGCTTCCCGATGTGTGCCAGGTGCCTAGAGCTGAGAGCTACATCCCTGCACATGGGACTATTTATTTCCCTCAGTAAAGAAATGTGTTCTTAGATGAGTTCATCTCAGAGGCTCAGATATTGATGGAGTGGACGTGGACCCCCAAGGGTGGCATGCTTCTTTCTTAACAGATTTGCTTCTCCTAGAAATATGTGTCTTTGACAGCATGTCAAGGGAATTAAGCAAAATGATTTAGACTTGGGGTTAAAGAGGGATGTTCAAGAGGGCTGGAGCTTCCAGGATCCAATGGAAGCCAATGCACAGGCTCCAGGCACTGGATCCACATGTGGGGAACACTGTTGGTACCCAGAGCTTCCCTGCTGGCAGCTGGAGTAGCCACCCCCTGATCCTTTCCCTGACTCTGCTTCTTCTCCCTCTTCCTTCCCCTCCCCTCCTTCCTCTTACTCCCTCTTCTTTCTCTTCCTTTTCCCTCTGGGATCACCGATCATGACACCTGTCCTCTTAACAGATTGGTAAATGTGCGTGCAACATTGTTGTCTATGGCATAATGTTGGACTGCATATTTCTACAACTTATTCATCCTGCACACCCGGACCCTTATGCCCATTCAGTAGCAACTCATCACGCCCTAGCCCCAGCCCCAGGCCACCATCATCATCCTGTTCTTGGCTTTTATGAGTTTGACTATCTTAGATAGATCCAATCACCATAACCAAGATGAGGAGACAGCTTAAAAGTCCTTTGGCAAATGAATGGACTTTTTAAAACGTGGTCTATACATATAATAGAACATCATCCAGCCTTAGAAAGAAAGGAAATCCTGCCATATGTGTCCACAGGGATGAGCCTTGAGGACCTCGTACTGAGTGACATAAACCAGTCATGATAGGATACACCCTGCATGGCTCCCCTACCTGGAGGAGTCTGCATTTCTGCCACCTCGGGTCCTGCTTTTGTTGGTTCTGTGTGGTTCCTTAGAAGGCCGAGCCACTTTGGTTTATATCCCTGCTGGTGTGCAAAAGGGAATCTCAGCTTATAGAGAAGGCAAGGGCATCAGGAGATTCAAACACCTAGAACGCATGGTAGGAAGAATGCTATTGTTCGAATAAGTGTCCACCAAAGGTCCAGTTGTGAAGGGCTTGGTCCTCGGTCCATGGTGCTATTGAGAGGTAGTGGAACCTTTAAGAGATGGGGCCTGGTGGGAGGAAGTTAAGTAATTGGGATGTGCCCTGAAAGGGGACATTGGGACCCCAGCCCCTTCTTCTTTCTCTCCTTTGCATCCTGGTCATGAGGTGAACAGTTTTGCCATGGGTTGCAGCCACAAAGAGCTGCCCTGCCACAGACCCAAAAGCAATGAGACTAACCAATCATGGACTGAAACCTCCAAAACTGTGACCCAAATTAATCCTTTTCTCTTTGTAAGCCGATTATCTCAGGTATTTGTTATGGTATCAAGGAGTCGCCTAACAGAAATTTGGCACAGAGCAGTGTTCTTGTGTGTGAGTTGTTGCTATTGGGAAGCCTTTGGAGTCAGTTTCAAGAGAAGCTTGGCAAAATTTGGAGTATCAAGTCAGAGAAAACAGAAAATGCTGTAAGAAGAGCTTAAGGAGTACTTCTGGTGGGTGCTCAGAAGACCAGCATGCTGACAGAAATGTGTGGCTAGTAAAGGCCAGGCAGATGAGGTTACAGATGGAAATGAGAACTCCACTGGAAACTGGATATGAGGCCATTCTTGATACATTGTGGCAAAGAATATGACTACATTTTTGCTCGTTCCCTAATACTTTGTGTGAGGCTGAGTTTAAAGGTGATGGAATAGTTGATCTGGCAGAGGAAAATTTAAGACAGCACAGCATTCATGCTGCAGCATGGATATTGTTGGCAGCTTTCAGCCAAATTTACAGTAAGAATTAATAGCAAAGAGGAGCAGAGCAAAAGATTGGGGAAGCTAGTAGCCAGAAAAGAAGCCCATGTAAAGTTATAGACCAGGAGCATGCAGCCACGGTTGCTAGTGTTAAAAGAAGACAAGTGCTTTGGACTAAGATGATAGAAAAGATGTCTTGAGGACATCTCAGCAAACTGCAAGACTCCACCCATGTCAGGCTGGAGGATGTAGGAATGCAAATTTATTTTCGACTTTTGAGGGCAGAGTGTTTTGAGAAAAGAGCCCTAGGGCACACTGCTTTCCCTGAACACCAGGAATTATTTCCATGTCCATCCAGCCAGTCCTTACTGTAGCTGTGGTTCAGGGGGCTCAGTTATAGCTCCTGCCAGGCACACCTCAGGCCACGGCGGGAGCACCTGGGGTGAGCTTTAACTTTGCATGATTTCATTGGCACCTCAAGGCGGTGATGGAGAACCATCTTTATCGGGGAGGACAGGCAGGGAGGCAAGGATTCCTCACTCCTAGCAAGAGGAGAGATGCGGGTACACCACACGGAGAGCCGGAGCACCAAGGTGATGTAGTCAATCAGGCTCTTTTTGGTGACGTGGCTGAAATGAAAATCTCAGGCACTGTAAATCGTGGTGTCAGGACATTTCACTCCAGCCAAAGGGGGAAGAAAAAGAGGGAAGAAAACCAACGTTCAGCTGACTTTTCACTTCTAGCGCTGAATGCAGATGCGGACACAACCAGCAAGGGGTGGTGAATTGATTAGAGGTGGATTTTCAATGGAGACACAGACTGGACTCTTGATGATAAGAATCCCTTTCCTTTTAGAAGCTTCTATTGGCTCAAAATGATTTCACAACCTTTACCTTCAGAGGCTCCTAATATCACAGGGAGTTAGACTAGAAATTATCACCTCAGTTTGCACAGCGGCTGCCCAGAGTTCCAGATTCCTTGCCTGAAGTCACTCACACAGATGAGCTCTTGCAAGTCTCAGAGCTACCATGTGACCCACCTGCCTCTCTGGGGTCCCAGGCTGGAGCTTTGAAATTGCAATGCACTAAACATACTCTCTGAGTCAGGCTGCATGTGACTAAAGCCCAACTCAAAGTCGTTTGGTCAAGAAGGTTTGCTGGGAGAATATAGGTGCCAGGCTCAGAAAATCGGAGGCACAAGTGTAAAATTTGGGCAGCGAGGCCCCCTGGGACCTTTCTCCCTCCTCCCATGCTCTGTTCCCTTCTCTCTTACTGCAATAGCATCCTCTGGCCCAAACCCCAGGAAGTGCGGGAATCATTTCATTCTTTCTAGACTCACTTGCTGGAGGCAGAGGTGTGAAGTTGAGCAGTCATATCTCTGAGTGCCAGGCACTACGCTCAGCATCTTCTCTCATTGGCTCAAAACTGCAGAGGGTTCTGGATGGGCACCTCGGAGGCTCAGAGAGGTCAAGGAACTGCCTCAGAGCCACAGTCTCCCCAGTGACTAGGCAGAAGTTTGAGTAGCACACCTGCCCATGCTCCTGTGCCAGATGACCCACTCTGGACAATTCACTACACATCAAGGGCTTTTTGGTTTCAAAGCAAAGAAACTCACTCTAGTGGCTCAGACTGAGGAGGTTACAGTCAGGGCTCAGGGACCACATCCCAGAGTGAGAGGGCCGGAGCTGGGGAGGGAAGCCAGGGACAGGGAGACATCAGGAGCATCCTCGGCTTGCTTGAGATCCACCCGGCTCTCCCAAGGCTCCTGTCTCCTCTCAGCTTCTTCCCTTATTCTCTTTGAACCACTCCCCTGCAGCTCATGAGCAAGGAAACTAGCCCTGACCTTTTGCTTTAGCTCTCTGTGGCTAGTCAGTTGCGGCTCTGTATCTCTTAGCTCAGTTGCTGGAGACTGAATCCTCTTACTAGCCAGACAGTGGGGAACTGGCCTTGGTGACTTCCTCTGGTGACCTGAACCTAGGAGGGGAGATGGGAAGATAGCATAATATAGCTGCCTCTGCTCAGCACTGAGGGTGGGGAGATGGTTTTAAGAGAGCAGGGCTCTGAGACAGTGGGTGGAGACCCCCAAATCTGCCTCTGACACCACCCCCCACTAGTGCTTCTGAGTGAGAACCAGACATTCACCCATCCTTCCTCGGGCCAAAAGAGCCACAATGCCATCTTCCTCACCCACAGTGTCTTGCTGGGAAGAATCCACAATTCAAGGACAGAAGGACTAATGCAGATGAGCTCTCCCAAGTAGGGCCACACTGGTTTCTCCATTCCAGAAACAAAGGTTTAGAGTTCATCACATCCAAGAGATGATATTGACTAGAAGCACAGAGGAACTTAGAAAATAACTGTGTTAAATTCAGGACTCATGAACTTCTAATGGAATTACAAAGGAAGCCAGGCTTTGGTGGAGTGGGGCATACCCACACTTTGGTGTTGATTTGCAAGAGCCCCGCCTGGTCTCTCAGACCACTCCCCAGGTGGCTGTCCAGGTGAGCGTGGTGATGATGTAATGGCCTGATGTTCTCATGGTCCTGAGCTGAGAGAAGTGTGAGAAGACCAGCACTGCACCAACAGAACTCCTACACCATGCACAGCCCACCAGGGCATCCTTCTCTGTGTCTTGGGAGAACAGAGTATCCGCATCTTCCACAAGACTTGGAGCTATCTTGCTCACTGGGGACCTGCAAAGGGCTGCTGAGAGTGTGGTTGCGTTCTGGGATAACCATCCCTGACATCCTGCACAAATCACCCTTTCTGGGAAAGTAAAAGTGGGCAGAGCCCTGACTACGGATGGGGTTCTGACTAAAGTCTCCACATGACCAGAGTGGCAGGAGACTCACACCAAGGTCCTTATGAGCCCGGGATGTGTGGCCAGGGCTTCTCAGTCATGACACTGCTGATGTTTGAGTTGGGGTGACTGCCCTGGGAGCATCCTGTGTGTTTCAGATACTCAGCCACATCCCTGATCTCCCTCCAGTTGCAACAACTAAAATCTGTAGATAATAGTAAATATTCCCTGCAGCACAGAACCCTTATGGGTCAAGAACCACAGCTATAGACCTTGCCATTCTCACTCAAAAGAGGCAAACAGGCAACTTCCTGTCTAGTCAAAAGGTATGGCTTACAAAATCTAGAAGGTTCCTAGATTACCACGTAGTGTGGCACAGACATTTTAGACTGTGGAGGTGTATCCTTGGCCAATCCAAAGAGCCCTCGGTGTTAGGATCTGCCTGGAGTAGGGAAAAGAAGCCTGTGACCCAGAGTGGCCCCAGCCCTGCTACAGGGAATTGCTGGCTTCCTGAGCCTGAATCTTTCTGGTCGAGAAAGGCAGTTTCTCAGCTTTCCAGCCATGTTCTCGTCATCTTTCACTCCTCAAATCAGCTCAATCACTGGCTAGTCAAGCTGGCTGGATCCCACGGTGACTCCCATAGCCATAGACAGTAGAGACGGAGCAGGTACACGTCAAGGGTTAGTGGTCCCCAGCGCTGTGCTCTGCTTCCCTGGGAGGGCAGGTGGGACATGCTGACCTAAAGAGATAACCATAGTTGGATCTCCTGCATCTCCTGTATCTGCAGGAGATTAACTACAGGATGCATACATCCCCATATGTCCGCGAGGGTCCACCTGTGGGGCCTCCTGCAGGAAGTGGCCACCCTGATCCAGGAACGTAGGAGTGAGTGGAAGGAGGGTGGTGAGACTCTTGGTCTCTGGGTGTGGATGGTAGAGAGGTGGGGACCTGTCTGGGGAACCATTTAAGGTGGGGCCAACAAGCTACAGCCAAGTACAACCCCTGCTTGTTTCTGTAGATCCTGCAAGCTAAGGATGGTTTCTACATTTTTAGCTGGTTGAAAAAAATCAGAAGTAAACAGTCTTTTGTGACACATGAAAATTCAATGAAGTCCCAACTCTGGTGCCCAGGACCAAGCCTTGCTGGGACACGGTGGCACGCTGCTCTCATCAGAACACTGTGGTGGTGGCCTTTGTGCCCTTAGGGCTTGGAACCCAGCCCTTTATGGAAGTAGTTTTCTGACTATGGGTTTAGGGCAAACAGCTGGGATAGGATGGAGGGTTGGCAGGGGAAGGGGAGGAAAATGGGAAGAGGTTCCACTGAGCCTCCAATGCCAGGCTGGGCAGGTCACCCTGTCCTAGGGATTGCCAGAGTTTGGGGCAGGGAAGTGGAGAGGGCAGAGACTTGGGGAGGAATGGCATGTTTGTGCAGATGTCTGAGTGCAGGTGAGACCAGAGATGGGGAAACCATTCAGGATCCATCTAATTTCCCAAGCCCTTCCATGCGCTCAGCACCCTCCCAGCACTTCGCAGAGAGCATTGTGGTGATCCACAAGCCAGCCATGGCCCACCGACCTGGATTTCCAGGCAGAGCCTGAGAGCCACAATGGACCAAGGGGCTCAGCTTCCCAACATCTGGCACCTGCTTGGCTCACCTTGGCCAAATGCAGAAGAAATGGAAGAGGTGGGATGGGGAGAGGGGGCAGGGGAGACAGAGGTGGGGAGACAGAAAGAAAGCACAAGAACACATTGCCCACTTCCCTGAAGTCCCATGGGATTAGCCCTGCCGGAACCCCCTTGCCTTCCCCAGGCCAGCCCAGGCCATGGCATCCAGGGCTGTCCTGTGACCTTAGGACTTACCTTCCCACCCTAGTCCTATACCAACACACCCCACCTTCCTTCTCCCTCCCTAACCCAGGCTGCCTCATCAACCACCAGGTTCTTGGGTGAAACAAATTAGGTTTCAGGGCCAGGAGAGGATGGGGCTGCATCTATGGAGAACCGTCAGCTCACTGTGTGATTCACATTGTGGGGGTTGGGGAGTGTTCCTACTTTGTCTCCTAACCCTTTGGATAGATTCCCTTAGAAGGAAGACAATAATGGCTACTACTGTCAGCAGCACTGTTAGGAAAGGGCCCTCTGGGAGGGGTGGGGTCCTGCTTGTATTCTCAGTGGTCTCCTAAAAGCCCCCTCTGTTCACCCCCACTCTTCTCCACCCATCCTGGGTACCCACCTGCATCTCCTGAGAAAGAGCTGGGAGCTGATGTTGGAGAGATAGGAAAGACACATAGGCCTCCCTCCAGCCCTGCAGAGGAAGAAGGGAGGGGGAACAGGAGGACAGTGGGGAAAGGGAAGAGTGAAGACCCTTAGGGAACCCTGAGAGCAAGCCCCCATACTCCCATCTCCTCTATCTACCCCCCTGCAAACTCACCCTCATGTCCTGGGGGCTGGCTGGCCCAGGAAACTTGGATGAGCAGGTGAGCTAACAGATGCAGACAGAGGGTGCCTGGAGCAGAGAAACCCACTGGCTCCAGCCTTCCTCTCCTACACAGGAAAGAGATGTGGCCAATGGACAACCCAGGACATGCTGACCTGGGATCTAACTCAGCTCAGAGCTGCATCCCAACATCTCACCCACCCTGTCTTTGGAAGTGGCCCCAGGCACTGCCCCCTCCCACATATCTCTCCCCTCACCCACTCAGCTTTCACAGGAAAGACAAGCATTCATCCCCCAGGACCCACATACAAGAACCCAAGATTCACAAAGATGGCGTCTTCTTCCCCGCACCCTGCTTTGTTTGGTGTGTTAATTGAACCGATTTCTATTCCTGCTGGAGGATGAGAGGGAAGCAGGTTTAACGATCTAAATGCAATTTGCATATAAAGCTATGAGGCGAAACAGGCAGACTTTCTATTACCCAGCCAATAACGAGCTCTGTTCCCAGCAAAATGGCTTTCTGGAGGGAACCAATGGGCCACGTGGGGAAGGAAGCCGGGCTGGGCTCCAGCGGGGCTGCAGGAAGAGCTCTGCACGGCGCTGTGCTGGGCTTGGGAGCTGGCCTCTTGGGCAGGCAAGGCAGCTCCTTCTGGAAAAGTCGATAAAAGTTTACCCTGGACAAGGCAGGGCTAAGTTCTTCTGCCTCTGTGTCCTCTGTGGGCATCCAGAATGGAGGGGCATGGATGTCTATTCAGAGTGGTCATTGCCTTGGGGACTGGGTCTAAATCTAGGAGCTCTGTGATGGTCAAGATTTGACCTCTGCTCTTCATATGAGGGGTGAGGGAGTTCCCAAGGGTGTGTCCATATGTATGGATGTGCATGGATGAGCATGCAGGTGCTGGAGAGAGGAAGGCAGCTCAGTTCTATGGGATCTTCCCCACCTCTTCCAGGACAATCCCCAGATCAATAGGCCCCTTTGGCAGCCTCACCAGCCACAGCAGAGCCTCTGGGAGGTATGTAGCGTGCAGATGGGCACTGGACTTGAAAGAGCTGCCCCTTCCTACCTGGGTGTCTTGGTCCTATCCCTGTGGTGCAGGGAGGAGATGAAGTGGTTCATTGCCTGCCCTGAGACACATGTCTGGGAATGGGCTGCCTGGAAAACGTGGACATGCTCTGCACACAGGGCTGCTATTGGTCTTTGTTGCTAGAGGACTTAGGGAGAAAGTGTGGGCTGAGACTTAGTCCAGAGGCCGCCGGCTGGCCTCTCAGGGGACCCATATCCAGGATGGAGAATGACCCTTGGGAATAGAAACAATGGGGGGGGCACTGACTTTCAGCTGCAGGACTGTGGGGAGAGCACAGCTACACTGCCAAGTTCAAGGACAGAGTCTCCCCAGGATGAAGCAGGCCACCCGGCCACATGGCCCCAACAAGAGATGTCCACACCCAGGGCCCAGGGCTGTGAAGGTGACTTAGTTAGAAATAAAAGTCTTTGCAGATGAAATGAAGTGAAAGATCTTGAAACGTGATCATGGTGGATACGGGTTGGAATCTAGTGACAAGCGTAGTCAGCCTTCTGTATCTACAGACTCAAACAACTGTGATTTGAAAATATGAATTGAAAATGCATCTATACAGAACACAGATTTCTTTTCTTGTCATTATTCCTTAAGCAATATAGTATGGCAACCATTTATGTAGATTTACATTATATTAGGCATTTTAAGTCATCTAGAGATTATTTCGAGTATACAGAAAGGTGTATGTAGGCCATGTGCAGTTACTGTACCACTTCACATAAAGGACTTGAGCGTCTTTAGATTTGGGTGTCCACAGAGTCCTGGAACCCATCCCCCATGAGTAGTGGGGGATGGCTGTGTCCATATAAAAATAGAAGAGAATACTGTGATGTGGAGAAGATAGCTGCGTAACTGCAGGAGCTATGCGGCCACAAGACAAGGATGCCTGGAGTCACCAGACCCTGGACAAGGTAGGAAGGACCCTTCCTGGAGCCTTTGGATTTTGGCCTTCTGGGACCCACAACTGTGAAAGCATAAATTTAATCCTCAACCCCATATTCCAACCAGACTTTGCTGGTGTCTTGCCACCTCCCCCATCCTTCCACATCTGACAATTTACTGAAACAGCAGTCAGTATACTTCCTCTGTAAGTGGTCAGGTAGTGAGCATTTGGGGCCTCGCACTATGCAAACATCTGTCACAGCTTGTTGACTCTGCCCCTGTGCAGAAAACCCAGCCACAGGCCAGGCATGTGTGCCAGAGCGCCCTACATGCCAGGGGCACTTTGTGGATGCTGGAATTTGATGCTCATATAATTTTCACATGTCGCAAAATATTATCCTTCCTTTGCTATCTTTTCCCACCATTAGAAAAGGTGAAAGCCACTTTTAGCTGGCAGGCTGTCCAACAGCAGACAGTAGGCTGGTCTTGGCTGCAGCCATGGTTCGTGGCCTCTGAGCTAGAAGCATTACAGGAGGAGGGCGAGGGTGGAGGAGCTGGGCCATGTGGTCTTGGGCATCTGTAGCTGAGGGCGGAGCTCAGAGCTTGGATATCACTCCACCTTGAGCTAAGTGCGGGACCATGCAGCCTATGGCTAAAGCCAGCTGCCCTTCCTGAAAGAGTCCGGCTGTTTCCAGTGGCCAGCATCACCCAGCCACCCCACCCTCCAGGGCCCCCCATACCTCGACTTTAAATATGGAACATTTTTAATGTTAAAGAGCTTAATAAGAAACAGCTTGAGACAGATTTGAAATAGCTTTGGGTGGAAAATTGGGCATATTAATTGCTCCCTCTGGTGAGTTGACTCTTTTCTCCTTCCCCACAGTCAAAAGCCCAATTGCTTTTAAAACTGAAGTGTTTTCCCCAGGAGGGCGGCAGGTACCTACCCTGGCTCTGTTGTCTGATGCTGGGAGCTGTGTGTAGCTAGGTCTCCTTAATATTACGGGCTCTGCTCCATCTACCTGTGTACCTGTCAGCTCCAGGGCTCATGCCTGGGGGGACAGGGAGGGCAGAGAGTTAGCAGGCAGGTAGGGAGGCAGGGAGCCAGATCCTACCCTGACCCAGGTGTGGGCAGAAGAGCCAGAAGCCATGGAAGGGGCTTATCATCAGAGTGTGGGATGGTAACCGGGTGTCACAAGGAGCCCAGGGGCTGGGGTCAGTTGCTAAAGGAGGCAGCTGGATGGAGCCATCCCCAGAGGATGATGTGATTCTCTGGCAGAGCACAGAAGCAGCCGGAGCATGAGCACCACCACCATAGCTCCTCTGCAAACAGTTTGTCACAGAAATGAATGAACCACAGTGCAGAACGTGAGATACTTGCAGCTCTTTGCAGAAGGTGCTCCTCTTCAGAGTGTCCCTGATCAGCTACTCTGAACATGATAGGTTAGCAATGAAGCCCACTGCCACAGAGACAGTCTAACAGGATAGAATGGATCTGAGGAGCCAGGAGCACAGGGTGAAATTTCTAAACACATTAACCATTAGGCCATTAGTCTCTCATCCCGGTGACTCAGTCAACACCAAGTGCACATTGCATTAATGTGCTAATGAATCAGACCCTGATCCCCACCAGGGGTGAGCACCTTCGCTCTCCAGGAAGCCGTGTTGTGGACGGTTCCCTATATTTGCATCAGTTCCTAGACATAAGATGAAGGGTTTATCAAGCATGCATGGAGTGCAGCACTAATTCATGCAGGCTGCCCGCTGTGGGTTCCTTAAATCATCATCCACCTTGTGGTGTTTAACCCAGAGGCTGACCGCTGTGGCTATAACTATATGCAGAGGCCGGGACTGGACGGGACCAGGTTCCCCTGGGAAATACATGACCTGTCCCTCCCAGGTGAGGCCTGACATCTGGGAGGAGTCAGGCTTCCTGTGGCTAACACCACTGACAGGGCTTTGCAGCTACTCAAACCTTTGGGTCACAGGGGACCCCTCTGGGAGCAAAGAGCCTCAAAGTGCTCCCCGACATAGGAGACAGGCCGCCAGGACGAATCTTCCTCAGACAGACAGTATTTAGGAGGTTGAGACAGGAGAATCGCAGGTTCGAGACTAGCCTCAGCAACTTAGTAAGGCCCTCAGCAATTTAGCAAGACCCTGTTTCAAAATAAAAAAAAAAGGGCTGGGAGTGTAGCTCAGAGGTAGAGGTAGAGGTAGAATGTGCTGGGTTCAGTCCCCAGTTCCAAGAAGAAGAAGGAGAAGAAGAAGGGGAGGAAGAAGAAAGAAGGGAGGAGGAGGAGGAGGAGGAGGAGGAGGAGGAGGAGGAGGAGGAAGAGGAGGAGGAGGAGGAGGAACAATGATAATGATCTGGGGGAAAAGTCAATGTTTCTTTTTGGGGGAGAAGGAAAATCATAAGGAAGAACTTGAAATTAATTTTGGGGGGGAGTTTGAAGTAAGGGACACAAAAACGAGGCATCCCCTATCACAGCTGTTGTGGGGTTGGCAGGACCGGTTTCCTTACTCGTGTTTTCTGGCCAGGGGACCCCGACATCAGGCTCCTGTGCATGAAGCCCTCAGCCTTGGAATTTCTGAGCTGCTGGGGTGGCCTGCAGCTGTGTCATTATTCCAGAGGTAGAGTAAAGTTCAAAGATAAGCATTGTGTTGGTAGCTTCCTTTAGGAAGGGGATAAAAGATGGCCAGCCAGGTTTTTGTCTCAGTGGATGACCCCACACGGGGGATTGTGGGGGCTTCCAAGTGTCTGATGGGCCTTCCAGCCACTTTCTCACCACCCAAGTGTTGCTGAGCAGGACACATATTTGTGGGGATGGGAGGAGTCATGAGTTGAGTTGTGTCCCCGCTAAGGATGTTCTGAAGTCCCAACCCCTAGTACTTGAGAATGTGACCATTTGGAAGTCAGATCTTTACAGAGGTGATAAATGAAAAATAGGGTTCTCAGGGTGGGCTCTAACCCACTATGACTGGAGTCCTTCCATGAAGGGGACATTTGGACACAGACAAGGACAGAGGGAAGGCAACATGGAGACAGAGGGAGGAGATGGCCAAGTGACCTCCATGATGAATCTCATCTACAAGCCAAGGGACACCAATGATTGCCAGCAACCTCCCGGAGCTGACGAGCCAAGAATGGGTCCTGCCTAGAGCTTCCAGGAAGCATGTAGCCCTGTGGAGACCTGAGCTTCACACCTGTACCCTCTAGAACAAAGGGATAGCTGTTGTTTCAAGCTGCCTAGTTGGTGGAAGTTTGTTACAGCAGCTGAAGGACTCTCATACAGACTGGGTTATGGTGGTGGGCAGACTATAGTCTCAAACGAACAGTTGTGTCCTGGAATGTGGGGAAAATCCAGGGAAAATCCAGACAGCCTGGCGCTAATGGCAAAGAGGGTCCCTATGGACAATGCAGAGATGGGACAGCTCCCAGGAAAAGACCTACACTGAGACAAATATTCAGAGACAGTGTGCCTGCTCCAGCTGATGGGAACCAGCCTCCTCTATTCCCATGGTTGGTAAGAAGCAGCATGGTACTGAGGTCTCCCTGGGCGTGCGGGGTGCCTATGTATGAGGACTGCCAGGAACCTGGGCGGTTAACAACTCTCCTACTAATGAACCTTCCTGAAGCCTCTGAGAACCACACACAATTTCAGCTACCACTTGCTCTTGATCTTGACCATTGAGAGAGCCTGAGAGGACTGTGCCTTCGAAGGAAGAAAATGCTGAACTGAGCCCCACTTTCCCCAAGGGTGTGGACACCAGGACCCAGGGCGGGGAGGGCCCCGGGTCAGCGTGGCTTTCTCAGAGTCATGATGAAAAGTGAAATCATCGACAAGTATTAAATTTAAATCTGGCACTTCTGTCCCCGCCCTCGCAATTCCATGCCTCCCTGGGAGGTGATCTCAGTCAAATGACCATGACAGGCCATTTTTAGAAAGGTCACCGTTGCCTATTAATACGACTTTCATCAGCTGATTTTAATGGAGGATTCCTGGTGCCAGAGCAGATGAAGTGAAGGGTGGGCTGGTTCTTGGGGAAGGAGTGAGGCATTGGCCTCAGCAGCCCGCCCAGGCTGGCCCCAGCTGGCCCAGATTTGACCCTGAGCTTCCTCACTGCAGGAACTCTCAGACTTGAGCACATGGGGAGGTGGGTTCCCCCCACCAAGGTCCCCATCCATCTCCAGGGCTCACAGCCCTCCATGCCACCACACAGACCTCCATCCACACCGCGCACAGAGCCCTGCTCCCTCATCCCTCTTGCGGTTTGGTGACTCAACTCTGAAGCTCTCTCCTGCCAATTTCTGCTGATGAATTCTGCAGTTTATCTGAAATGAGGGAACTCGTTCTTTGTGCAAACACAACACAAAAGAATTTTGAAACCCATTTGTAGCAAGAACTTTAAACTCATTTGTGAATCTTTTGATCAAACCCAAACACGAGCTGGCTTTGAATCGATGTGGGAGCGCCAGCCAAGGGTCCCTTCTTCAGGAGCACCAGCATTCGTTCAAGCCTCTCTTTTGTTAGCAACTGATTTGCATTGAAGCGCTGGCAGGTTTTTGGAAGGACACGCTTCAGGAGTATATCAGTGTCACTTACGGAGGAGGAAAACACTCCAGACTTGTTTCTGCCAATCAACTTACTTTCCAGTGATCTAAGTTATGACCTGGATGCAAAAGTAGACCAGAATCTGGGCTTAAAGAAGCCACAAGAGCCAGGTGTCATGGCACCTGCCTGTACTCTCAGTACTTGGGAGGCTAAGGAAGGAGGATTGCAGGTTCAAGGCCAGCCTCAAAAACTTAGCAAGACTCTCAGACACTGTTTCAAAATGAAAAGGCTCCCCAGGGACTACATGGGAGTATAACTTGGAGGTAGAATGCCTCTGGGTTCAATCCTCAGTACTATAAAAAAAATGTCATGAGTCTTGGTGGATACCAAAGTCCACTGCCCCAGGTGTTTGTGGCTTTTCCGTTCATGTGCCTGTCTACAGGTGACAGACATCTAAATGGCTTAACAAAGACAGAGCATCCTTGGTTCATTAATTAATTAATTCACTCATTCATTCATTCAACATACAATCGTCCAGCTCCCACTGTATTCCAGGCATGGGTCAATGGTTCTGAGCACTGCAGATGGAGATGTGAACGAACCCAGGTCTTGCCCTATTGGAGCTCATATGCAAAACTACAATCTCACAGTAAAAATATCCAGAGTGGGTCAGGGCTCAGTGGGTCCTAGAGGACGTGGAGGCTTTCTTATTGCCTATGTCAGCCCCTCAGGCTCCTTCCTCCTGGTGGTTCACACAGGATCACAGGAGTAGGGTCTCAGGGACCACTCAGGTTACAACACAACCATGGATCTACCATACTGGCCAGGGGTGGGAGTGATGGGTCCAAATGCTCTCATTGGACAACCTGGGTCATGTGTTTACCTGGAAACCAATCTCTGTAACTCATAAGGTGGGGAGGGGGATGAGGCGGGGGGTGCAAAAGGAATAAGTTGATTGGTCAGGTACAACTCAGTTGATCACACCTAAAACTCAAGGTTCAGTCTGTACACCAAACATGGTTCCAAGGATGGAGCAGGACATGGGGGTATGCTCCCCAAGGGCTACATGGGTGAAATTCCTAGCCAAAGGAAGAACAGGCACTGGCACACGAAATCCATTGACTTCCCCTTATAAAGGATAATTTTCTGCGTTAACTTGGCTGGGCTATGGTGCCCAGTTGTTGATAAAACAACAGCCTTGGTGCTACAGTGAAGGTATTTTGTTAGATGAACATTGAAATCAGGAAAGTTGGAATAACTAAGATGATCTCCATGATGTGGGTGGGCCTTGTCCAATCAACTTAAGGACTTTAAAGGAAGACTGAGACCCCCCACACACACACACACTAAAGAGGAAGGAATTCTAATCCTAGTCAGCCATCTTACTGAGCTATAATACCAACTTTTCCCTGTGTTTTCTCCCTGCTGGATGGTTAGCCCTCAAGTCACAGGAGCCAATTCCTTAATAGGAATCTCTCCTCTCTCTCCCTATTGTTCAGTTTCTCTGGAGAACCCTAATACACCCCTACAAGGGATGTAGGGATATGCCCTCCTTGTCACACCTTGTTACACAAATTCTGACTTCAACTGGACATGACACCACCGAGTCCTAAATACTTGGTGGTAGGGCCACCATATAATGCCACACAGGGCAGAGATTGGCTGAGCTGTACCTACGCCACACTCTAAGCAATGCCCCAAGGTTGTGCTGAGTGGATGTCCTGTGTGGTTCTGAGTCCAAAGCTACACCTCTGTGGGCTCCTAACCGTCTTACTTCCAGGGTGACCTTGCCCCAAGTCCTTAGCCCTTGCTCTTGCTCCATCCTATTAAATCTCCCTGCTATTACCAGTTAGAATGGAAACAATTTGCTGCTTAAATAATTTATCCACATTCCATGCGGCCAGTCTTTTGCAGAGATTCATCAGCTAATAAAGAAAATTGATTTTAGAAGCCAAAGTCAATACGAGGTTAGGGAAACATGCTCCTATTTGCATGTTCCTATCTCCCAAGATTCTCTGTCACTTTGTCTGATGAGAAAATCAGCCGGGTACACTTTATGGCGAGTCTCTTTTTCATTCATTATATTTCAGGTACCATCGCCACGATATATCCAAAGTGGGCGGGGGTAATGGGTGTGGGGAATATATTAGCAATTTATCCATAAAAATGAAGATTTCTGTCCTCAGCTGCTTGCTGAAGGAGGCGACTTGCAAGTTTGAGAATAGAAGTGGCCTGAACTTTAGTGGGGTCCAAGTGAGAGGGTGTGTTGGTGGAATGGCATTCAAGTTGAGCACTGAGCCAACTTGAGTATTCGGCGTGTGTTTCAAGGTATCTGTTCTAATAACAGGGGCTCATTTGTAATTAGAAGAAGCGATTTGCATATAGACAATTAATGTAATAAGGTATCCAGAAACAATGTTTCCCCCTGTGAATAGCTCCCTTGTAATTTTGTTCATTTGATTCGTTTCCTTCGAAGCCCTTTGTTCGCAGACAATGAAAAGGTGAACGCAGGCTGAACCGGGAGGAGCTCACAACATTTTGATGGCTGCGGCTTCCCAGAGTGGGCTGTTCACCTGTCTTGGAGAAGTGTGCAGGCAGGGAAAGGGGCTCCTCTGCTCAGCCTCGAGTGGGGTTCTCAAACCTCAGCGTGCCAAGACACCTGAAGCTTGTAAGAGCAGGCTGCCTGCTTCACCCCAGCCGTGGGCACCCTGTCTCTGCCCAGACCTGGCAGTCTGCATGTCTAACAAGTTTCCAGGTGATGCTGATGCTGCTGGCCCCCAGACCCCACTCTAAGGACCATACATTCTTCAAAGCCCTCACTTGAAGAATGGGTCCAGATTAAGCTATGCTGGCGGATGGGTCATCAGGGCCTGCCCTGGCTAAGCATCTGTAAGTACTTACCCCGCACAGTTGAAAGAGAATTTAGAAAACAGCAACGGAGCTTCCAGACTTGCTCTTCTAATGTCTCTTCTCACTCTTCCATCGCCCGGCATGTTTGGAAAAGCGGATCGGTGATTCCCTTTGTCCCAGCCTTTCATTAAGATGGAGACACGGAATTGATGAGCGAACATGATGTGAGTCCTTCCTAGCCATCTCCCCAATCCTCCTCCTTTCCAGTCCCCACCCTGCCTCTGTTAACATTCCGGAAAATGCACTGTTCATGAAGAACAGCTGTCAGAGGCTGGGCGAGTCTCAGCACACGAAAGGGAGGATTGGAGGTATTTTCACGGTGGGTAGAGGTTGGAGAGAAAATAAGAGTGCCAAATGCTGTCCACTGTGGGTTGAAATTGAGGCTGATGATGATGATGATGACGATGACACAAATTAAAGCTGGTCGGCACAGGCGGCGAGGGCCTCCGAGGACAGGGTTAGATGTTTACTCTGATTGGCCCTGTACCCAAGGGGCAGAGGTCTGCCAAATGTTCTTACAGAGAAAATGACAAATCTCAGAATGACAAATCTCAGAATGAGCTCCTGTCTTAGCTGGCTCTTGGTCGCATGGCCGGTGACTGGCTGGGCTGGGAAAGTGAGGGAGACGCCATTGCTGACCGAGGCTGCTCTGCACCCCTCTGCGTCAGAGGTCTGCCTGGTGGGCTCACTGTGGGGTCCTGTGGGCAAGGGGCTCCCGATGGCATCAACAGAAGTCCCCTGTGCCAGAAGGAGCTTGGCTCCAGGTGTGTGCCACTTAGGGGGGTTCCAGGGCTTCTCTCGGAGGGGGGGTCTTCACAGATCCTGGGGAAGGCAAAGGGTGCTGTGATTTTCATATTCGTTAGCAGGGGTCTCTCTGCTTATATTCACATACTGTATGGCTGTGACCATGCTTTTTTAAGTTTTGATTCCCAAAGTGGGGACAATCTTTTGTACTCTCCAACCACCACAAGGAGAATAGGAGAAATGAAGGCAGCTCGTTTCTGATGGGTAGGTGCTGTGTAGATCTCCGCAGTGCTGGGTGCACAGCATGAAGACAGGGAGATGCTGAAGACGAGGGACTTGTCAGGGCTGAGGGAAGGTGCAAATCTGCCAAGGCCTTTGGGGCTCACGCCTGGCCCTGGCCATGGGCCCCTGCCCCTCAGTGGGGCCACGGCTGGCAGTACCAGCATTTCCTGGAAGCTCCTTGAGAATGCAGCCTCCAGGGCCACCCCAGGCTTCTCGAGTCCAAATGGCATTCCATCAAGGTCCCTGGTGGTCCCTGAGCATGTGGAGGGCTGAAAAGCTCTGGGCCGGGACAGAAGTGAGGCTTGGCCTCAGCAGAGCCACTGGACTGGGCGCCGGAATGATTGGCTGTTTTTCCACATGGAGACTCATTAGGGGCTGGGGGCTTGAAGCCCCCATTCTGGGGGGAGGGAGCAGCCAACCGTGCCCTATGGTGACCAAGTGCAGCCTCTGATAAGAGCTACAGAGCGGATGGCCAGAGTGTTGGCTTGGAGAGAGCAACTGGACGGGTTGTTCCGCTGGGTGTTCAGGGTCGGGTCCTGCCTGCCCCTCTGCCTCACTGCCCACCAGAGGCTGAGGTCACAGCTACCTGTAGCCCCTGCATGCAGCATCTGCTCTTCCTCTCTGTTGTTTTCATGCATTGCTATGTTCTTTCTGGAACATCTTCTCCCCATCCAGGCTAAGAAAATAACACGTATCCTCTAAGAACTGGCTCAGAGCCCACCTCCTTCAGGAAGTCTCTCCAAGACTGATTGCTCCAGGGGCTTTCAGATTGATTTGGATCCCTGTCTGGGGCTAAGGTTCAGTCAACCATAATTCACAGACCAGCTGTCTGTTTGTAAATAAAGTTTTATTGGAACCCATACACTGATTCATTTTCCTGTTGTCGAGGCTGCTTTTACAAGACAACAGCAGAGTTGAGAAATAGCAGCAAAGGTCCTCCAACCAATAGAGATGGAAATATTTATTGTGAGAGCTTTGCAGAGAAAGTGTCCCCTGTCTTGGACAACCCTACCCGAGCATGTGCTATCGTGGACACTGACTCATCAGTCTGTCTGGCCTTCACAGAGAGCATGTCTTGGTCATCTTTGTATCCTCGGTTCTCCACATAGCTCTGGGCATCCAAAAGGCTTATTGAATGCTGCGAACTGAGGCTTGGACCTCCAGTAGGGCTCATGCTCGGTGTCTCAGGGCACCGGGGAGGCTGTTCTCTCTCTGTGAATGGCGGATGTGGCAGAAGGGCTCTGCAGAGTTGGGGCCCGTGCCTGGCTCCAGCACACACGGCTACCGCCCCAAGGATTCTGCTGTATCTGATGTTGGGGTCTGAAGGCATCTGCCAGTTTGGGGTCAATGAAGAGCTTGTTTCTGTGGGTCAGTTGATTTACCCAAGAGCCCAGGGATGGGATGTGTATGAGGCACCCTGCATGTGTGCCTTACAAATCAACAATGAAGCCAAGGGTGAGGAGAATATTGATTTTATGATTGATTCTTGTTATATCAATGGGTATGTTCTGTCAAGTCATCATGGACACTGAATTAGCCGACACCCACCCTTGCGTCTAGAGGAAACACAGTTAGGCTCTATGAGACCTTGGGCACAACAATTTCATCAATGAATCAATACATAATGTGGCTTTATGTGTTTATGTTTAAAGACACCTGATTATATTGTCAGTCTATGAACATTGAACTCATGGCCAACAGCACCAAATTAACTCATGTCTGGGCAAAGCTTATCTAATGCGTGTATTTTCTCCATAAGGCACCTCACAGCTTCCCTGTGCTTAGGAACAATTGATGGCACTTTAGCACAATTGCTGGGGTCATTTAACTAGCAAAGCCACCAACAAAAGCATAAACGCACAAAAATGTGAGAAGTATGGTACCAAATAGAGTGTGAAAAGGACACTTATTTACAGCAGGAGAGTGGAACAAGAAGGCAGAAATTTGTTTTGTTCAACCTCAGCGGGGGAACATGTACATGGGGTGACTCGAAAGTTTTAGCATGCTGTGGATGACCCCAAAGCTGCATCAATACTGATTCTGGTGTTACAAGTAAATTTTAGTGAGTAGGTAAGCTTACCAATATGGAATCCAGGAATCATGAGAAGCGACTATGTTTTCCTTAAAGCATCAGAAAAGGCACCATAATAAAACATCCAAAATTTGCTTGACTTCCTTGCACTCCCATGATGGTTTAATATTTTTCAAGATGAGTTAGTATTTACTACAGGTGGCAAGACAGTGTTGCTTTTAAAGACCAAAATAAATCAAGGGGGGTTATACATCACATCTCATCACAACTTATCTGTTGGTGCATACCTGGGTTGATTCCATATCTTGGATAGTGCAAACAGTGCTACATTAAACATGGGAATGCAGATGTGTTCTTGACATACTTATTTCATTACATGCAGTGGAATATTATTCATCAATAAAAAAGAATGGACTCCTATTTCCCATGGCAACATGGATGGACCTGGAAGTCACGATGTTAAGGGAAGTAATCCAGGCACAGAAAGATAGAAACCATGTGGTTTCACCCAGATGTGGGATCTAAACTAGCTGAGTATGAAGAAGTAGGGAGTAGAGTGTGGTTGTTGGAGATTGGGGAGGGTAGGGGGGAAGGAGGATGGAGAAAGATGGGTTAACAGGTATAAAGACACAGCTAGACAGAGAGATAATGTCCAGTGTTCCATTACATAGAAGAGTGAATAATCAATGGATTATATAAATTAAAATAGCTAAAAGAGGGGACTTGGAATGTTCCCATCACAAATAATTGATAAACTTTGAGATGATGGATGGCCCGAGTCCCCTGAATTGGCCATGGCATGTGGTACACTTGGATTGAAATACCACACTCTACTCCATAAGCATGTACAATTAGTATTTGTCAATTAAAAATAAATTAATTACTTTTAAGAAATCGAGGGGAAGCACGTGTCTTCTGTTCTCCCATGTCTGCCCTGAGTGTTTGGGGGAAATTTCCAGGCTTCCCTGTCTCCTCCTATAGAATGGGGCTGGAGCAGCATTACTGATGGCTCTGTCTTACCTATGGGTGGCAGAATTTTTAGAAACAATGAATAAAGAAACAGGCACTGTGAAGGCGAGGTGGCTGTCCATCATTCCGTGGTCAGTGCTGCTGTCCTGCAGAGGGCCTGGAAGCTAGCCAAACCCTTCAGTTTCAGAAAAGCAGTCAGGAAATTCTGGCTCTTGCTTCAATTTTCACGTTATTCAGTTGTTAAGTTCTACCCAGATTCTAGCTCCAAGTCTGCCACTGGGGACCAGCTCCAGGAGGTGGGGAAAAAATCAGCTCCCAAAGTGGCTCTAACCTTCCTTCCACATGGGAATTTGGCAACCCCATAATAAGACTACATATTCAGGTTGCTGGGAGCCAGGAGTCCCACTTGTAGAAATTTACCCTGAAGCTATCCTCCGGCAATGAAGAAATAAATATACACATGCCCTGTATTATAGGGTTGCTGGTAATTGCAAAATATTAGAAACACGTAAATGCTCACTCATGGGCTGGATGAACTGTGGCTGTCCACAGGATGGAGCTGTCCGCAGCTGTCAAGAGGATAGGGAGCTTCCTGTGGACCGAGACAGAGAGATTTCCAAGACAGACCTCTTGCTTAGCGTGAAGGAAACAGCGTTCAAAGGAAATCCTGGGGTATGCCACCATTCCTGTCAACTAGAAGGGAGGACCTAAGAAGAATAAATTCAGCAATGCCCAGGTGTGAATGGTCCTATTTCTAGGAAGAACGGTCTCTCACTGGGTCTCGGGTGGCCTGCCCCTGCCTGGCCTGGCCCACCCCACCTTGAAAGTGGATATGAAGAGGGATGGCCAGTTTGACGGGGTTGTGACTCTGAGAACACTAGTCAGGGCTGGTGTCTTCTCTTCCCCGAGTTGTCTTAGGCCTGGCTTCCCTGTCACACTGAGACCTCCTGCTTGCATTTGATATGTAAGTAGCATGAACGGTGAGCATTGGGGGGGCCTGATCGCGGGCTAAACACAGGGATACCTGGCTTATACAGGTATTCCTGACTACGATGGTTTGATTTGTGATTTTTCAAATTGATGATGGTGTGAAAACAGCATCCCTTCAGCAGAAACTGTCCTTCAGGTTTGGCATTTTGATCTTTTCCTGGCCGGCAATATGCAGCCTCGTCCTCTCTCAGATGTTGGGCAGGGCATCACTCTGCAGCTCCCAGTTGGTCACAGTATCATGAGGGAGACAACAGAGATTTTGCGGCGTGCTGTGTTGCTCAGCTGTGATGTTTGGTGGGTGAGGTGTATTCGATGCATTCTTGATGTATAGTATTTCCAACTTACCACGAGTGTGTCGGGATGTGTTACCACCTAAAATCGAGGCGTATCTGTACTCTGAAACAGTCTGATGACAAAGACCAGTTAAAAAGTGAATGAAAAGCCGTGTGCCCTTCAGCCTGCCTTCTCTGAGCGAGGAGGGCCGGCTCCCCTTGCTAGATGTGCAAGGGGGGCATAAACCATGGCTTGAGGTCCTTCCAGAGCATTGTCTCTGCTTCACAGCCCTGGAGCCAGTGCCCCTCCTGATTGATATGTCAGCACAGAAATCCATCCGCAAGTGCATTTCTATGGCCTCTGGGTGTGCACAATCAGTCTACACCCCTGTGTGTGCAGTGCTGGGTGCTGGTCCTCTCCTCCCCTGGAGCAGTCATATGTAGGTTAGGGCCAGCTCCGCAGCTGGCAGCCAGAGGAGTGGCACCGTCTTCCCCACTCAGGGGACACACCCTAGAGGTTCACTCCAGATCAGTGTCTTTGTGAATGCAGGAGCTCTGACTTCTACATCCTGGAGAGCTGTGGCCAGTTCTGCTTCACACATTGAGCAGAAATGACCAAAGACAGGAGAGGTTGTCATCTGAGAGGCTGCACCCTCCCTCTTTCCCTCCCTCCCTCCTTCCCTCCCTCCTTCCTACTGTCCTTCTCTAGCATTACCTCAGAATGGAAGAAATGTTTCTTAAGCCCTTTTGGGAGTCGAGGGCTGGGAATGGGGTGCCCTTTGGTAGGGTGGAAGCGGATGGGGATCCAGAGCCCAGGGAAGCTCCCCACTCCCTTCATTCAGACAAAGCAAGGTCATCGGGAGGCTGTGAAATATGATTAACTTGTAGCCACCAAAGTCACCCTGGTATGTCAGCCCCACCAAAGCCTGCCTCAGGCAGCAATAAACCTGGCATCTCTGCTGGGCCAGGTTTGGGGATCCGCAGCTCTGAGAGTGATGGATGACAGATGCTCAGGGACAAGGGACACTGCTGGAGGGACAGAACAGACATCAGTTTCTCAAGGAGGCAGAGGGGGATTCTTAGGAGGGTTCAGGCCCAAAGCCCTCCTGAGCTTCTGCACAGTAGGGGACTCAGTGCCCACCAGAGGGCACCGTGGAAGCCGATGCTCCCATCTCCGTTTCTCCTGGTGAGGCCGCAGAGCCCATGAGCCTGGAAAAGCTCTCTGCCCAGACTGAACATCCCTGAGCCCAGTGCATGTGTCTGGCCCACTGTGCCCAGAAGGCACCTGAGCCCCTGGCCCTGGCCCCTTCTCTGGGTTCATTCCCATGGCAGCCCCATTCAAGGTCTTAGGAAATCTTTATTATTATTGTTTTGTTTGGTTTGGTGGTACTAGGGATTGAACCCAGGGTCAATCTATCTCTGAGGTACACCTCCAGCCATTTCTTTTTAAATTTTGAAACAGGGTCTCACTAAGTTGCTGAGGGCCTTGCTAAGTTGCTGAAGCTGACCTTGAACCTGTGATCCTCCTGTCTTAGCCTCCCAAGTACTGGGATTACAGACATGAGCCACCACATCCAGCTGGTTCTTTACTTCTTTAAAGACTGCAACTATGTACACAAGGTCACCAAAGGTGTGCTAAGTCTGGATGCTTATAGGGCCCATGAAAGCCCAGCACTGTGTGATTTACACCATGGAGGGAGAGAGGCCACGAGTCTCTGCTCCACCCCCGCCAGGACAGTACACCTGTCACATCTCTGCAGGTAGCCCGACAGCTTTACACTGTGAGGCTCTGAGCTCCCGAGCAATGCTCAAGGACACGTTTTGGAGCTAAGGATAAAGCAGAAAGAACATCTGCCAAAACCTGAGCTATTGTTCAGACTTGTTCATTTTTTAAGGAAGATGCAAATAATTCCTCCGTAGTGGGCAAATGCTGCTCTTAAAGAGGCTCAGGAATTGTGGGCTGTGCCGCGGTGTTTAAACCCATGCATGCGTCTGAGCTCCTGGTGGTGTAGAAATCAGCGAACGATTGCTTCTGCTATTGATCTCTCCTTGCAAGGCTGCTTTGGTGAGCTGTGTGCACGCAGGGAGAGCCATGAAAGGCAGGTAAAAAGGTTGAGGATTTAAGTCCCTGAGCAGAAAGCTAAAGACCGCTCTGGAACAATCGCTATGAAATTCATAAGCAACAGTTGCAAACGGGTATCTGTAAAGCATTTTCCAGATGGGGGCTGCAGGGTAACAGTGAATATAAATGATCAACTCCACCAGATATTCTGTGCTTTTATTAGCACACTGCATATCTGGAAGCTATTTTTGCAAATCACCTTCGAGCTCACAAATTCACTGGCTAGTAGAAGCCAATCTTGGGTCCAAAGGTCATGATAAATTCAATATTCAGTGGGAAGTTTGTAAAACGCTCTCCTTATGGAGTCAATTTTCTCATTTTGACTGGCTAAGTCCAGGTGAAAGGTGACTGCTGCTGATGGGCAGGTATCATGCACGTCTCGTTATGGATCTGAGCACAAAGAACAGAATGGCACGAGGAAATAGAATGGCGTTTAAAGCAATCCTTGGAGAAATCTTGTAAACCTCATGCTACCTGATGGATTCTGTGTATGTGATTAATGCCCCAAGGAGGGAGGCGGGAGTGACTAGCCATCCCAGGGGTCTCTGCCCATCCCAGTAGAGGATGAACCTTTTGAAGCAGAAGCTAGCTGCTGGCCTTGGTTTAAAGAAGTTTCAAAAGACCCTATGTGATCCCCTGATAGTATGATAGGTGGATTCCAAACAGATTCCATGCCACTGCCCTGAGATGGGCCCGTCTGAGCCCATTCCTTTGTTCTGCTGGGCAGGGACAGCTCTGTGATCTGCATAAGCAAGCTCCAGGATACTGTTCAGGCCTTCTTCTGTGTGCCCTGGGACTGTGCCTCTCCATGGATCGTGGATCACAGTGCTGGTGGGGAAAATCTCCATAAAGGTTAATTTTATGTGTCAACTTGGCTTAGCCTCAACTCAGATATTTGTCAAACACTGTTCTACATGTTTCTGTGAAGGTATTTTGGATGGGTTTAATCTTCAAGTTAGTAGTCTTAGATTAAAGCAGATGACCTTCCATAATGGCGGTGGGCCTCATCCAATGAGCTGAAGGCCTCAGGAGAAAGAGTAAGGTCCTCCTAGGAGGAAGGAATTTCGTCTTCAGACAGCATTTGGACTCAAGCTACTGGATCAACTTTTCCATGGGTCTCCAGCCCGCTGGCCTGCTCTATGGGTCATTAAATTGCCCATCTCTATAATTATGTGAGCCAATTCCTTAAAATAAATTTCTCTCTCTCCTTTCATACACACGTATTCAGTAAACACACACACACACACACACACACACACACACACACACACACACACTATTGGTCCTGTTTCTCTAGAGAATCCTAATTGAGTTCCTAGGGCTTTCAGGGGTTTGAGCTGTAGGAACAAACCCCTCAGGACAACACAGGCCGCCATCTTTCCAGTGGATCACATACAAGTGGGCACATTTCCACCACTTTTGAAAACCATGACCTGGACCTCTTTGGTGACCTGCTGAGAACAAAGAGCCAGCCCCATGGGTGAGCTTCATGGCTGGGTCAATGTGATAGTTAATCTAATTTGTCAACTTGACCGGATCATGACACACCCAAGATCATGTGACTTTGGGTGTGTCAATGAGACAATTGGTTTATGTAACAGCAGATTAAACAGAAAGTCCTGCCCTAAATGTAGGCAGCAGGGTTCTGATAGGTGCAGGACTTAGATAAAAGAAGGAGAAAGAGGGATGCGTGACTCTTTCCGAAGAAAACGCATCTGCTCTCATCTGAGATCATCGGCCTCCAACTTCGCCATTTCTCTGAAGAGCTTCTTGATCTTCTGCTCTCATCTGAGATCGTCGGCCTCCAGCCCTTCGAACTGAAACTTCACCATCGTTTCTCTGAAGAGCTTCCTGATCTTCACATCTTGGACTGGGACTGAATTAGTGGTTGCTCCGATCCTAAGACTCCAGCTCTTAGACCGCTCAACCAGCTACTGGTTCCTCTGACTCTCCACGTGCAGTTGGAACTCAGGACTACATTGCTTCAAACTGTAAGTTGATCTGATAAATCCCTTTTTCCATATACTCATTCTATGAATTCTGTTAGTCTAGTGAACCCTGGCCAAGACAATCAACATTCAGGTTTCAACAGTGGGACTTATGATCCAACCAGCAGGACCCTCTCATCGTCGGTCTCCTCATCTGTAGGGTGGGCGGAAGGAGGTGTCCCCCATAGGGCTGCCTTGATGTCTTCTACCCAAGTCGGGGGTGGTATCGTCTTTCCCTTTGTATGCTACTAAATTTCCTTGTGAAGTCTAATCGAGTTAATTGCAATGGACAATTTCAGAGGTTTCCTGTTAAAAATAAAAAAAAGACCCCTTGTGATAATTAACTTTAAGTGTTGACTGGATTAAGGAATCCTAGGAAACAGGGAGAAGCATTATCTGGGCTGTGTCTGGGAAGGTGTTTCCAGAGGGGTTGGCATCTGAGTCTGGACTGGGTGAGGAAGTACCACCCTCAACTTGGGTGGCATCATTCAGTCACCAGGGCACCAGAAAGAGCAAACAGAGGGCTGCGATTTGTTCTCTCCCCTAGAGCCCACTCTTCTCCTACCTTGGACCTCAGAACTCCAGTCTCTCTGGTCTTTGGACTCCAGGACTCCTATCACCTCCCTGGATTCTCAGGCTTCCAGCCTCCAACTGAGAGTTACACCACCAGCTTCCCTAGGTCTGAGACCTTGGTACTTGTGTTGAGCCACACTACCCACATCCGAGGGTTTCCAGCCTGCAGATGAGCTGTGTGGGACATCTCAGCCTCCACAATCCTGTCATGAAAGAAGGGTTGATTCCACGAGGGTCTGGGGAGTTCCCAGTGGGGAAGTGAGGAGAATGTAACTCAAGACCGGTGGGGTCCTTGGCTTACATAATGGAAGAAATTTTATCATAAGCCGCCATTCAGAGACATAGATGGAGATTTATTTAGAAAAGCAAGAAATACACATTCAAGGGAGAATGCGGGCCATCTCCAGAGTGGGAGATGCATCTGGGAGGTCTTCTCTTGTAGAGAAACTCTACATAAGTCCATGGATCTGCTTTTGTAGGAGACTTTTACAAGGGGTGGGTAGGAGGAGGTGGGTGAGGGCATCAGTCCGGCAGCCACAAGATCATTCAGGGCGTTTTGGTCATCTCTAGAGTAATGATGGGCCCTTCACCATCGCATCAGCAGGTATCTCTTTTGTTTAAACTATTCACCAGTAGGATAGCTAATAGTGCTTAAGGTAATTAGTAAAGACTTGTAAATCTCCCAGACATTTGGGACTAACAGGCCTGGTGGAGGAGTTGGGGTATTGGGGAATTTTGCCACAGGCTTCCATATTAAAGTTACACTTTCCTTTATGCTTCCTTTTTACCTACCTCTTTTATTTCTTCTATCCTACCTCAATCCCGTGAGCCAGTTCTCTAACAAATCCCCTCCGATATACCCATATAATACGTAGCCGTCAGCTCTGCTTCTCTGGAGAACCCCAACACGCCCCTTTAGTATCTCACCCTCTGTGAGATACTGCCTGGTTGTCAGCATGGCTATAAGAAGGGCAGAAGGTCGGGGTGCCTGTGCTCAGAGGGTGGGTCCCCAGCAAGCCTGGCCCCTGGGCTCTTCCCTTCAGGAAAAGGATGTCCCTAGGAAGGTGCTGTTTTAAAACACCCCCTTCCATTGGCTTCCCAGTCTCCACCCAAAGCACAAAGATGCTGGAGGCGCTAGAAACCAAACTGGGAAAGTGAGACAGACTGTTGAGAAGTGTGGAGAGAGCCAGGAGCTGTCCGATGCTGACTGCAAAATTAAACCACAGCTTTCCACTCCAATACGCCAGAGTCGTAGCAACCGTTAGCGAGGGCTGGAGAAGGAAACCCAGGGAAGTTGTCATAAATCACATTTGTTCCTTCTTTAGGCAGAGAGTCTCATCTGTGAACATAAACTCCTCAGCCGAGCGAGGAGCGGGCCTGTGGAGCAGTGTGCGTTCAGCTATCTTTAACTCCTCCTCGTCGTGGACTGACGCAGGGAGACAGACTGTGCAATCCCGTGCCTCTTCCCTTCTGCTCAACTGACCGGCAGACACTGGAGGAACTTGACTGCGTGGGAGCCAGGGCTGGGGAGGCAGCAGCTAGCAATGGTGTACATGTCAGCAACAGGCTGTCCCGGAGCAGAGACTGCATATCCAGATGCACAGACATCATGTTCAAAGAACGATTAAATGATTTGTGATCCAAAAGACAGCAGCCCAAGCAAGAGTAGATGCTCTACTAGTGGCCTCATCTACTGGCAGAAAAACAATGGCCCTGAAAGCCAGAGAACCCTCAGATCAACCCTGGTATATCCAGACACTAGTAGGCACAGAGCCCATCAGAGGCTCTCTGAGCCTCAGTTTCCTCTTCCGTAAAAAAAATGACCGATGACTCATAAGGTGAGGATTGGGTGGGGACCGCCATGGGAAGAGCCTGGCACATCATCCTTGCCCAATGTGGGATTTTCATTCCTAGGTGGATAAGACAGCTTCATTTCGCTCCAAGCTTGCAGATGACATAATTGTGAATTCCTGTGGTCTGAGCTATGCCTCGTACTGCCCTGGAGTGTATTGAAGGATTGCTGGGGGAGGGTGAGTTGAAGCTCCCCACCATGAATCAGAACCTGAAGAGCTCCCTGTTTTTTCTTCATTTTGTTTGGGGTCCCACTTGACACCCTCTGAGCTCACGCTGCATGGGTACGCCCTCTCCCAGCAGGCTGGCAGAAGTGGGAAATGTTGGTATGCACTTTGTGGGTTTGTTGTGGGGAAACATTGCTGGTGGAAATGCAAAGTGATAGATCTTATTCTGTTTGTGCTACTGTAATGGAATACCACAGCCTAGGTCATTTATGAAGAATGTAAATTTATTTCTCACAACTCTGGAATGTCCAAGGTCAAGGCAGCGGCAGGTCTGGCTTCCTGGACAGGGTCTACTTGCTGCATGCTCCCTTGCTGGAGGTGAAAGGGCAAGAGAGAAACTGTGTCCTCTCAAGGCAGAAGAATGGAGAACAAATCTATTCCTGCAAGTCCTTTCTGTAATGCCACTAATGTTTGCATGTCCCCAGGACCTAAACACCTCCCATGAGGCCCTGCCCTCAGCACTTTCCCATTGGGGAATAAGTTCACAACAGGCAGGATAATATGTAGAACACCACATATGTGCAATCAGCAAAATCCAGACTATAGGGAACTCCACAGAACAGCTCAGGTGCTAAGGGAAGTGGGGAGAGGGGCTATAGATTGAAAGAGACAAGTGGGAGACATACCAATCAATTGGAATGTATGGATCTTACTTGGATTCTGATTCAAACAAATTGTGAAGAAAGGGGAAAAAGGAGACAATTGGATAATTTGAATAACAACTGTATAATAGATGAGATTGTGGAATTATTGTTGAATTTTACATTATGAAGATATTGTGGCTATATGTATGTCTAAGGGAGTTCTCATCTTTTGGAGATGCAAGCCAATGTGTTTCCAGAAGAGATAATATGATGCCTGAAACTTGCTTCAATGTAATCCAGGGAGGCAGGGATCATTGTAGGTGGGTGATAGATGCATAGAGTTCATCTCACTATTCACTCTAGTTGTACAGATGCCTGAAATCTCCCATAGTAAAGGGAGTTTAAGGTCTTAAAACACTTTATCTACCAATCTACATTCTTGGTTTGATTCATTCAAGCCCCATTTGAAGCAAGGGGCTTATTCTACACATGCTGCCTCTCAATTATCCCATCCCCTATTTATCCTGTAAAATGTTAGTTAAATCTAGGGGTTTGGTCAGATTCAGGCTTGACTCTTTGGTCTGGACTATTTCATCAATAGTGTTGTATGTTTCTGGCAGGAGAATATCTGGTCACTTTTTCTCTTGTGGTATTAGAAGCATTGGTGACCATGGTGTAGATCTGCTATTTCCTGAGAAGATTGAAAAATACTGATAGTTGCTGTGGTTTGGATTTCAAATGTCTCCCCAAGAGCTCTGGTTGTTAAGGCTTGGTCTCCTAGTAGCATTCAGGGATGGGACCTTTGGGGGGTGATTGGATCCAGAGGATACTGACCTTATGAATGGATGAATTTATTTATGGATTCATAACTTAATGGGCCATTGGGAGGTGGTGGAAATTTTAGGAGGTGGGGCCTTAGTTGGAGGAAGTAGGTCATTGGGCATGTGCCCTTGAAGGGTGTATTTTATCACCAACTCTTTCCTCTCTGCTTCCCAGCTACCATGAGATAAGCGGCTTTGAGCTGCCATGTGCTCCCCGCCATGATGTTCTGCTTCACCACAGGCCCAAAAGCCATGGAGCCAGCTGACCATGAACTGAAGCCTCTGAGACCATGAGCCAAAATAAACCTTTTATCCTTTTACATTTTCCCCCTCAGGTATTCTGTCGCAGTGATGAAAAACCACCTAACGCAATATTCTACTCTTTTTCTTCCTTCTTTTTTCTCTTAACTAGACTATTTCCATAAAAAGAAAAAAAAACCATTGTCAAAGTGATAGTCAAAAGAATGCCTGATTATTTTCCTTAAGAATTTTCAAATTCCTTAAGAATTTTCAAAATAATGATTTGGTTCCCTCACTTTTTCCAAAGGCGACAATGAGTTTTAGATTTGTTCATTCATTTTGCTATTTTGTTTGCTTATGCTGGGTTTTGTTCTTTGTGTCACTCTGGACTCATGCATTTAAACATCTTTGGTTGTTTCAGTCGATTACCACTATTTTTCTTAATGGTGGTCGCATTGCTCCATCTTGACTAATGGAGAGCTCTTCAAGTTGGCTCTTGAGGTTTGTTGGATGATGATGATGATGATGATGATGATGATGATGATGTGCTTTAGTCTACTTTTCTGTCACTGTCACTGTGACCAAAATACCTGAAACAAACAACATAGAGGAGGAAAGGTTTATTGGAGTTCATGTTTTCAGAGGTTCACAGTCCATAGTCAACTGATTCCAAGGCAGACATCATGGAGGCACAGTGTGGTGGAGGAAAGCTGAGCTCAACTCAGTGGCGGCCAGAAGCAGAGAGAGAGAGAGAGAGAGAGAGAGAGAGAGAGAGAGAGAAAGAGAGAGAGAGAGAGAGAGAGAGAGAGAGAGAGAGAAAGCAACCATGGACAGATATAGTCCCCAGAGCCACACCCCCAGTGACCTACCTCCTGTAGCCATGCCCCACTTGCCCAAGATACCACCCAATGAATCCATTCACATTGCTAATACTTCACTGGATTTATGCACTGATAAGATTAGAACTCTGATTCAGTTGTTTCTCCTCTGAATATTGTTGCTTTGGGGACATGCTTTCAACACATGAGCCTTTTGGGGACACTCTAAACACAAACCATTAACACTATGACTCTATCAGTCTTTGGTAGCTTCCTTGCCTCCTGTCATTCTGATAGACAAGGTGACTTGGGCATATCTTGCTATTCCCTGCCTCCTATTTGAAACCAGCTGTTTAAGGAGTACTGGTTCCTTTAATAATATTTAGAGTCCACGATCTGAAGGTTGGCAATGCTTATCACCACTGCATGTCTCATTATTTCCTGTTCTCTTAATGGACACTATAGAACCATGGACGTTCAGAAAAAAATTTTAAATGAAAATATATTTATATGGATTTTCCAATTTAAAGTAAGAACTATTCAATATTTACTAAACATCTTCAATCTTACATGTATCTCCCACCATACATACTAACATATTTGCTTATTTTCTTTATCATGCCATGGACATATGCATCTCAGAAAAAAATTAGCAGAAACACAATATATAAAAACAGTAGTCGGGCTTGGTGGCGCACGCTTGTAATCCCAGTACTTTGGGAAGCAGAGACCGGAGGATCCGGGTTCGCGGCCAGCCTCACCTCTCTCTCTCTCTCTCTCTCTCTCTCTCTCTCTCTCTCTACTTAGTGAGGCCCTCCGCAACTTCATGAGACCCGGTTTCAAAATAAAGTATAACAAAAATAGGGCTGGGGGTGTAGCGCGGAGGTAGAATGCTCCTGGGTTCAATCCCCGGCACCGCAAAAAAAAAAAAAAAACACCAGTATAACATTCATTTTACCTTCCAGTGTCTGTCTGTCTGTCTGTCTATCTATCCCATGCCCAGCCTCATTTTCTCTATAGTATTCACCACACATATTTACATGTCATATATTTACCTGTTTATTGTCCCGCTCTCACCAGGGGAATGGCGACTTCGGGAGGGCCAAGACTAAATCTGTTTTAGATTCTTGTGTGGTCTCAATCTTGAGAATATTGCCTGGCATATAGGGAGCACTCAATACATATTTCTCGTACAAATGAACAGCTCTAAGAATCCTATAGAAGAAAATTTTTGATTTCATATATTAGCAATAAAAATAAAATGTAATTTACGTTTTTGTTGCTTTTGTAAATGGAACCTAAAAATTATTTTAAAAATAGAAATAGATCTAATAGAAGATGAAAAGGAATTTTATAGAAAAAAATATGGAAGATTTACTTTAAAACATGGTAGGAAACATGATTAACGTGTCATGTTTTCTGAAAGTAAAGCTATCTTCAAATTGATCTGTAATGTCATACAATTCCAATCAACATCCCAGTCCTTTATGAAGAGAAAACTGATGAGCTGGTCTACAATTTAGATGTCAGAGGAATAGGATAAAAGTGTGAAGGATGGTTTTGAGGAGGTTGAAGAAGTGGTGTAGGATGTGCTGTGGAAACTGCCCTGTCAGATATCAGAGCACATTATAAAGTTACAGTTCATGAGCAGTGGTATCAGTAAGAGACAAATACACCGCATACAGTGCCCAGAAACAGATCCATGCATCCAAGGGAAATTAAAATGGGAGAAAGGTGTTATTACAGACCAGCAGTAAAACAATGAGCAATCAATAAGCGGTGCTGAACGATTGATTACCCACATGGGAATTAAATAAAATTAGGTCCCTATCTCATTATCTCATGTCACATCCAATATTCAATCCCAGTTGTATAATAATCTAAATGAGAAAAGCAAAATAATTTCACTTCAGAAAAATAAAATGGTGTGACTATCTCCTAAATTTCAGAATAGGGATGTGCTTCTGAAAGAAGATTAAAGTGGCAAAATCACAGAGGAAATGATAATTGCTAGGTTTAATTATGCTAAATTACAAAAAAACACCTTTCAGCCATCAGGAGATGCTACTTTGGAAATGCAAAGATAGCCACGAGTCAGGGAACTTTGTCAAGAAAAAGATATAAAAGCATCAGTATTGGAAAGGAAGAAACAAATTATCTCTATTTGCAGGTGACATGATCTTGTACATACAATATTCTAAGGAATTCTCAGAAATTGATTAGCACTAATAAGTGAGTTCAGTAATGTTGCAGGATACAAGATCAATATACAAAAATCAATCCTATTTACATACATTAACAATGAACAATCCAAAAATAAAACTAATAAAACAATTCCATTTGCAATAGCATAAAAATGAGTAGAAGACTTGGGAATAAATTTAACCAGAGATGGGTAAGCCTTATACATTGAAAACTATAAATGTCACTGTAAGGAAATAAAGACTTATCCCATGACCATGGCAAATTTCCTAACTTGATTAGCAGATCCAATGTATTTCCTACAAAAATGCTTTTTAAATTTTTTAAAAATTTTTGGCAGAGATTGACAAGGCGATAATAAAATTCATATAAAAATGCAAGGAACCCAGAATAGTGAAAATGATGTAGGGAAGTTTTTACTACAAATCTGACTGATTTTCAAAATACAGCACAAAGCTATGGGAATTAACACTACAGGCATCTGGCATAAGGATAAAGCATAGTGTAAGTCTTAGATTAGGCAACAAAATTAAAAATAACTGAAACGGGCCTCAACAAAGTTAAGCTTTTGTGCTTGAAAGGACACAATAATGTGAAAAGATGTCCCAGAGATGGTGGAAAAAACTTTTCAAATCATATACATGATAAGGTTCTAGTATCCAGTATATATAAAGAACTCTTATGGTTCAACAGTAAAAAGACAAATGACCCAATTAAAGATGTGTCTGCTGGGCGTGGTGGTGCACGCTTGTAATCCCAGTACTTTGGGAGGCGGGAGACCGGAGAATCCGGGTTCGCAGCCAGCCTCAGCTCTCTCTCTCTCTCTCTCTCTCTCTCTCTCCCTGTCTTCGTGAGACCCGGTTTCAAAATAAAGTATAAAAATAGGGCCGGGGGCGTAGCACGGAGGTAGAATGCCCCTGGGTTCAATCCCCGGTACCGCAAAAAAAAAAAAAAAAAAAAAAGATGGGGACTTAGCTGGGTGTGGTGGTACACATACCTGTAATCCCAGTACTTGGGAGGCTGAAACAGGAAGATCACAGATCCAGAGCCAGCCTCAGCAACTTAGTGAGGCTGTCAGCAATTTAACAAGACCCTGTTTCCAAATAAAAAATAATATAGGGCTGAGGGTGTAGCTAGGAGGTAGAAAGCCCAACACCTTCCAACCCTGTCACAATGGGGACCAACCTCCCAGCACCTGAGCCCTGGAATAAACACATTCAAACCATATCCAAACTGTAGCAGCTATGTCCATAAATTTGCTACATCAATAGAAGAAGAAAATGGACAAAATATATAAATGGTATTTCAGTAAAAAGCAAACACAATACAAATGTGATATAAAATGCCAGGAACACTTACATCCTCCTGGCCAGCATGGAGCTCTTGTACCCACTGGGGACAATGTGACAATACCCAGTGAGGCTGGAGAGGCACATCCTATGTCCCAGCACTTCTATTTCTAGGTGCGCAACCCAGAGAAACTCCCCTACATGTTCAAAGAGACATGTAAAAGACTTCCTAGCGGGTTCGCTGGCAATAAAAACATCAGAGAAGCAGATAAAATGTCCAACCACAGACAAATGGATAAATTTATTACCATAGGCAGTTATATCCATGAGTATAAATGAACGAGAGCCACACTTTGCAAGAGAGGTAGATGTCTAAATATGTGGGGAAACATTTAGAAGAAAGTCCGGACTCATGACCACAGTGTGAGGATCCCTGGGGCCAGCTCCCCGCCTTGGAATTCTCAGCTAGGGGAGCCCATGGATCCCATTTTTAGCTTAAACTATTTTGAGTTGGGTTTCTGCCACTTTTATCTGAAGACACTCAGTGTGTAGCTTTTTCTGGATCACAGTCGGTGCCCGAGAATATTTGTGGAATTGAATTGCCTTTGCTGTTTCCAAAGACAGTAGAAGTGAAGGACCAAGTGCTTATTTATCAAGCTATTTTCTTGGCCCCGTGGGTCACCAAATGCTACTCCGTGAGTGTCTTGCCTTATCCTCCTCTCCAAAATGTTTAGGAGATGTATGCTGATTTCCTGACCAGGTTGGACTTCCCACTCCTAGAACCAGGATGCTGTGGTCACTTAGGACCCCCCCAGGCACCCCAATCCTAAGCAATGTGGATGTGCTTGGAGGTACATGTGCTTCTGCTCTGTGCCTTTCCTCGCTTCAGTGAAGGAGTGTGAAACTCAGCAAAGTGCAAAGCAAAGGTGGAGACACTGGGGAGAAGATGAAGCAAGACGCCCCATATGTGCTCAGGCATCGGAGTCCCTCCTGGATGCCAGTTAGGGCGTGGACACCAGCCCTTCAGCCTGGTTGGTCAGTCTAGAGAAGTCCCAGCCCATGTGCTGTCCTGGACATGCAGTCTTCTTTCCTACTGACACACAGTCTTATCTCTCAGGACTTCCTTGCTGGATAGATCTTCTCACTCCAAGCCCGGCACCCAGGGGCTGATTCTCCATGCCTCTTGCTCTCCTCCCTACCATGGCCATGGTTGGAGGCAGTGGAAGCTGAGCTCCTTCTGTCCTCAGCCCTGCTAATGAAATCCCCTCCCTTCTGCAGGCTGGTGGCCCTATTCCTGATCACTTGGGTCCCTGGATAATGAGTAGCAGCTCTCAGTTTTGCAGGGACTACAACACGGTCCTCCAAAATCATGTTCCTGATGGGCATCCAGGCTGTGGAGAAGGCCCACACGTTCTTCCACACAGAAGAGATTGACCATCTGGCCCCTGGGGACACGTGCAGGCAGGGTCATGAGCTGCCATGCTACAGGGGCAGGCAGCAGAGGAAGCCAGGCGGAGGCGTGTTCTATAGTGCAGCTTTTGTACTTGTGACAAAGAAAGTGACAAAGAAAGCATGGTGGTGCACGCCTGTAATCCCAGTGCTTGGGTGGCTGAGATAGGAGGATCACAGGTTTTTGGACAACCTCAACAAGGTAGCAAGACTCTCTCAGCAACCCAGCAAGACCCTGTTTCAAAACAAAATATAATAATTTTTAAAAGGCTGGGGGTGTAGCTTGAAGGTAGAATGCACCTGGGTTCAATCTCCAGTACCACAAAAAAGGAAGGAAGGAAGGAAGGAAAGAAGGAAAGAAGGAAGGGAGGAAGGAAGGAAGGAAAATAAAAAAGGAATGGAGGTTATTTTCTATTCTCTGCCACTCAGGAAAGGGGTGCTGTTGGTCCATGGGTGGTGGGAGAAGATGGGGACCAAGGAGGCTGGCTCTGGGTAGGAGAGGGGAAGTTTTATTGTTGTTGTTTCTTTTTGTTTGTTTGTTTTGTTACCCCAGGGGCATTCTACCTCTGAGGTATACCCCAGCCCTATTTTATGTTTTATTTTGAAACAGGGTCTCACTAAGTTGCTGAGGCTGACCTTGAACCTGCAGTCCTCCTGTCTGAGCCTCCCAAGTTCTGGGATTACAGACAAGTGCCATCATGCCTGGGGCGGGGAAGTATTTGAAAAATCTTTTGTACCGTTGTTCAAAGGTGGGCAGGGGCGAGGTGCGGGAGGGGCAGAGCCAAGGGTCCAACTCAGATGGGATGATGATGTGCTGTGGCTAAAGCAGGCACTGTTGGCATCTAAATTCCCCATCTGCCTAGGGAGAAGGTGGGGGCAGCTATTAAACGTTCTGAGAAATCAGACAAATGCCATAAAAGTCATCTGGATGACACTTCATTATATTAAAGCAAATAATTGAAGGGCCTGCGTTGCATTGCTCCAAATATTTTGCATGCGTGCCCCGTCTTATATCTGTGCAGCCATAAATGCCTTATGGATAATGGCTATTATAAAAATGATGAATTGCTTAGGTGTTTTTTTTAAAAAAAATTGAGGGAAAGATCATTCTCAGACGTTATCTCCTTGAGGGACACCGCAGTAGAAAATGACGACTGGCTTCTCCAACTTGAACAGGTGCTTTTTAATTTTTTTTTAAATCTGTTCAGTTTTGTTTTGTTTCTGGAGGGAAACGTTCACAAGCACCCACATCTCTAGATTTGCAGAAAATTAATTCTGTAGATGATGTGGAAACGATAGCCTATAAAGTTAATGAGATATTACCGAAGGCTGGGTAAACAATTAGCAGTATTAGCTGCGAAGATAAACCAGGACCTGTTGCCATCTCACAGAACTGCACTAATTAAATTGAAAATTACAGCACGCGCGTGTGAAGACAAAGGCGAATGGAATGGGGGTGAGAATTAACGGAGCTAATATTGCAAAGGCAACATTGTTATTAAAAATGAGAGTTAGGGCCGTGGTATTAAAGCCATCCATTCCCCCTCCCCCATGCGCCACTGAATTCTGTTCCATTCCTGGCATTTCTCTGCTGTCCCCATGATCCCAGGCTCCGTTTTCAAGTCACACCATGGGTCTCTGGGGATTCCAACTTTGCAACTTTTCATGGGTATCACCTGCAGCGCAGTGGTGCCCAGCCAAGGGAAGGATTCCCTTCCTGACTCCACAGATGGCCCACCAGTTCCCCAAAGCATGAAATTGCGTTCCTTGTTTCTGAGCATGAAGAGTGATAGACCATCCTGGGAAAAATTAGCTGCATTTCAAATATCAGCATTTTGTGTTGGATTTGAGAACTCTATAGTTTGTTTCTCAGGGGCATGGAGCTGTAGTTCTCTGTATTATTATTATCATCATCATCATTATTTAATTTACAGTCTTCCTATTTCATAGCTTTGAATCTCCTTCTTCTTGTCTTAGACAGCTTGAAGGATCTCAGAAGCCCAATGGAGTTGGAGATGGAGGTAATGCCAGGGACGGATAGATCCTTCTATCAGGCAGAGGATGTGGGCGTAGTCCATGCCTGGTTGCTGCTCTGGCCTGTGCCTGTGCCACGGTGGAGGGGATCCTGAAGAACCACGTGTCTCTTTGTGAGGTCCAAGTTTGACTGTAACCAAGGCAGGAAAGAGAGAAAAACATAGAAAGGAACTTGATCTGCTTTTATGAGTCCATCCAGGGACCTGAGGGTGCTGGCCTCATCTGTACCTGTGTTGCTTACCGAGTCCCTGCATGTACTGAGGGGTACCACGGTCACCTCACTTCCACAACAGCCAGGAACTGCTGCGTGGCTCCAAGGCTGCTCCCTAAGGTGGCACAGGCTGCTCTACTGGAAGAGTAGAGCAGCCATTGGTGGGAAACCATCACTGCACAGTGCAAGGCCAGCAGAAGAGGGACAGGACAGTGGTGGTCTTCTGAGAGGATCTGGGAAGGTCAGAGCTGGCCGGGCTGTGTGTTCTCAGCATCCTTCCCCCAGTAGCAAAATTCAGAGACAACTGGTGCACAAGCCACCCTGGCCCAGCTGTCTGAGGGAGACCATCCATGGTTAAGAGCATCTCTGCTGCCCACACGATTTTCTGGAGCTGGGACCTAAGACTCTGAACTCCTAATAGAATCTTTTCTCTAGCGCTCCAGGCTTCCCCAGCTCACCACCTCTACCTAGACAGATTACCTCCCTTCTGGGCCCTGCAAACTCTGTCTATGCCTCTGTCAAAGGAGGGCAAGAGGTGAGGGTGGCTTTCTCTGAATCCAAAGCCCTGAATGTATTACTACTTATTACATTTTGTCTCATGTTCTCTGGCTGGACACACATGGGATGCAAGGATGGCCATCGAGACTTACTGAAATCTGCAACATTTCCCTCTCTTTAGACCAGTCCAGCTCTGTATTCCTGAAGCTGCTCTGTTCAAGAAGAGAATAGCCCTACCTCCTTGCTGAAGGATCCCCTGAACACCTCTCTGCTTCTTCCTGATGTTGTAACTGCCACTGAGAGCAGGTTTCTGTCTTGCTCTATCATTAGATAAAGGCCAGCTATTGACAGTTGGCTGGAGAAGAAGTATTGTCAAAGGAGCGAGTGAGCTGGGACTGCCACATTTGATGCAATCTCTTTGATGGGTCACAATGTGAAGGTCTTTGTTCCAGGCATGCTGTTCTAACCCCTGGCTGGGTTTCCTGCAGGAAGTAGAACTTGTTTGGGACTAAGCTGGAGGAGTACTCACTACTCAGCACTGACCACAAGATGAGCTGCTATCTCAGGCCACCAACCTGCTATCTCAGCCCATACCAGTAGTGGATGACTGAATTCAAATACTAGAAAGGTCATTCAACTGGACACTCTTGTACTACCTGGCAAGACTCAAAGGGCAGTAGGAGAAACTCCTTTGAAGGTCCAAGTCCCAGTGGGGCCCTGACTGATCCACTGAGAATTGGGAGCTGGGGTTTACTGAATCCCATCCTACATTATCCTCCACAAGTAGGGAGCCAGGGGCTGAATTTTCAAGGCTTGAGCTGGTCCTTCTCAGTTGCACAGAACATGGGGAGGGCAATCAATTAGCCCTCATCAATGACTTCTCTATCAACACAGACATAGGTTCCGAAAAGGTCCATCCAACCAAAAGCCAATAACCCCATTTGGTAAACACATTTTTATCACTTCAGGTGAAAACAATCACCAAAATGAAACGTCAGAAAGGGCTAGACGTGAAAACCCTCAGCAATGTATCGCACCTGAGAATAGCACTGCGCGAGAGACTTCAGTGTAAATACTGTGATTCTGCCCCTAATTAAATAACCTTAAACTGACTCATTATCTTCAGAGTTACATGTTAATAATTTAACTGGCAAACACTTCATAAGTTAATGCTGAAAATACTTAAGCAGAGACAGATTTAATTAATTCCATATTTACACTATCTTTTTTTGCGCTTTTAACTTCAAATGATTTTTTGGAAAGTCAAGGAATAAAGAGACGTGTTCCATAAAGAGTGAAATTATAATACCATCTGACATTGTCTGGGAGGGAAGTTTCGTATCAGGGATGGGGCTGCAGGAAGACACAGCTGTCTCATGTACCTCTGGGGACCCTAGGTCCTGCTCAGGATGGGAAAATTGAGTATCAGTGATTTTCCTGTCACCTTAGTTCATTTAAAAATTGGCACTGTGTCATCCATAAACATCCTCACCTGGTGTTTTTTCCATGTGTCCTTATCCTGGACGTGCACCTGGTAAGCACAGCTAGTGTCCAAAGGATGACTTACAGCATTCGGAGTAAAAAGTTAAAGTGAATATTTTGTCCTTTTCTCAGAAACCCCTTCAATACATAGCTTCAAACTATCTACTGTTCCCTGCAGCCCGCTCTAGACCCCAAAGAAAACAAGTATGGCTTGAACTGGTTTTCCAAGGTAGAGCCTGGGTCACTTTGCCTGAATGTTTCCAGCACTGGGCAGTGTGGACAGCTCCGCGACTGCCAAATGTTCCTCTCTGAGAGTAGATACACCCTGCTCCATGTTGGTACCACCCTCTCTTTCCTCATTCTGCGTGAGTCTCTGCCAGAACTCAGTGGTGGGGTTGGGATTCTTCTCTTTCTTCTGGTTCTGGAGAACAAAAACTAACCTGCATGCTGGCCTACTCCTCTCCATCACATGCTGCGAAGTACATCAGCCCACTGATCTCATCTCTTGTCTTCATTTGTTTTAAGAAAAGATAGATGTTGGCTCCTAATTAACCCACCTAACCCTGAAGTTGCAAATATCTTTGCTTTAGTGAAATTCTGGGTTAAGGTTAATGATTCAACTCTGTTTTTAAGCATGTTCTTTCAGAGGGTAACCCATGCAGACAAGAGAACGGGTGCGAGGTGTAACATGCCTGCCACAGGGTCGGGACACGTTGAAGCCACTTTTATTAAGGCAACAGGAAGGGCTGGAGGCTTGGTCAGATCCTCTGCTAATTACAGACATTATTCTGAGATTGATTAACATTCAGAGTCAGGGCCAAAGCTATGGGGGAGAAAGGACACAGTAGGAAGACTTAATCTTGGGTATGAATCCAGCTACAGCTGCTTTTCCTCTGTGAGCTTTAAGAATTACCCTTTTCATTCAGAGTCCAGCCTGAGCCCTGCCCAAGGGGAAGAAGGTTATGGGGCCGCAAGCAAACACCCAGGTACGTTGCTGCTTTCTCTGTGGAGCTGAGATAGTCGACTTTCCACCTAATCTCCCCGCTCAGAAACTCCGACCATTCTCAATAACACTGAGCTCCATCCCAGACACCGCACCATTTCTTGGCTGTATTAATTTTTAATAAGCTGGTTGCATCCAATCTAATCATGCGACTGAGGGCAGTTTTTATATTTTATAAGCACAAATAAATCCCTTCCCTACCCGCAAGCCCCTTGGCGGCAATTTGCAAAGGCCTTTGGGTAGTATGCTTTCAACCTTCATCTCCTGTAGGCACCCCTGACTTGTAAGTACCTCTGCAAGATTCATTGTTGCTTAAATAATTGAATCTATTTAAAGAAATGAAGCCAATTAACTTTTCAGTTTATGACTAAGAAATAATTTCACCGTGTGTGGTCAGATTCGACTAAGTATCTGGGGATTCAATTATTGTTTAGAGCTCAGGAAAATCCAAACAGGATCCTAAAGTATGTTGGACAACCTCTTCTGTGGCATTTACTGTGAGGCCCTTTGCGTCCAAGCTTGATGGGAAGACACCAAACAATTAAAACTCTGTGTATCTAACATCTGCAAATTCTCTAAATAGATTTTTCTGCCAATGTCCTGAGGCAATACTTGCAAGTGAGGATTTGTGGATGTGCACTCCGGCTTTTGCTTTGCTGGCTGGTTCCTACCTGCGCCCTTTTCTTCCTCCCATAAGACACCCTGTGCCCTCCGGGTCTCTCTCTGATCTTAGGTTTTTTCTTAGGTTCCTTGTTCATATTAAAGTGTTAGATACAAGGTAAAAGAACTAAACTTTTCATGTGGGAATTTGCATTTTTAATAACAAATGCCTTCCTAAAACAGAAAGAAGACAGTATGGGAAACTGGAATAGTGGACTGTATCGCAGGCAGAGCCGAGCTCTGAGGAATCCTCTGAGGGCAGGGGCTCTGCTTCCTGAGGACTGGACTCCTGGATTTTCCTGCCCCTCCCATGATGGTTCCCAGCAGACAGCTAGACCCAGGAGCCGGCTCAGGAGAGGGGATGGTTGAGAACTCAGTTCTTTTCATTCCTGGAAGTAGAGCTCAACTGATGTCATAAAAAGGAAATGCCAACCCTGGCTAAGTTTTCCTATGGGCCCAGGAAGATCTGCGTTGGTCCCAGCCCTCCCCTTCTGGTGGCTCCAGTTTTCCCAAGGTCCCCCTCCCATCACAATCTCACACTTCCCTTCCCTCCTATTTTTCCAGTATAAACATTTGTTGAGCAACAACTATGCCCCAGCCACTGTACAGACAGTGGAGACGGAGGACAGAGCAAAAGCAGGCATCCTCCTCCACCTCCTGGAGGAAAGTCTGGCAGCAAAGACAGGTGTTAATCACCCACCACACTAACTGCCCCTTGTTGGTCTTCCCAGAATGCATTTCTTCTCTGCCCATGCCTCAGTGTTTCATGCCGGGTCCTGTGTTACATGCACTCTGTGTAGGTGGTCAAGCTCCTGTACCTCTGAGTTGTGTCATGGAATCAATTCTACATTATTGATTCATTCATTGCATCAACTCTATGCCCATGATTTTCAGCTCTGTGTCTTGGGTCCAACCCATTCTCTTGAACTCAGGACACATTTCTACGGCATTTCAAGACATCCCCATGTGCACGCCCACTTGTTTCTCAAACTAAACACTCCCAAACTGGACTTGACCTCTTTGTGTCCCTCTGCCAATATTCACCCAGCTGCCCAAAACATAGACTTGGGCGTCACCAGCTCTCTTCTCCCTCTTTCGCTTTGCATATCCAACCAATCAGTCTAAAAAGGGTGTCATTTTATCTCCTTGATTTCTCTATTCTGATCCCCCACTAGATTATTACAAATGACTACCTTGGCTCTCTCTGACCCAGCTTCTTATTACCCTTCTGTCTTTGCTTATCTGTCCCACTCCATGTCATTCAGCAGCCTTCACAATGAGGACCTCTTCCATAAAGCCTGATCCTCCCACCCAGCCACCTTCCCTGCCTCTGAGTCCATCACCTCCTCTCCCAGCATGGCACATGTTCTTGGCTACCTTGTGTAATAGTTACCAGGGAATCTGTTTGGATTCACCTAATATTTTCTTGAGAAGGATGATGCCTTTTGCACCTTTGTATTCCCCAACCTGTGCAACAAATGATCCCCCTGCCTGTGCTCATTATGTGAATAACAGGTCACACTCTGTTAAGACCAGAATTGGGAGATACCTTGGAGGAGGGTGCCTGGCCTGGGGACTCGTGGTTCTAAAGCGAGACAAGGGGAGGTGGCACTCTGGGACAGTGGGCCAATGACTGCATTGCCACTTTCTGCTGTGACTAGCCTGCAAACCAGGATTGGGAGGGTGTCTGTGGGGACTGGATTCCAAATCTTGGATTTTACTACCAGGGACCACCCTGGAGCATCATTAGACCATGTGGTGACCTGAAAAAGCCCCTAAAACAGGGCAAATGCATTTGACTGTGACTCAAACTGACCAGGTGAGTGCAAGACTCTTGGGAAAGGGTTCTTGGATGCTGACTCTGGGAGCAAGTGGGACCACACCACAGGGAAGGCCATGGCAGAGGATTAAAGCTACAAATGCCGCATCTTGGTCCACACTGGGATGTTATCCTCACTTCCAAGGCTTTGGTCCACACCAGGGATGCTGTTCCCACCTCCAAGATCTTCAGGCATCTGTGGCCCACATTGTCCAAGAAGTATAAGCACTGGTGGTGCCCTTCCTGGTCCACAGTGGGCTGGAGACTTCCCAGGTGTATCCAAGGAGAACATGGAGAAGGGGCCCACCTGGAAAAGTTTTCTTAAACAGTGTTTAAATGATGGGTGCTCTTTGGGGGCTGAGATTGTCAAGCATCCCCAGACTGGCTTAAGTTAGTGATGCTAAAGAGGACAGGAGAGGAGTACCCAGGAAGAACCCAGCATCCTTTAGGCAGGATGACTTTTCCCTGTTCCTGGTATCTAAGCAATGCTGGTCTCCTCAGAGTCTGACCACATGGTGAATGATTCCTTGGTCATAAACTGGAAGCTAATTGGCTCCGTTTCATTAAGTGGCTCTAATTATGCAAGCCCCGGCCAGCCTCTGAGCACAGTCAGTAATGAGGGTGCTCTTCTCTGTCCCCTTCCTCGGGGACCCAGCTGGCACCCTCATGGCCTGGGTGAGTGAATGCAGCTCCTAAGCAAAGACAAATTGGCCCTGGGGAGGCACTCGGGCCAGGGGGGAAGAGGTCAGACAGAACTGTGTCCTAGGGAGCAGCTTGCCTTGATTAAGAAATTTAAACACCCCCACGGCGGAGTTAGAAATGAACTTGGAACTTCATCTACCAGCATAAACCAAGGAAAAGCATTTCCAGAGACAGGAAGGCAAGGGGCTGTGGCCTGGAAACTTGAGTATCTGGAGGTGGGTGGGTGGCAGCCCTGAGGCTTGAGTCCTGGACGGAGGCTTCTGGGAATTTATGAGGTGGCCCTGCTCCAGGGTGGGCACTGAGCCAGTCCAGTGATGGCTTCCCTCCCCATTACTCCACTGAAAAACCACCTGTGGGCCTTTGCTTGAATAAAGGGACCACATACCTTAATAATCATTGAGAATTAACCAACTGTTCTCAAATTTCTTATTCACAGAAGAGAATCCATTATGTTGTGGGCATGGCAGTCTATGTTCCTTGGTGAAATAATTGATGGACATTAATTTTCCCAACCTGAAATTGGTTATTAAAATCTTAAATTTCAATGAACTCTTAAAATCCCCTATTACCGAGTCCAATCAATGCATACCTGGGTTATGGGAGCATTTTTGAGGTATTTTGTTGCTGAATAATTTGAAATGGGCTTAAATGTCTATTACATTGGGAAGTGAAGTGTGTGTCCACTTTCATGTCAAGAGCCATAGTCACTATTTTTATAAAATTAAATGGCTCCAGTGGCACTAATGAGGACAAGTGAGGACAACACATCCTCTGTTTTATAAAGAACACAACATGACTTAGGGGCCAAAAACTTTGAAAACCATTGGTGTAGCCCCTCAGTTTGGTGGCTATGGCCCACAGCTGCCCCCCCACCCCTGTGCTTTCTTCTCTGTTCAGTGCTCTGAGGTTGAAACCGGGTTTCAGGGGAAGGTGGAGAGAGAGACCCTACATTAACCTCAACCTTTGCTTCTCCTGAGCACTAGCTCTTGTGAAGACGCAGTCCCCAAACCAGAACATCCCAGAATAGAAAGGAAGCATGCTCTTGGGAAAGTTACTTCTTGGGAAGCTCACTTCTTGCTTTCTCTGACTTTCATCTGGTAAATAGAAATTCAGGACTCTGCTCACTTTGGCCTGTAAGAATCAAGATCTCCACTTGGGAGACTTCTGGGGAAGGCCAGCAGCCTCAAAGCAAAGGCTACTGTGGCCCGAAGACCTAAGGAGAGGACAAGGTTGGCCATGGTTTGACCTTAGGGAAGTCATGGCCATGTGGTGACCCTTGAAGGTATCAGCCATTGACTTTGCTTCTTGGGTAGCTGTGAGGGGTTGTGCAGTTGTGCCAGCTATGAGATGGTAAATAGCTCAGAAAAAAAAAGGATAAGACTTCTGTGATTGGCCAGACCTCCCCTGTATCACCATCTCAAGGCATCCCAGAAGGATGGAAGGAACTGGAAGGAACCTGGGTTTTGCTTTGTCAAACCCCTCATTTTACTGGGGAATAATCAGGATCCATGAGTAGAGTGCCCAACCCAGAGTCTCCACTCATGGTGCTGAGGGCGGTGCCTGTGAGCATGTGTGGTGCCACAGTGCATTCTCAGATTCTTGGGTTCTCCACCTGCTTGGGCTGCTTCATGGGACCCGGCAGGTGCATGCCACCTGGAAGGAGGGTTGGGCTTGGTCCCTGAAAGACCCATTCTCTGCACTTACACACTGTGCCTCCACCTGGTGGCCTTCCATCCAAACACCATTTACTTGCTTAATCCTACCTTCTCCTACTGACCTGGGCATTCTCTAGTCCTTGCTATCCAACATCTGCCATGAACTTCTTAGCAGACTGCTAATCCTTAACCCCTGTTTACTGAATGAATGAGCAACTTGTGGATGCAAAAGTGAATAACTGGAACATAGGTCCGGAGCTGTTCGTTAGGGCAGGACAGGCTGTCATCCTCAGGATATTTGGCCCTCTTAATGAGCATCCCTGTGACTTCCAGTCCACCTCAGAGACACTCTCCCATCATGGCAGGCATGCAATTTCATCAATTTCTGTTGAAACTGTCAGAGCAGAGTGGATTGTCCTTAAGGATGCTCACTGATTTCAGGCACAGAGAACTGGGGTCAACCACAGGTTCTGTCAAGTCATAAGTTCTGGGGTTTTGTGCCCCGAATCCATTTCACTCAATAGTATTTACTGGGCATCTCCAGCATGCCATACCTCGCACTTGATACAGGAGCAGCAATCCTGGCGAAGTCACCAAACTCAGAGTCCAAGGTCTGTTGGGACAACTGAACAAGTGATGGCGACTTAGTGGGATGTACACAGTGAGCGAGTGACGGACCCAGGGGAGGAGCAGCTACCCAGCTTTGGGAAGATAGTACACAGGCAGGGCTATCCAGCAAAGGCCTGAAGAAGGGATCCAAGTTAGCTAGAAGAGGGAGTGTGGGTGAGAGGGAGAGAGAAGCCAGCTCTGCAGGGAGGAAACTGCTTGTGTAAGGCCAAGAGGCAAGTGACATCTCGCCATGTTCAAGGACACTGTTTGGCCAGAACGGCGGACTTTCTGTCCAGTTTGGCAGGCAGCCACCTCAGCAACTCTGTTGGCATTTCTCCGATCTCTGAAATAATGCAATATGATGGGGAGCGGTGGGAAGGGGGAATTAAAATCCTCCCACCTCCACAGATTTTTCCTGATCAACACCCCCAGTGCAAACCATCTTCCAACCCATCCCCTCTTGACTGCTCCAAATTAGAGAAAAGAGCTGAGCAAGACATAAGACAGACACAGACATGGACCTGGGTGGACACTTGACTTTCCAGTCTGGCAAATTGGCACTCCCAGTCCTTGCTACCCCGCAGTTGGCCTGAAAGCAGCAATGTTATGGGAGAGACCTATACATCAAGGACGGGACAGTTCTGATGGTTATGAGAATATATGAAAGTGCTGTCTGGATGATATTAAATGGAGCAAAGTAGGTCAATATTGTCTGGAATAATGAACTTGAGTTTAATCAACATATCATACGCAGAATTATGTAGCAAAGCATAGCAAGTTATTGTTGCTGTATTTGGTTATTTGACTACTTAATCTTCTAATATATGCACATAATAATAAAATAATTTTACACGTGGATAGAAATCATTTTCCCACAATCATGCAAGTGTATTTAACAATATGTTAATAACGCATCATGCTGTCTTTGTGGGGGAGCGTTTATAAAGTTGTACCCATTGGGTGACATTGGGCGCCCTGTATCCGCACACCCACAAACAGCATGGTGGTCTTTTCCGCATAGTAGGGGCTTAATAAAAGTGGGCAGAATGAAGTGTAGGGCCATGGCTGTGTCCCAGGTCACCACCGTGCCTGCAGGAAGGGCTTTGTGTTGGGGTCAAATGGTTGTTCATAATAACCCTCAGAACTTAAGACAAGTTCTATCAACCTGGAGATTGAACCCAGGGGCATTCTACCATTCTACTTTCATCTATGCCCCCAGCCATTTTCATGTTTGTATTTGAAACAGGGTTTTGCTAAGTTGCTGACGGTCTCACTAAATTGCTGACGCTGGCCTTGAACCTGAGACCCTCCTATCTCAGCCTCCCAAGTACTGGGATTGAATGCAGGGGCATTTCTACCTCTGAGCTATACCCCCAGCTCTTTTTATTTTGAAACAGGGTCTTGTTAAGCTGCTGGGGGCCTCACTAACTTTCTGAAGCTGGCCTTGAACCTTTGATCTTCCTGTCTCAGTCTCCCAAGTACTGGAATTACAGTACTACTGTGCCGGACTGTGAATCCTGTACTTTAAAGAGGTCATTTTTACCAAGTTAGATCCTCTTACCAAGCCAGGTCCCTCTTAACTCTTACAAACCTCTGAAAAAGAATTTGAGAGAAGTAGGAGAACATATACAGACTCGGGGACCTCCAGGAGGGGGGATGAGTTGAGAGGCAATCCCAGAGCTACCCTCACATCTGGGTGTCTCCCAGGAGGACACCCTGCTCACCCTGGGTAAAACTCCCTCTCAAGGTGGTGAGGCCCTAATAGGAGTAGTTCTTCTTAAGTAAGGACCTATTTCAGTAGAGCCTTCAACAAACATCTCTCCTGAGAATTATTATCATTATCACTGTTATCACTAGGGCCCTTGAGGAGGAATCCCCATGTCTAAGGCCCATCTGACCCACTGGACCTACAAAACAAACTAGCCAACCCATCTCCACGTTGACTTGCAGGATGGAGCCAGATGTGGTCTTGGAGTATAGGCCCTGCCTCTCTCCAGTCAGCTGCTTCTTACTCATTGACAGTTTCTTGCCCTGAGTCCTGTGATCCAACAGCAGAGAAGAGAAAAAACTGACCATTCCCAGGAGTCGGGCATCAGGGGATTCTCAGGGGAAGAGAAATCCTGTGTGTCTGGGGATGCTGGGAGCCCTGAGTGTGGCCAGCAACACCCCTGGATTCCCCTGTCAGAAGGAGGAAGGGGCTGAACCTCACGGCCACAGCCCTTGCCGCACTGCTGTCCTTGTAAAATGACCTTCTGAGTTGAAAGAGCTGCTCCTAAGCGCCAGCTTGCCTTCTGGTAAAGCATAGTTTAAGATCAGTTTCAGGAATTTTCTGGGTGTTTTTATCTTTGCAGTGGAGCCATAAAGGCGCTGGCGGCAGCTGGGCCGGCTGCAGAGTTGACGCTGCCGAGCGGCTCATTAGAGGGAAATGGCTTTGCAGAGAGCAGGGCTCACGCAGGCCGCGGCAGGCCCTGCGCAGCACAGTGGCGGTTGATGTATACTCCTCATCAGCGGTTCCGGCTGATGCGTCGCCCTCCACCATGGCACTGCAGGCAGCGCAGGACCCTGAAAGGGACCATGGTCCGCTCTCCAGGGAGGACAGGAACGGTTTCTAGGAGTATGGGAGAGAGGCAAAGGATGCAGGGCGGGCCTGGTGGGCATTGCACAATGGCTGTGGCACTGGCTAGGGAGCAGGTAAAGCCCTTTCTCCAACTTAGATGGAGCAGAGATTCTGACTCTCCCGTGGTGTTGTATTTGATGGGGTTACAGTTTGGGAGAGAGTGATCTTTGAAGTCAGGCAAATTCCAGTTTCAACCCCAACTTGTTAATAATCCATCAATCTTAGTCCATCCAGGACGAATGAATGAACTCACTATCCTCTATTTCAGCTTCTTAACAAGTCACACCCAGACTCAGTGTCTTAACAGCACTTTGATTCTCTCTTGCCATTTAGTGGGTAAACTGTGCTCAGCAGAGGGGTGGCCACGGCTTCTCTCTCCAGAATGTATTAGATGGTGGGCGCACATGGTACCTGCACCTGGGGGGCATTCCAGAGTCTTCACTGATGCTGGAATAGAAGACCAGGGCTGGTGGGGCACCCTCTCCCGCCGTTGCATCTCCCTGGGGCAGGTTGGGCTTCCTCACAGCATGGCCATCTCAGAGTAGTTGATTTCTTACAAGACCAATGTTCTCTCAAAGACTGTGACTTGGAGGATAATGCAGATAGCATAAGCCAGTGTCTCTAGGTGCTGGACCAGACAGAGGACCCCAGTGGCTCCCACCATGGCCTCCTAGATAGGGTCACAGAGCCCACCCAGATTCCAGCAGAGGGGCCAGGACTCCACCTGGCTGGGGAGGAGCAGGAAGGAAGGTGTGTGGCCATCTTTAGTCTTCCTCCACATTAAGAAAACGACATTGACCTACAAGTACTCCCGAGGGCACTAGACGTGGGAAGTCGGTCAAGCGTGTGCCCAGCTCTGATGCACACGCCGCTCCCCTCCTCCTTTCCCGTGTCTGCCCCTCAGCCTCTGGAAGCAGGCACTGTGTCGTCAGCACCCACCCTTCCCTCCAGCTGGCCAGGGGCTAGGGACCTGACCCCTGAGGCTTTGGGTTAACGTGGCTGGTCTCAGCCCTGGATGCACGCTGGGAATACACGGGACACTTGCGATGGATGACAGCTCCCTCCTAGCTCTGTTCTAACTCAGTTTTTTGATATTTAATCCCTTGTCTTTCCAAGTCCCTGCCCAGATCTACATTAATACCAGCCACAAAAGGGCAAGAGCTCAGGTGCCAAGATGCCCGTATTCACACGCAAATGCCTAGTGGGTGGGATCTAAGTGATGGGGACCCAAAACACAATCTGAGATACCCACAGACCAGGCCCCAAGTAGCCTGTGGCTTTTGACCTCTGTGTGTTCAGCTGCGCCCTGGTTCTGGAGAGTCAGAAGACATTGACAAAGCATGCCAACCAGGCTCTCTACCCGCCTCCCTGTCTCCTCCAGAGAGAATGGAACGAACTTTCTCCTCTAGAGACTCAACACCATATTCATAAACACAACATGGTCACAGAGACCCCTACTAAGGAGAACACCAGCCGCGTTTGTTTCCCGCCGGGCCTGCGATGCAGTGACGGATATAAATAGCCGGCTTTTAAGAGGAAAATGCTGAGCAGGTGCGAATATCACCCACATCTTGGAGGTACTGCTGAGCGCATTATTCCTGGGTAATTGGGGTTATGGGCAGTTGCTCTCTCTGATCCGGCAGGTTCTGTTTCTGCAGCCAGCGCCTCCAGGGTGAGTTGGCGCCGCCCCATTCCTGCACCGGGACCAGCCATCAGCCAATTAACCCTTTCTACCCAGCAAGAAGTCTCCCCACCTCCTCAGCTTCCTGCGCCCACAACAAGCACCCTTTCCTGCCCACTGCAGCCATCTCAGAGGGTAAAGATCCTGGGTCTGAAAGCAGGGCAAAGATGGAAGGACCAGGTTGCAGGAGACAGAGCAGTTTTAGGAGCAAGAAGGTCGAGGGAAGATGGAGCTCCGTGATGGGCTTCTGATCCACAGAGGCCGAACTCGCTTCAGCATTCTGCCCACACGCCAGCCTGCTCTTCAGGCTGGAGAAGGGTTCGGGAGAGACCGTGTACCTAAACTAAATTACTCCAGTGTCCACTGACACCTTGATTGTCAGCTCAGGTTTGACGGAGCTGTTGATTTATTAGAAAGAATGCACGGCAGCAGAGCGACTGATCCTCGTCTGCTTTCCTTCTGCCCATAACAAGGCGGGCCTGGGGCCCGAGGGGAGGGAGGGCGGCTCTCTAACATGTTTGAAAGCCCATGTCAGTCTGTATGTCGGACCCTGATGTACTCAAGGTCTTATAAAGTGTCTCACCCCTTTTGAAATAAATAACTTTCAAAAATATTACCTTTTATTCTTTTTGACTATCGGGCTGTGTGAGTAGCTAATTCTAACCAGTGTTAGACCAACTGAAGGTCACACCAACTGTGTGACCTTCAGTTGACCTCAGCTGCATAGACACAGAATGTGGGTTTAAGAGTGAACCATTCGGTCTGCTCAGCGGTCAGAACCAAGTACCAGGATCTGAGTGGCCCAAATGACAGACATTTATTTCTTCATGGTTCTAGGGTCCGGAAGTCCGAGACCAAGGTGTCCGCAGGCCCGTTCCTCCGAGGCCTCCGTCCTTGGATGGCAGACAGCGTCTGGTGTCTTCCCCCATGTCCTCAGTGCTTGCCCCTCTGTGTGTCTGCGTCCTGATCACTTTTATAAGGACACCAGTCGTGTTGGATTAGGGCCCATCCTAATGGTCTCATTTTAACTTAATTACTTATGGAACAACTGCGTCTCCTACTTCAGTACAGTCACACTCTGGGGTCCTGGGGGTCAGGACTACAACACACAACTTTTGGTGGGACACCACCCAGCACATAGAGTCACCCGGGGCTGGCCACAGCTCCTGCTGCACCGTCTCTTAGCCGGCCCTGGGGCCAGCTCCTCCTGCCTGGCCTCACCGCAGCGCCGTCCCAGCTAGCGACTCAGTCCCGGAAGGTGACGTACCTCCTGATAATGACCTTCGCTGCCTCTCTGCGGGGATATTTAATACGGCAGCTTTCCTTTTCACCTCCCGCAGCCATAAACGAAGACAGATTGCTCCTCTCATGTTTAAAGGCGTTTGAATACAGAGTGGAATCGATTTTATATACGGGAGCGGCAGCGTTCCTGGCCCGCGCCGGCATGAGGTTGCGTTTGATGGCGAAGCTCCTCGCTCAGCGGATTTCTCCTCCCAGGGAGGTCAGACATGAACCTGCTCCCGTTCAGAGGTGACGGCATAGCAGGCTTAATGCCTGACTCCTGCCCCAGTGGGTCTGAATCAAAACTTTATTTCTCTAATCACTCACCCAGGATCTGCTGCTTCTCAGTGAAACACAGTTTGCAAGTCATAGAGATAAGATTCATCAGCAGTTTCAAAACTCATTTCCTCCGTAGCTTTTTGGATGTTGTGAGTCTCAGCCGGCCTTGTCAAGCCTCTCCCTTGCTCAAGAACCCTCAGTGGCCCCCCATCGCCTCTTAGATCAGGCCCCCAAACTTTCCCCTCTCCATGGATGCCGTTTTCCTTTCCTGCTTGCAAACAGGGTCTTACTTCTCTGAACAGCCCAGCTATCTACTCAGCGCCCACATTCCCCACATCCTCAGGAGTGCCAGGTCCCTCCTTCTCCACCAAGCTCCTTCCGCTACCCCTCTCTGGATTCCTACGGATTCCTCTGGATTCCTGCAGCCTGGCCCAGGGGAATCAGAAGGCACTAATGTTCTCTAGAACGCATGGGCATCTAAACACGATTCAACTCGGACCCTGCAGAAGGCAGAGAATGAAGGAACGGCTGTGGTGCTGGCTGAGCAGTAACTGGGGCTTGGGCTGGACAGGGATCTTTTCAGGCTCTAAGATTGTTTTCTACTTTACCAATCATGGTTTTGAAATAGAGGCATTATTTATTTATCCGAATGTCCCCAATATTTTCATCTGCAGGCTCTTGGCCTCTGGGTGACTCAGATCAGTCTCCTTAAACAAAAGTGCACACAACAGTTATGGCCCTTCCTCTGCTGTGACCTCTGGGGCAGGGAGAGTCTTCGCTGGTGTAGAAAGGACAGACCCCTGTCGCCTGACTTACCGAGTGACACTGATGTCGTTTCTAATCAAACCAGGGGCTCTGTGGACTTTCTCTGCAGATGTCCCTGGCTTCTATTTCTCAGGTACACTTATTGGACTTGTTTCTGCTAACAGCAGTGTAATGTAGGGGCCAGAGTTGAACCCAGGAGACAAGCAGCCCAGCTTCAAGTCCTGGCTTGGCCACGTGCCAGCTGCCTGATGTTGGCCAATTACTTAACCTCTATGTCCCTTACTTTCTTCATCAATGAGATAAGGGCTAACAAAAAACTCCTCACAGATGATTTCTGAACTGGCTGAGAACCGAGATACTGACAGCTCACGACTTAGGCATCAGGAAGAAACAGTTATTTAACCCAACCTAACTTAACTATTTGTCCTGGGAAATTCTGGCCCAGGAAAGTAAGGCTGTAAATGAGCAAATCACTGAGCTATGTATTTGGGCAGCATCCTCGCAGTCTACTTGGCTGAACAAGAACTGTCTCATTCGAACAAACACCCCACTCTCAGGATAGTAGTTGGCTCAGCTAGGCAACCACACTTAGTTATCACACGACTGTTTGCTTATGAGAATTTGGTCCAGTTCCTAAAGATCTCACCCAGATTTGTGCACCTCAAGCGTACCTCAAACCCAGACCCCAAGCCCCAGAAACATTCCCCCAACCTCCAAAGAGGTAGAATTCTCCCACTGTGCTGAGTAATGAACCTACTTTGCCCAAGCCACAGGCTACTCTGGTGTGGTTTGGGGAAAGTGTCACTTAATGGATCCACCTAATTTTTGATATCTGAGGGGCTCACGCAATGTTTGCTGCGTTACAGAAAAGGGCCTTCATGATTCTCACTCTGCTCTGCTTTGAAGATAATTTGGGTGCATAAAAACATTTATTTTTTACTCTTTACATCTGCCAATGGTGAAAAAGAGCTCTTAGCAAACAAGTGGAGGCAAAGGAAATTATGTCACTGGTGGAGAAAATAAAAGCGCCTGTCAGAGCAGCAGGTGGACCGGCGGGGCATCCGTGGGATGTTTCAGGAGACAAAAAGCCTGACAGCAGATCCCAGCCTCGTTTCTGCCTCCCCCAGCACATTTCACCATGAGCGGTAGGGATTGTTCTCACTACAGCAGGATTCCTGGGCAGTGATGGAGAGGACAGGTCTCCATAAGAACATGGCAGAACCTAGGGAGGAGGACTTTTATAATCAATATTCCCTTTCTCCTCACCACCCCTTGGAGATTTGGACACACCCCACTTCAACTCTGGTTGATAAGTGTATGGTGGAAAAATCAATAGTGTTTGAGTCTGGTTTCCTGTTGCTATGACCAAAATACCTGACATGAACAACATAGAGGAGGAAACATTTATTGGGATCACAGTTTCGGAGATACAGTCCATAGTCAGCTGACTCCCAAGACAGACATCATGGTGGCACAACCTGTGGCAGAGGACAGCAGTTTATCTCATGGCTGGAAGAAACCAGAGACAGATACAGTCTTCAAGGCCACATAGCCAGTGACCTGATTCTTCCAGCCTTGCCTCACCGGACTACATTAGCAGCCGGTAAATCCATTCATCCTTCAGTGGATTCAGTCACTGATAAGATTAGAGCCCTGATTCAATTATTTCATCTCTGAATATTGTTGCACTGGGGACACACTTTCAACACATGAGCATTTGGGGGGACACTCCAAACCCCGACCATATCCAATAGGAATGCTAGCGCCTCCACTTTTCCCTCCTTCTCTACTCACCATGACATCTTTTTCATTGAACCCAGGGACATTCTACCTCTGAGCTACACCCCAGCCCTATTTTCTTTTTTTGCAGTACCGGGGATTGAATACAGGGGCATTCTACCTCCAAGCTACACCCCCGGCCCTATTTTTTATCCTTTATTTTGAAACCGGGTCTCACGAAGTTGCGGAGGGCCTCACTAAGTAGTTGAGGCTGGCCACAAACCCGGATCCTCTGGTTTCTGCCTCCCAAGTACTGGGATTACAAGCGTGCACCACCACACCCAGCGTTTATTTTTTCTTTTGAAACAGGGTTTCATCAGGTTGCTGAGAGTCTTGCTACATTGCTAAGACTGGTCTCAAACCTGCGATCCTCCTGTCTCAGCCTCCCAAGTACTGGGATTACAGGCGTGCGCCACCACACCTGAATTTACCATGACATCTTGATGCAGGCTTGTTTTGCCACCCACCAGGGTGCTTTCAGGAGCCAACCTTGGCCTGCTGCCAGCATAAGGTGACATCCCAGAAGGGACCCTTTTGGAAAAGCTGGCAAGCAGGAATTCCAGAATGTTCTCCACTGCTACCTTTTCTAATCTTTAATATTTGGATGCCAATTCCTGGTGGTGAAGGGCATCCCAGGGACATTTCATGAGGCATGTCCAGGTATGAAAAGAATATGCATTGCATGTGCACAAATACACACACTTGTGGACATGTAGACACTTGCCCGGTTTTTGTCAGCAGTGTTGATTCTTGTGCTGCATTTTGATGCTTTTAGGGATGACCTAGTGCTGGAGAAAGTTCAGATAGGGAACAGGAGGTGGGCCTACTGTGAAAGAAAGGCAGCCAGAGTGACAGGTGATGGAGGGGCCTCCGCCACACATGTACCCAGGCCCCTGTCCTAAACCCAAAGCTCTGTGATACAGGAGTGAGAGGGACGCCTCCCCTCAATGGGTGACCCCAGCCCCTTTTGGAGCAGGGATTTGAAACTACTTTTCAAATGGGTTGGGCTTAATTTTTCTTCCTTTCTGTCTTCCTTCCTTCCTTCCTTCTTTCCTTCCTTCCTTCCTTCTCTCTCTCTGTCTGTCTGTCTCTCTCTCTCCTTTTACATTTCTTGTCTCTCTCACACACACACACACATACAACTAAATAACCTATTTCTCCTCAAGAACAAATTTGGTTGAGCAAATATGATAACTCCCTTATGTGCCCGTCCCTAATATACAACTTTTGAATTTCTTTTTTTTTAAAAGTAAGACATCCTGCCTTGCTAATAAACCACAGAGAGAGCAGAGATGTTGATGTTGGTATGAACTGCCAGACCCATCACCCACTTTATTTATTTATTTTTATTTGATATTTATTTATTTATTTATTGGTACTGAGGATTGAACCCAGGGGCATCCCACCTCTGAGCTATGCCCTCAGCACTATTTTATTATTTTTTTTGTTCTGAAACAGGGTCTCTCTCTAAGTTGTGGAGGACCTTACTAAGTTGCTGAGGCTGGCCTTGAACCTGTAATCCTCCTATCTCAGCCTCCCAAGTACTGGACTTACTTACAGGCATGCATTACCATTTAATTTTCAACTTGGGACCAGTGAAGCGCTGTTCTCACTTCCCTTTCTGGGTCAGTCAAGGGAGGACCCTCGGTAGGGCCACAGTGGGTGCGAGATGAGGCCCCAACAGCCAGAAGGCCTGCTCCCACCTTGCTGTGCCAGGAAACTGGCAAAAACTCATTTGCATGCACACCATGGATCTGAAATTCATGCTAATTCAGAGAGGGAGGGGCCACGGTGAGTGGAAGGTGCAGGGAACAAATTCATAATGCAAATCAGATTGCAGGAGGGAGGCGCACTTCCTCTGGTTAGCAGCCTGGTTCCTAGGACTGGAGGCGCCCACCATTTATATTATCCATAATTGATTTGCCAATTACCAATCTGTCTTTTCTGGTTTCCCGCTGCACTATAAGGCAGGCACCTCACATGGGCTGGGATGGGCACGGTGCTTATGACTCAAAGTTATTTGCTGATTGAAGAAATGAGTATTTTTTTTTTATCAAAATAAGGACTCAAGGGAAAACACTTCATTTTGGTGATTCTACAACATGCCATTGGACTAATTTGTCTCCATTCCTTCTGATGCATGCTGCTTCAGACTTCTCACTAACCCTGATTAGAAGTTCTGGGGAGAAGGGAGCAGTTCTGACCCCCAGGAGATATTTGGTGACATCTGTTGAGATTTCTGCTTGTCATATATTGGATAGGGGCTACTGGAGTCTAGAAGAGAGAGCCCAGGGGTGCTGCCAAACACTCTGGAGTTGCTGGACATACTGCCCCTCAACAGAGCATTAGCTGTCCCCAGATACCCCGAGTCTGAGGTCGGGAAGCCAGGCCTGGGGCCTCCTTCTCCATTCCTATGGGCGAGGGAGACTGTCTGGGTGGCCTGAGCCTCTGTTTTAGGATTTCTGTGGTTTTCCCTTGGCTTTTGAAGTGTTTGGACATTCTTGTCCATCATCTCAGACTCAAGGGGACCACGGACAGTAGAACCAGAGGAATCTGATTCTCCGTGGGTATTTGATGGGTGAATAGTCCAAGAGGAGAAGGGCAGGCACAGCATCACCAGCCCTGAGTTCCGGTGTCCCCTGCAACATCTTACTTGGGCCATGGCGGGAGGTGGTACCTGAGGACAGTAGGGTTTTCCAGAACCCTTTTCTGCTCTCCACAGACACTGGGGTGCAACACCAGCTAGATAAGGGCTGGTGCAATGTGAAGATTAAAGCCTGAGCAAGAGAGAAGGTTCTGGAATGGCTCCTGATTAGCAGCAAGAGGCAGCCTCCGGGGCCCAACTACTGGCTTAATAAGCTGCCCCCTTGTGTCGTGTAGATGGGGAACTCATTACGGTTTGCCATCTTTCCTGTCTAGTTGGCCAAGAGTTTCATAAGATGCAATTTCATGGCTAAGAAAATATGCTTGGAAATGTGTCCCATGCCGTGACTTGGAGCACGTCGCCAGGACACGAGCATACGGATGAAGCAGGGGTTCCCTCCTCTAGGAGGCTGAGCCAGTGGGGAGTGAGTTCTGCAGGTGTTGGGCTTTTCTGTGGAGTTTCCCAGCTGAGCGGCCAAGAGTTAGGTTTGGGGTCGGGCGGAAGCGGGGTCACTTCCCATTACATCATGTGTGGAGCCACCTCAACCTGGGACACTTCAGTTTCCTTAAATCAAAATAGGAAGGATGATGCCTGGCCTCTCGGGTTGTCATGGAGAAGGACGTGATGTGGGTCTGACCCTCCGCCCATGAACAACACAAGAAGCCTGTGACTCAGGTGGCTCAAATCCTTGGAGGCAACGTCATCTAACGTGGGCACTAAGAGACACAATGCAAAACGGTGTCGTGTGTTCCAAGAAGTTTGAGAAATACTGCGTGAAAGGTAAGCGGGCTTCTTTTTTTTTTTTTTACTGTAGGACTTCTCAGCATCATTAATATGCTAATGTAAGCGAGAGCTCTCCAAGGGAGATAGTGGGCAGCATTTTCTAAACTTGTTTTATTCATTTCACATGCAATTATTATGTTCATATATATGCAAAACACCGTTTGCGGTGTTGGGAGGGTGCAGAGCAAGACAGACAAGGTCTCTCCTGCAGGTCCCAGCCTCAGGAGCAGAGATGGCGGGAGGAGGGAGAGAGGAAGGAGACAGCATTGAGGGTGAGCACCGCGCAGAGTGACATGAGTGAAGGGCGGGGCTGCTCTGCTCAGGAAGTCAAGGCGAGACTCCAGGGAGATCTCAGCTGAGGGCTACTTGACAGAGACACCACCGGGACAAAGTCAGCACAAGAACATTCCAGGCAGAGGCACCAGTGGGTGCAAATGCCCTGTGGATGCAAATGGTGTCTCCAAGAGACAGAAAGTGTAGGATTTGATTTAGGTCCTAGGAGAATCCGTTCAGCTGCTGCTGCCAGGCAGCTACTGCAGAAGTTCAAGTGGGGGACAACAGAGCTGAGGACAAAGTGACAGCAGTGGAGGTGACCAGGAGCGGCTCTTTCCAGACACAGGCTGCGGACGTTTACAATGGATACACTCCATATAAATGCTTATTCACATAGCATAGTGCACAAGCCATAAAGACACAGAACTGAACATGTCCACGTCTCCAGCCCCTGAGTCTCTAGCATGCCTGGCCCCATCCTTACCATCCTCTTTCCAAGGACAACCGATATCTTGGGTTCTAAAGCCATGGAGCAGGTTCTCCTGGTCTTGAATTTACATAAGAGAAGGATGCACCACATACCTTTCCACATGTGCCTTCTTGTACTCAGCGTCATGACTGTACAGCTGCTGACTGTAGCAAGAATTCACATGTTGCTGTGTAGAATTGCATTGTTCAAATACAACTCGATGCATGTATGAATTCTGCCACTGATTCAAATACAGCACGATGCAAGCATGTATTCTGCAGTTGATTCAAATATGGCCCCGTGCACATACGTGCAGCCGACGGACATATGGATTGATTCCTGTTTTGGTTAACTAGGAATGGCACTGTTGTGGGATTCCACGTGTGCAGCTCTGTTTGTCAGAACTCCTTGGAGTCAGAGGGTGTGCACCTGTCCAGTGTCAGCAGATGTAGCGGCGCCATTTGTTGCAGATGGTGTTCATGTTGATTGATTCTTTTTTTTTTTTTTTTTGTGGTACCGGGGATTGAACCCAGGGGTGTTCTACCTCCGCGCTACGCCCCCGGCCCTATTTTTTATACTTTATTTTGAAACTGGGTCTCACGAAGTTGCGGAGGGCCTCACTATGTAGAGAGAGAGAGAGACAGGGAGAGCAGGGAGAGAGAGAGGGAGAGAGAGAGAGAGAAAGCGAGAGAGAGAGAGCTGAGGCTGGCCGCGAACCCGGATCCTCCGGTCTCCGCCTTCCAAAGTACTGGGATTACAAGCGTGCGCCACCACGCCCGGCGCCATGTTGATTGATTCTTTAGAAGTCTGTCACATGAATGACAATGGCGTCAACATGGCAAGATCTGAGGAGGCCGGGGAGGAGAAGAGATATCTCTTCTCTCTCCTGCCATCCTTTTCCCAGCATCTTGCTTTTATTGAGCATTATAACCAAAACATAATTGATCACAGGAGATAGCAAAGCAGTCATGGGGTGAGTCAGGGGAAAACATCAAGGTGGTCACAGATGAATCAGGGAAGGAAAGGGGAAACAAGGAAGATGTCCGGGTCTTTGCTTATCGGTCTCATGGTCCTTGGAGATTTGTCTGCGTGCGGAAATCTCCACTTGGGTGGGCAGTTTGTGCCCCTCCCAAGCCGGACCGAGGTGACCTCAAAGCTGATGACTAACAAGGCTCGCAACAAGCAGAAACCATCGCTTTTCCACAGCGGCCGTGCTAGTTTACACTCCCACCAACAGTGTAAGATGATTTCCGTTTCTCCCCACTGCGACTCTAATTTTACCCAGTCTGGTCAGTTTGCAGTGGTATCCTCTTGCGATTTGAATTCTCACTCCCTTGATGATTAATGCGGGTGAGCATCTTCTCACGTTTAATGGGCCAATTTGGACATCTTCATTTGCGAAGTGCCTGTTTTAAACCTTTGGCCCGTTTTCCATTGCATTTGTCTGTCTTTTTAAGTGCTTAATTTGTGGGTGTTTATTTTTAAGTTCCAGAATTTCTTTTTGATTTATTTATAGTTCCCAGTTCTCTGCCAACATTCCATATCTTGTTCTTAAATTTCCTGAACATATTAATCACAGTTACTTAAACGTCTGCATCTGAGCTCTCAACATCTGTGAAACACCATGGGTTTGTTTCTAATGTCTGTTTTTCTCTTGGTTTTCACTTAGTTCTTGCAAATTTTTTTTTAAAAAAAGCAATAGGACATTGGAAGCCAATGTACTTAACAGTTTCCCACAGATGGAGGGTTCTGAACTTTAGCTCCCTAGCACTGCGAAATTACCAAAAGCTACGCTGAGATTTTCAACTTCCTAACCAGCGTTTTCTTCTTAGTTTTCCAGTCTCTAGACTTCTAATAAATCAGCAAGGTCTTCACAGGAAAAGCAGCACTAAATTGTCTCTTTTCCTAGGCGTCTCTCATCTCTGGAGCTGGGCAGCGAGACAACCTAACCTGGTCTAATAAGAATGTTGTTGCCGGGCGTGGTGGCGCACGCTTGTAATCCCAGTACTTGGGAGGCAGAGGCCGGAGGATCCGGGTTTGCGGCCGGCCAGCCTCAGCTACCTAGTGAGGCCTCCGCAAATTCATGAGACCCGGTTTCAAAATAAAAGTATAAAAAATAGGGCCGGGGGTGTAGCTCGGAGGTAAAATGCCCCTGGGTTCAAACCCCGGTACCACACAAAAAAAGAATATTGTTTGAAGTCAATGGTTTTGTTGTTTTTCTACTGCTCCCCCCCCCACCCATTCCCCTTTTGGGGGGTCAGGCAGGCTGGTCCATTTCCAGGCTTCTCTGATCCTAGCTCCCATCCCCTCCTGGGTCCCAGGTGGCTGTCCAGAGAGTTGCTGCAGCGTGCCCTCCCCGACAATCTAGGGCCCCCTTCACTCCACCTGCCCTGGGAGACTGTGAAACTCTCTGCTCAACTCCCTGGCTATCACTTCTCTTTTCCAAATCAGCAAATGTTTCAAGTAGAAAAGTCGTGCCAGATTCTTGGCTCTCCTTCCCAAGCTGGGCTTTTCTCTGGGTCTGTGGTTCCACGTGTCCCTGCTACCTTGGTTGCCCTCAGCTACTTCCAAACAGGTTTTTCAAAAAGATATTTTTGTTACTGAATTTTCCCTGCCAAAGACATTTTCTTTACAAAAGTTTCTATACAAAAGTTGTTCTATTCAAAAGACATCATGCAAGCCCAGCTTGTCTGTTCTGCCCAGATGTGGACATCTGGATGAGCCAAGATGGCAGGAAAGACCGTCTGTGGGGTGTGGAAGGCAGGAGTCAGGGTTTCTGAATGCATTCCCCACGGGAAGAAATACATCTGATAACGATGGCTCTTGCTTCATGAGTTAATATGGCGATATGAGGGTTTTGCCTCTTCCGGGTATACTTCTTCCCATTAGAAATGCATTCAGAAGCCGGGTGTGGTGGCGCACGCTTGTAATCCCAGTACTTGGGAGGCGGAGACCGGAGGATCCGGGTTCGCGGCCAGCCTCAGCTACTTAGTGAGGCCCTCCGTAACTTCGTGAGACTCGGTTTCAAATTAAAGTATAAAAAGTAGGGCTGGGGGTGTAGCTCGGAGGTAAAATGCCCCTGGGTTCAATCCCCAGTACCAACCCCTGAAGAGCTGAGCCTTCCCTTCTCCAAGTGCATACTCCACTTGCTAAAAGGCTGCCGGTTCTTTTTGGAGGAAACTAGGATGAAAATTCACGATGCACATCTGTGAGGTCATCCCCAGGTCCATTCTCAAGGGGGCATGGCCAACTCTTCATTCCAGAGACCCCAGGTCTGTGATCCTCTCAGATCTGGGACTTGGGGAAGAGCCGAGAGTATGCATCATTATGGCTCACTTCAGGTTCAGATCATCAGGACCACACCAATGGAACAGGATCTGCAGCACGGCCGTCTATTTTGCCCCCAGGGCTCCAATGTCAATGATCCACCCCAATGACTTGTGTAGGGCAGAGACTCTGAAGATGTTTGGTGCCTCAGATGTAAATGGGTCCACCTCGCCTGGGTGGAGGGCTGTCGCCTCCTCTGCCTCCCAGGACCCTGGAATTCTTGCTGAGATTGGGGGCTCAATTCTGCTGCAGTGTCTTCTATATCTCTGTCTCAAAGACAGTGGCCACTGCGGTGCTGCCTGCAGAGCCAGGCCCCTTTCAGCAGAGTTTCTGGATGCCTGGGCAAGGTGAGCATGCTGCGCTCTCTCCAGGAACACCGCCAAGGGGCGAGCACGTGGTGAATCCACCCATGCTTCAGCTGCCCTGTTGTAGCCTCTATCCGCTACAGTCATCAGAGGAGGCGGCATCCCAACATCATTAGCGGGGCCTCTGGTGAACCCTTGGGTCCAGGTCTTATTCAACCAACTCAGCAAAGAATCAGAACGATTTTTGGATGTTTGACTTGGCACACTGCAATCAAAATCTCTGGCACGTGTGCCCACATTGGGAAAAATAATCAGCCTGCTGGTTGTGTTCTCTTCTTGGACGAGCGCCTTCCCCCTTCCTCATCCCAGGAAGAATCTCGACCCTTAATTTGTGATTATCGATGGCTTACTCTTCTTTCAACTTTTGCCACATTTTACAATCACCAGGCAACCTAGTAAGCCCTCCATATCCTCAGGTTCCCCATCCGTGGACTCAACCAACTGTGGACTGAAAATATTGGAAATAAGGTCATAGCTGTACTGAACATGAACAAACTTCTTTCTCTTCTCCTTATTCTCTGAACAGTACAGCAACAACTATTTATAAAGCCTTTACATCCTGTTAGGTATCATAAGTAATATATTTAGGCCTTCGACTGATTGGATGAGGCCCACCCACATTATGGAGGGCAATCTGCCTTCCTCCAGTTCACCTATTTAAGTGTGTCGATATCTAAAAACACGCTCACGGAAACCTTCAGAATAGTGTTTGACCATATACCTGGGCACCATGACTCAGCCGAGTTGACACATAGCGCTGTATCTGAAATTCTAACTATAAACACCTCTGATAGGTACCAGCAAGTTCCTCAACTTCCTCCAGGGGCCCCTTGTGCTAATGCCTGGCTTGGCTCATGAGTCATTTCCAGGAGTTGAGGAGGAGTCTGTGTGTCTGCGTGTCTGTCTGTCTGTCTGTCTGTCTCTCTCTCTCTCTCTCTCTCTCTCTTTCTCTCTCCAGACACTATTATTGGGAAACTTTCTTCCTGCAGGGGCCCAGCTCAGCCAAATGTTCCTATGAATGGCCAGCTGGCAATGAGTGGCTGAGGAGAGGCGGTGTCTCATCCCCAGGGGCCTTCAGTAAGAGAAGGCAGGCCATCTGTCCCGTTGGGTCTAGCCTGGGCACCTGAAGGTCTGCAGAGAGACTGGCCCAGATGTTCTCTGGAGATCTCATTCATTGCAGGCTTTGACAACACTGGTCCTTCGTTTCTTCTGAATCAACAGCTGCTGACTCCATCAAATAATCTAATTTGAAATTCTGTTTCTGGAACACAGAGAGCTTCATCTGCCCAGGCAGAACAAAGAGACTGGAACAGGGGCCTTAATGGGAGATATTTTGGGTGTTTTTAGACACGGAAGTCACCAATCTGTTCACTCACGAGGGCTTTGACCTCTCGTTTTGAAGGAAAACAGGAAAAACAAGCTGGGTACAAAGAACATAAATATTTTACTTGCACTAATTCTCCAATCTGGGCTGAAACAAATGTCTCCTCTGGGCCCTCCCCAACTCTCCCCGCCCTTCTGAACACATCTTTGAAAATCAACATGAAGATCAGATGGCGGGAATGGATTGAAAATGTGATTTATCACTTCTGGAGAAACATAAGTTGGAGGGACATCTATTCATGTTAGGGAGAAGCAGGGTACCCTCTTGGGATTCTATGGACCCCTTGGAGGAATAGACATGGTCTCTTTCCCATGGGGGCTTGGGGTTGACAGGGAGGGATGGCGACATAGTCATGGGGAGAGGGCAGACAGGCTCTGCACCTTGCATTAGGATCTGAAATCAAACACATATAGGGCCTGACCTACAGGTGACAGGGACCAGGAGGCTCTTGCAGGGTCTGCTCAGAGTGCCTAGTCTCCCACCCTGGTAGAATCTTTCTCTCTCCCTCTGTCTCATATTGCAGATCGAACCCAGGGGCATTCTACCTCTGAGCTATACCCCTAGCCCTTTTTATTTTTTTATTTTGAAACAGGGTCTCACTAGGTTACTGAGAGTCTTGCTAAAATGCTGAGGCTGGTCTTGAACCTGTGATCCTCCTGTCTCAGCCTCCCAAGTACTGGGATGACAGGCATGTGCCATCATGCCCGGATCTGGTAGCGTCTCTCAGTACTCCCTCTGCATCTGATTTCTCGTAGGGCATCAGGCTTCACTGCATCCTGCAAGAGCACTTTGCCACCAAGGCCACTGGCATCATCTCCTCTGTCTGCTGCAGTCTGGGATTCCCTTGGGGAGCCCAAGGAAGTCCTGGACGGATCAGGAACAATGACAGAGACAGGATTTAAGCTGGTCCTGCTGAGATGCTAAGGACTAAGGTGAAGGTTGTTTTTGTGAGCAGTTTAAAGACAGTAAAATTTTTACATTTCTTTTTCTGGGGAAAACATGGAGGCAGATTTTCCCATTATCATATTAAAATCACATAAGATTTTTTTAAAACCAGAACTTGTATACACAGATGAAGAAACAGAAGGGTCGCTGCCCCTTGGGAGCAGTCACCTAACCACTGGAGAGCCAATCAGTTGCTGCGTGGAGCCCCACACACCCTGGCTCCCTCTCCTCTCTGCAGACAGAACAGGACTTCTGTCCCTTTGCCTGCTCTTTGTGGGCATTATTATCCAAGAAGCCTAACTATAAATTAGATGAGCCAGAGTTTGAGCACCTACCAGGAATCACGTATGATGTAGGGTAAGTGATGTAGGAATCCAGCCACAGGAAAATAAATAATGTCCCCTTCTCAAGGAGAACACAGTTCTGCAAAGAAAGTAGAAGCATTGTGTTCATCTGCTTTTCATCACTGTGATCAACATACCTGACAAGAACAACTTAGAGGAGGAGAGGTTTATGTGGGCTCCTGGGTTCAGAGGTTCAGTCCATAGTCGGCCGGCTCCAAGGCAGAAACGTCATGGTGGCAGAGCAGGCATGGCGGAGGAAAGCTGCTCAACTCATGGTGACTGGAAGCAGAGAGAGCAAACCAGGAAGAGGCCAGGAACAGATATAGCCCTCAAGGACACACCCCCAGTGAGCCCTGAGCTTTTGGGGGGAACATACCATATGGAAACCGTAAGAGACATATTGTATTGTTTGCAAAGTCAAAAGGAAATGAAATCATGCTGAGGGAAAGTGGGAGTTATCCTGTCCACAAGAGGGTGCCCAGGAAGGCCTCATGGAGGAGTGGAGTTAGGATGAGTGTGTGTGTGTGGGGGGGTGGGGGTCTTGCTGGCGAGGACCCCGAAGGCAGAAGAAAGGAATGTACCTTGATGCTCCTGAGGAAGGAGGGGATCCCAAACCGATCCCAGCAGGGGATCGGGTGCAGCAGTGATGGGGAGGCAGAGGGCGAGACCTCAAGTGACACACAGACATTTCCACACAGGAGCAAAGATGCAGGTCCACCCTAATGTGAGTGCCCAAAACAAGGGATGACCTCTGCCCAGAGAGGAAGAGAACAGGACAGAGGTCACCACTGGCAGGTAGAGGAGCCCTGGGATGGTGCACCCAACTTGGTTTATTCCTTAATCCATCACCAATACAGTGGAGCCATCATTCACCTTTCCTTCCTCTCCTCTCCTCTCCTCTCCTCTCCTCTCCTCTCCTCTCCTCTCCTCTCCTCTCCTCCAGTGTCCAACCGAGGCAACTAGACTGGCTGCCCTAGGCCAGCAGGTGGGCAGAGTGGAAATGGTGTGGCTTCAGACTGAGTTCTGATTCACTTTCTTGGAAGTCCCTAAATACTGGGGTCATCTTCATGATGCTGGGCTGGGGTCACCTTCATCCACTGTCCTCAAAACCCTAGCCAAGCCCGGACAAGCATCACTAGTCAAACCCCAGACTGGACCTAGTGGGTCAGCAGGACCCAGTGGGTCATGGAGCTGCAGGACCAAGAAGTACCACGGGGTCAAGGACAGATGCCCTGAAGCTCTGCCGGCGTGGCCCCAGCAAAGATGTGCTCAGTTCCATCTAGGATGGACAGGTGACCGACTCCCAAAACTCATCCGCGCATGTCAGCACTAGGTGTCAAGAGGGACTCCAGATTATCCACAGGACCCAAGGGCCTGCCTCTCCAGACCCGGGGCTGGTTGCTCCCGGTTCTGGACAAGTGGTCTTGGATTGTGGCACTCACAGTACTCGCACCACCTTGGCTGACTGAGGTCAGTGACTCTGCCACCCGGTGGCACCCAGGGGCTCGGAGTAACTCCTCTTAACCAAGGAACGGTGGGGAGAGGGCCCGTCCTCGGCAATGCTCTGAACGTGGATCTCACGCTTGGACATCTTGCTTTGGTTTGGGATTGTCTATGCCACCTGGTCCATCAGCAGCCCCATGACGCCACAGGGCTCTATGTGGAACCGTGGGTTCTGAGCACTGTGTCACCCCTGCTGGTGGGGTCTGCTCCCTGAAAGCTGTCCTTCTCCTCCCTTGGCCCACTGGACCATGGAAGCAGAACCAGCTGCATCTGGTTTTGATGAAAGCTCCTATCTTCTGTCCTCCAGCCTCACCGTATCAGGGCAGCTCTGGAGCCTGCCTGGGTGTTTCAGGGAATTTTCCCTGTGCCCCGGCCTCCAGGATGTTCCTTGAACACTCAGTCTTTCACCGCAGGCCCTTTGCACTGGCTGATTCTTGTGCCCCGAACACTTTCACCTGGACAGCCCTGCAGCCCACACCCATAGCGGCTCCCTCTGGCCTCCTCATCGCCCTACTAAAGGGTTCCCCTCCCCCAGCACCGGCCCCACCATCCACAACCTTCACTGTTCTTTCCCATGATTTCTTTTCCCACGTATCTCCTATCATTCCATCTAACATGCTCTGTACTGACTTGGGTTCTATTTCCTGTCTCTTGCCTGTCCCCCAAGAACGTGAGCTCCCTGAGGGCAGAGTCCCCGCCATCCTTGTTCCCAGAACAGAACCTGCATGTGGCCATGGCTCAGGAAGTGTCTGGAGATGGAATAAGTAGATTTCTGGTTCCTGAGGCCACCGCGTCTCTGCCGATCCTCCCAGATTCCCACCACCCTCAGTCCTGGAAGCCAAGTGTACCTGTCAGCGGGGCCGGCCAGCTCGGGCCCCACGTGCCCACGAAGCTGCTCTGTGCAGAGGCAGACCCCACTGACGCCGAAAGAATCTCCGCAGAGAATTCGGCAGAGCCTGGTCACTCCTCCCCAACTCAGTCGTCCTGGCAAAATCACTCGTTAACAGGTCTGAGGCTTTTCTTCCAACAACAGAGACGGGAGGGGACTGCTTCTTTTGAGGCCGTTGGTGACCCTCAGCGGCAGAGTTCTCCCCTTCCTGGAAGCCCGGCACTACCAGGAAGCAGAAGGACACACACTTCTAAGAACTAATTCCAGGTGAATTCTCTCTTTATTCCCTCCCCCAGCACCATCGGCCCACCCCAGGGAAGGAAACAGAGAAAATTCCAGACACCTGGGAGTTACACACAACCTCCGGTATCTGGAGAAGGGGAAGGAAAGGACAGAGAAGCTTTAACAGGAGCCCTAAGATGATGCATTTGGGTCACAGAGGGAGAGGCCTTGGAGGCGGGCTGTGTCCCTTTGGAAACAGGCTCAGTGCTGGGGGCCCTGAGGAGCTGTGGGCCGGGACCCTTGCTGGGCAGAGCTGTGCTGGCCGGGTAACCTGGTCCTCCTGCCAGAGCTGGGGAGCTGCCGAGAGCCTGAGCCCTCTAGTGGAAACTGTAGCCATGGGAGTCCCAGGCACTTGTCCCTCTGGGCCATCAATCAGTACATCCTGCCCGCTCGGGCCAGCCACCACGCCTGGTTTCTTCTGCATGGCCATGTCCAGGCAGGGAGGAGAGGGGCAGAGGCTAGTTCTCAACTCCAGAGCAGAGCTTACCCTGCCATCTCTGGAGGAGATGGGCTCATTGTCCCCTCTGAATCCCAGAACCACAACTGGGTACCAATGCATAGATGGGTCCCAGCCCTGGGGGACATCTCCTGGCAGGGAGCAGGGCCCAGGTGCACCCAGAAACATTGTGGCCCAGGCCCATGCTGCCCTTGGACTAGCCCCTGCAGCATGCCTGGGACCCTTGAAGACACAGTCTCACTGGGTGGCAAGATGTTCATTCAGAGTAAAATAAAATAAAAACAGAGAAACTCAAAAAACTAGTGCATACGAGGTTACCTGAATATGTTAGAATTTGGAGATTGACCGGTGAAGTGTTTCTAGTTGAACTTTAAGGAACATGTCCCATGTCATCCCAATGTAGCCATACACCTCAGTTCAAAGGAAGGGCATAAGCCCCAGGGGCCACCCGGCTGGTGTGTGCTGTCCATTGCTGCACCTTGGCCCCCAGAAGCAGGCCTGGCACATGGCAGGCCCCTGACGTATGTCTGCAGGATAAACTTTGCATGTGCCCAGGGTGGCAGGATCGTAACCCCACATTCCCAGCATGCAGCGGCCCCACCACCTCTTTCAGTCCAGGTCTTCTCTGGGTCTCGGATTTCCCTCCTGCACACAGAGCTTGCTCTTGTGAACATGCTTGTGTTTGCAAAATGAGCTACTGAGTTGTCCGGAAGCTCCGGTGCTTCCGAAACAAGTTCTGGTTTGCAGCATACAGGAGCCACGCTGCCCCTGGCACCAGTCACTATGCTTGTCGCTGGGCAGAGCTGGCCAAGGTCAGTGAGGGTAACAGCAGAGAAGTGACCAGCAGGTTCCAGAAGGTGTGTGGAGGGCAGTTGTGCCTGTGTAGGATGTGCTACACTCCAAATCTCTGGGGCACAGGAGGCTTTGTTAAAATCAGGGCCTGTGGCTGCCATCACTAAGCGCGGGGTCCCTTGCTGCCCGGAGTGGGGCCTCAGCCTCCCTCCCTTCTCAATGCAGAGGATTAGTGCCACCAGCATGTCACCCCATGACCGGATGTCATGGGCCCTGTTATAGTTAGATATAAAATGTCCCCTAAAGAGCTCATTTATTAATGTTTGGAGCTGATATAATTGAGTCATGAGGGTTTTTATCCCAGCAATGAATAAATCCATTGTAATGGATTTATCTGGGTGGTGACCCGGGCCAGTAGGGTGTGACTGGAGGTGGGTCCCTGGGGGGAGGCCTTGGGGATTATATAAATGGTTCCTCCTCCCTGCTTGCTCTCTCTTGCTTCGAGTCTCCATGATGTGAGCACAGCCCATGTGCTCTCCCTCTCTCGCCTCCTGCTGCCATGCCCTGAGATCTGCGGTCCCTGTACTTACATGGACTGAATTTGAAACCATAAAAAAATAATTCTTCTTTCCTCTAAGTTACATGGTCAGTCTTTTAGATTATAGCTTCAAGGATGCTGGCTGGAACAGTCCCCCACCACAGGCCAAGCCATGCGAGGCCTCCATGGGGCCAGCGCCCAGCCCTGGAGCACGTGGCTGAGGTGGAGTCCACAGACACTGATGGGGATAGGGCCCGCATTGATTGCTAATGGGCGTCAATTGCTGATGGTGAGAACAGGCTCTCATACTCAGGCAGAGCAATAAAATCCTTTTCTCTGTCTCTGAAGTTGTCAGCTGAGGGCTGCAGCCAAGGTTGACCTTGGTCAACCAAAAGTTGGCTGTTAGTCCAGCTAAACGCTGAATGTTGCAGGCACAGACACATGCAATTAGAAAAGAATTATAGACTTTCACAATAACTAAGACTAACATTAAAAGATGAAAAAGCAAGCTATAGTAACCCAATATTAATTACTAATGACACAAAATAGGTATAGCCCAAATCCTCCATACTTTAAAAGACTATATTCCTGTTTCTTTTCTTTCCTTTACTATAAAACAAGTTTTCAACATAATAAGTAAGTTCTAGCAGATAGAGATAAGGAGATGCTGAGAACTCACCAAGGACACAGGTGGGCAATACACATGCTTTAAACTTTAATAAAAACAAAGCGAGCTTCATGAAGCCCCTGACCTTGCCAACCAAGTAACAGATTTTGATCAGTGATGTCAGCCCCTGTGAGGATGAACAAAGAAGGCTAACAAGAAGGACTTACACAACAGAGATAACTGACGAATTGCACTTGCTTTTGGTGGGAAAAGAAGACTATTGGTTAAGCAGGATGACAAACAAGAGATAATTAATTCTTATAAAAATTGTATATGTTCAAAGGCATCAGTGCCTTACTTTCAAGGCACTCCACTGCGTCACCTCTGGCGTAGTGCTTTGATTACTCTGTCCCCTGTTTCTCTCTGTAATAATAAATCTTTGCTCAAGCTTGCAACAGTAGTTCTGGCTAACTTTTTCTAAACTAGCTAAGAACAAGAATCCACGGCATCGCTCCAAACGGTATCAACACCATCACAGGAGACCTTGAATCAGACCAAATTTATATTAAAGGAAAGTCATTCACACCCTCTGACTAATGTGCTTAACAAGAGCCACTAGGGTCACACGCTGTGCACACCAAGTGTGTCTCAGAGGTGTGTGGCACAGGGCGCTGGCACTGCATAGGTGCTGGCTCTCTCCAGAGGAGGAGCGGAGCCAGCAGGCTGGAGGCCCCTTACCCCCAGAAATCCATCATCCAGCCCCCCACATCGCTGGGCTTGTCATGACCTTAAGAGTCTGCCCTTTGCCCAGCGAGGAACAAGCGGCCCCCCTGACAGTGCTCCAACCAGCCCTGGCAGTTCCTGTTTTTGAACATGGTGCTGTGTCCCAGGCCAGGAGGCTGGGCCACTGTGAGGGCTCCCCTCCTCTCCAGGGGGAAGCAGAACCGGGCAGTATCACTGTCCTGGGCAGAGCCTACCCTGGACAAGCAGAAAAAACCACGGCACACAGAGAAAAGCTCTCTGTGGGAATGACACGTTCCCAGGTTGCTTAATAACATCAACATGTTTGTCATAAGATTACATTTCAGCTGGCTCAGGGGATGGAGTATTGAAAGAAGCTTCAAGAGGGTTTTATCAATTCAGGAACAACCTATGGATCTCAGCTCTGGGCCAGGCACCCCAACACAGATCACCAAGGGTCCTGCCTTCAAAGATTCCAGGGGCCAGCGGGAGAGGGGGGGATGCCTCCACGCACAGCACACCCCTGGGGTATGGTATGGGGAGGGACACGTCTCCCCATGTCTGGCCGTTGGTTCACACAGTCATTTTCCCAAAGAAGCAAAGATTTAATCATGCCTTCAGATTTCTAGGTAATACCTAGTAAATTACTAGGTAATTATTTATTTAGCAAGTACTAAGTATTTGATATCTACCGTTTAAGTATGGGTTAGGCATCACATTTAAACTTACTAAATGCTAGGTATTTAATTTAAACTGACTTATTAAATACTAGGTATTCGGATGCCTACTACTGAGATACAAGATATTCATATATTTAAGGTATTCATGATACCTTGTATTTCAGTAGTAGGTATCCAAATACCTAGTATTTAAATAGCATCCAGTAAGTATTTATCTATCCTATTCCGTAGTAAATTGCACATTACCCTGTGAGTCTCATACTACCAGGTAATAGGTAAAAAGCAACACAGGGGCGGTGCTCAGCAGCCCGCTAGGCTCCCTTCTCAGCTGAGCAATTCACTTTCCCATCCATGCCTACCCCCTTCCCCACAATGCAGATACAAGCCCTAGAAGATTCCAGAGACTGCCAGAAACCGCCAGCCACCTTGGGTTTTTCTTTACCTGTATCTGCCCCAGGTCTGCTGTGCAGAACCCTGGGAGGCAGCTGAGGCTTCACTGGGGTAGAGTTGTCACAGATGGAGAGCTCTGGGACTGAGCAGAGGGGTGGCCGGGCTTGCCAGATCCTGTCTTGGGGGGCAGAGTGTGTCCTGGAGGACAGAGGCCCTGTGGCCGGGCTGCAGGGCAGGAGAGAGTGGGTAGAGCAGGTAGAGCTGTGAGCTAGAAAGGGGGCCTTGGACTCCAGGGAAATGCTCGGTCCCTCTCTGAAGAATCCTCTGGGAATAAGCCGATGGGGGACGCGCCATGATCCACCTCTGGCAGTGAGGTGGGAATGGTCTGGTGTGGCCTGGCTGGGACCCGGCAAGCAGCGAGGCTCTGGCCAGACAGACAGGGATCCACACTGCACATCACTTAGGACCTGCCCTGTGCCCTGGCCAATGGCTTCACCTCTCTGAGCCTCGGTTTCCCCACCTGTTAAATGGGAACTATCAGGAGACAGAGCACGTTTGTAGCCAGGGTCCCCATTTTCAGTGGTTTCACCTCTCCAAGCCTCAGTTTCCCCACCTGTAAAATGGGAACTATAAAGAGATAGAATGGGTCTGCAGCCAGTGTCCCCATTCCTTTTCACTAAGAGACTCTAGTATAGTCTAGAAAGGGTTTGACGGGGTGGGCAGGGAGTGGGAGGAAGAGTCTGGTGACTCATTTCAGCACTTACAAGGCATGTTTACCACCATGACATCTAAGCCTCCCCATGCCCTGAGGGAGGACCAGGCAGATATTTCAATTCCTGTCTTGTGCTCTAGACGAGGAACTGGGGTGCAGGGAGATTTGTGGCCCTTGCATGTATAGAATCAAAATGGCCATGCACTCAATACCTGGGATCCTGAACTCACTCCTGCTCTCTCTACCAGAGCAGAGCTGCCCAGGGGCAGGGGACAGGGTGGCATGAGAAGGTGGAGGCTCAGAGAGGGCAAGAATAATGTACATGATCACACAGCCAGCACATCCAGTCTAGGGCTTCCTGATCCCAGGGCCCATAAACTCACTGCAGCCCACCACTGAGCTCTGCTCAGGAGAGATAGACCACGGACTGTGCCCTCCAAGCCAGCTCCTGCCAGGGAAAGCTTCCCTTTTGCCCTGCTGTAGCCTAGCTGCAGGCTCCTCCTCACTCCTGACACCTGTCGAAACAGAGCCCTTCTTCCCCCTCAGTAGCCCGACATCCATCAACAATTGGCAGGTGCTTGGACATGAGTGCTTAGTGCTCGGTGCTCCCAGGTAAGCCGTCATGGCCTTTCTCAGAGCTGAGGAGGTGGGGACTATCCAAATGGAGAGAGGACAAACAAAAAGCCAGGGACCCTGGGCTCTAGCTGGTGCCAGGTCATCATTTGCATAAATCCACAGGACAGCCCTGGGGGTCCCAAGCCGCTTTTGGAATGTGAAGAAGAGGGGGAGAAATGCAAAGAGAAGGCAGGCTGTGAACTGGAGAGAGTGTGTCCCCCAGGGCCAGTGTCCCCTCTGTTTCAAGCCCCAATATTTTGCAGGTACTAACCGAGGACTTCGCCGTCTTCCCAGGCCAGGGAATGAACACAAACAAACACCCTGGGTTTTGTTTGGGCTCAGCTCACCCCACCTCTGTCCTCCCTCTGTGTCTTTAACCAAATGGGTGAAATCACATCCTGCTGCTATCAGATCCACCAACCCCCAGCACTAACACGGGGAGGTCTGTTCTGTTCCCCTTCCTCCTGGGACTGCCCGGTTAGTCAGGGACGATGGAAACAGGCACAGATTGTCACCATCCATACCTGTGCCAGCTCTGGGATCAGTCACAGGAGAAGGGGCAGCAGGTGTGTTTGTGGGGCCTGGTGATTCAGGAAAAGCCGTGTGGCTCCAGAGTCCAGTGTGCACGGGCTGCCCCTCCCGGGGTCATCTGGGGCTGTGTGGTCCTGCAGCCCCCACAAGCGCACCTACCTGGATCAGAGGGGCCTCCGCATGGCTGCCTGACCTTCCCCCGCTGAGACAGGTGCACTCTGAGCCCCAGCACCCTGATGGGGCACGCAGCACTCTCCCTAGTGCATTCTAAAATCCCCACAGACACTGCTCACACGCCTGAAAACAAGGACTCCAGATAGGCAAGCTGACTGCAGCCATGGGCATACATGCCCGTCTTAATAATTCCCCCCGATGGTAGAATTTCTGTGGGACAAAGAAGCTTTAAAGATGGGTCACAAAGGGCCAGCCTTCCCAGCAGCCTCTAGGCCCTCCCTCTTCAATGCACGGTTCTTTGGTAGCAAAACTAAACCTGCCCTGGCCTTTCTGCCGTATCCAGGGTTCATCCAGGTTAGGTCAGGCCTGTGTGAAGGAACTCTCTGGAGATCGCACCCTCCCTCAGGAGGGCACCTGGGCTGAGGCCAGAGGAGTCAGGGCATCTTGCCCAAAAGGCTGGGGACTGCTCCAGGCCCCGGCCCAGCCTGTCCTTGGGGGACTCTTCTCCTTCTGCCGACATTGTCTCTACTCGCACGCCTGGTAGGTTTCCGATTGTTTTCAGCAATCTTCTGTTTGAAGGAAAAGGGACTGCACCCAGTGGTGTCATAAATGCCGGCACATCCCCGGCAAATCCGCCGGCAAAACAGAGTTCCTCAAACCTGAGAATGAAGATTTTCTGGATGGCTCATGTTGGGACCGTGACAGACAGAAACGTGTCATTGCAAACAGCAGGCGGGAGGTCTGTGTGATGACAAGGACAGGAACAGGGGTGCAGGATGACACAGGCTGGCCCGAGCTGCCCTTCTAGTGGCTTTAGCAGAGGGACTAAATCCCGTGGAAGCAGACACCTCCTGCCAAGCCCGTTGGGAGCAGCGCTCGGGGTTTCAGGGCACCCGTGTTCTGACGGGTGGCTGAGTCCTGAGCAGGCCACATCGGTTCCTTTAGCAAATTGCATTTTCAGTAACGGAGCCACCCGAGGGCAGTGTGCCCAGAGCCTCTTGCCTGGGAGCTCCCGAGGCGAAAGCTTAGAGAGTCTGCCCTGCAGGAGCATGGCTGGGGAAGGCACCTGACGTCCTTCAGCCAGGAATGGGGAAAGCTATGGAATCGCCTCGAACCATGGTGCAGGAACCAGGTGCGTCTCCAGAGTGGCGTCCTGTCTCAGCTTCCTGCCTCGTCTGCACTGGGGTGCTGTGGAGGCGGAGGCCTGGAAGGGCCATGCCAGGCCAAGACAAACCCACACCTGGGCCTCCACACCCAGGCCTCACCTGATTCCAGGCATCTCTGTTCCAGGGAAAGCAGAGGGCTCTGTTGCAGTCACAGGAATCCGTGTCCTGGATAAGGGGTCACCAAGCAGATATCACCCTATCCTAGGTGTGGTGAGGCTTCCTGTCCAGGAATCATTCCCAGTTTCGCTGGAGTCAGCTGTGCCCAGGAGACCCGGGACCTGGACATGCCCGGGGAACTGTTGGTGGCTGCAGAGAGGGGCTGGCACCCCACATCCCAAGTCCCTGTTCAAGACCACACCAGCACTACCTCCCCAAGGGCTTCGAAGCCCAGCCTTCTGCTGTAGATAGGAAAGTGTCAGGATTCACTGTTCAAGTCCAGCTGTGCCCTCGGGGTGGGGGGGGAAGGTTCTCGAGTTCAGAGTCAGAATGCAGGGTAGCAGGAAACAGCATTGGCTTTGAAGGTAGTTACTATACATGAAAAGAATGTGAAATCTCTAAATTAATATGTACACAATGAGAGCAACATAACATACACACATATATGTACACAACTAGAGTAACATAACATATATATACATATATGTGTATATATACATATAGATAATATAGATATATAATAGTATTTAATGATTATATTGATGCAAGAGGCAAAGGGTTTTTTGAGCCAGCTGGTCGACCTTCGAACTTCAATGTCAGGATTGCCCAGCTGGGAACTTGGCAACTTGGGTTCCTGCTTCAGGGCTGCAGCTTGCAGATGTGGTCTTGAGTCGGCCACACAACTAATGGGGCTGGGGCAAGTCCAGCCATGCCGACACATTCAGCATACCTTCACAACATGATGAGACTCTCCAATTGGAAAATGGTGACCCCTTTGGTAATCATAGCTCTGGGCCCACAAGAAAGAAGATGCTAATTATGTAGCTTCTGTATCATACAGAGAACTTACTGATGGAGTACAACTGGGGACATGTGCACTGGGAGGGAAGTGTTCTCTTGCACGCTGCGCACACTGGTCCTTAGAGTGGACCTCAAGGCTAGGAGAATCTCCAGCGTGGCCTAATAGTAACTTCCTCTTAGGAAGTGGGGCTGCCGTGACTGACGCCATGCCAAGCGCGGGGTCAGTGGATTCCAGGAATCGTTTCTGATTCTCAGCAGCAGCAGCAGCAACCTGTCTGGCACATGGTCAACTCCACCCTCGTCACTAAGCAGTGACCTTCTTAAGGTCGCCGGAGACTTCCCTGTGGCTGAATCTAAGGGGCACATCTGGCCCATCATGCTCCAGCGTTCAGCAGCGTTTACTTAATCCCTCCGTCTCCCTGAAACTCTTCCCACCCTCCCTGGGTAACTCCTACCACACTGCCCGCTCCAGCTGCCTCCTATTCCTTGACCTGGGCTATAGAGGCTGGAACATTCCCCGTCTCCATGATTACCTCTTCTCCTCTGTTTCTCCACCACCCTGAGTTTATCATCCAACTCGATGGCTTTAAACAACCCCCAGCCACTGATTCACAGGTGTCTGTCTTCTCCCTAGAGCTCCAGTCTCACACCACCTGCTTCCTTGACTCCCCTTGAAAATGCTGCAGGAGCTCCAGCTCCACCGCCCAGTGAGGGGCTGTCTCCGGCCCCAGTCCCTTGCTGACCCTCCACATCTCAATGAGTCTAACCCCAGACTCAGAAGTCATTTCAGACTCTCCTCTTTCTCCTCCTCCCCTCATTCAAGCCATCATCCACTTCTGTTCTTCTCTTCCCTCACCTTCTCTCTCAGAGCACATGTCTTCCCGTACCTGTGCCTTGGCTCACCTGGCTGGGCCCCAGGGTGTCCTGGATCCCACAGCAGTCCTGTTCATCTCTGGCTGTCCTTGGGCGCCTCTTCACAAGCATCCAGGGCGGCTGTGGCTGAACTTGTTCATGTAAACCAGAAACATCCCTTCCCTTGAAACCTTGCAAGGATTTCCTGAGTCCTTAGCATAAAGCCCAACCCCTTAGCACAGCTAAGGAGACCCCTGGGGCCTCATCTCTGCTCCTCCCCAGCACCCTGGCCCAGCCCCAGAGTGTTTCAGGCTCCACATGCATGCAGGAGGTGATCATCATCCTCTTCTCTGCTGGAAGGTTCCACCCCACACTAGGCAGACCTGTCTGTGCCATTGGCTCTTGGGACCACTTCTGGCCACACTTGGCTCCTGGGCCTGTGTGTTTATGTACAGGGTTGGCCACACCCCAGCTGGGCAACTTCAGTAACAGAAACCTGCTGAGGCTTGTGGCCATATCTCTCCACTCTCTCCCTCCATCTTCACATCATCTTCTCCTCTGTGTGTTGGTCCCAACATCCCCTCTGCCTCCCTTTTATAAAGATCTACCTACCAGGCATGGTAGCACACACCTTCAATTCCAGCACTTGGGAGGCTGATCAAGGGTTCAAAGCCAGCCTCAGCAACTCAACAAGACCCTCAGCAACTTAGCGAGACCCTGTTTCAAAATAAAAAGTAAAAAGGGATGGGGGTGTAGCTCAGAGGTAGAACACCCCTGGGTTCAACTCCGAGTGCCCAAAAGAGATGTACCTAATGGCATTTGGGGCCCACCTGTACCATCAAGGATATGCTCCTTGTGTTAGTCGGCTTTCTGTCACTGTAACAAAACACCTGAGCGAAGTAAACTTTAAGGAGGAAAGGTTTGTCTTGGCTCAATATGGAGGTTCTAGTCCATGGTCAGCTGGGCCGTGTCTCTGGACCTGTCGGAAGTGTGTGGCAGAAGAAGCTGCTCACCTTGTGGTAGCCAGGAAGCAGACAGAAAGGAAGGGGACCAAGTGCCAACATCCCGTTCAAGGGCACAGGCCCATGACCTAATTTCCTCCCGCCAGGCCCCACCTCCTGGCTCACCTGGCTGGGCCCCAGGGTGTCCTGGATCCCACAGCAGTCCTGTTCATCTCTGGCTGTCCTTGGGTACCTCTTCACAAGCATCCAGGGCGGCTGTGGCTGAACTTGTTCATGTAAACCAGAAACATCCCTTCCCTTGAAACCTTGCAAGGATTTCCTGAGTCCTTAGCATAAAGCCCAACCCCTTAGCACAGCTAAGGAGACCCCTGGAGCCTCATCTCTGCTCCTCCCCAGCACCCTGGCCCAGCCCCAGCCCCAGAGTGTTTCAGGCTCCACATGCATGCAGGAGGTGATCATCATCCTCTTCTGAAGATCCCACCACCTCCCAGTAACACCGGTGCTGGGAACCAAGCCTTCAACACACGGGTCATCAGGGGACACTTATCTATAGCACTCCTTCTGTCCAGAGCCCTGGCTCAAACACGTCTTTGCATCTAGGGTGCTCTCCATTCTACTGTCACAGAAGGTCACGTTCACATGTTCAGAAACCTTGACATGCCCTATCTTTGGGACCACTTTTGGGCCCAGTGCACGCTGTTTCGTGAGTTTCCTAAAGAAACAGGCGCCATTTCCCCTGTGGACTGGAGAGGAGCCCTGCCTATCTAGCAGGCTGTTCAGAACCACCCATACTAGGAGCATGGCACTTGCGGTGTGTAGGGACATTTTCTGAATGAATAGAGAAGCGCTCTGGGTTTGTGTAGAAGGTAGTGCTCTGTCTTCTGGACAAGAGGGTGGCTGTCTGTGCTGAAGGAGGGGAGGGAGCTGCTGTCCCACGGAGGTGCCGCTGCCAGGCTGTCGGTCCTTCCCTGGACCAGGTTTGAGGTCGGAGTCTGTGGAAGACAGAGTTCAAAAGAGACCTCAGAGGCCCCATACGCAGCAACTGGAGACAAACCAGGAGGTGTTTCCTCAGAGAGGAACCCAACTGGGGTGCACAGACCTGCTTGGTACACCCCCATCTTGAGTGACACATACCCTCCTACCCCTCCTTGAGCTCAAAGTTGGTCTGCAGGTGGCTGGGGAAGATGCAGGTGACAGTGCCCTGCTGTGGTCCTCCCACCCTGCTCCCAGGATGCCCCTCTGTCCTCCCCATCAGGTGTCACCAATGCGAGGCTCAGGTGTCCCCTCTCTCAGAGCCCAGGCGCATCTCTTTTTTCTCTTCTCATTCTCCCTGTAGGTGTGCATGGATTGTCCATAAAACAAAAGCCCAAAGTAGAGACATTTAAAATAAAAGTCCATTTAGTTCCAGGAGAAGGAAGGACTAGACCCTCGACAACCCACAGCCACTTCCTGTCACCTCCTTCTCAAAGTTTTGTTCCTCCAGAGGAGGAACAGGGTGTAGTTCCTCTCATTTTTGTGCTAGAAAAACAAAATGCAAATAAGCCCTCCAGGGATGGCTTCCAGGATTAAGATTTTTGTGTGACAGCGTCAGTACATCAGTACATCCCGGGGGAGTGAGGGCTGCAGCGTGGGGAGCAGGGAGTTGCAGGGCAGGCCAGCCCTCCCTCACGCCCTCACTCCTGCCCCAGACCCTCTTTGTGGCCTGAGGCCGCACTGGGGCCTTAGGACGGATCCTTTAGAGGAATCCGGAGGAAAGAAACAAAGCATGAGTTTTAGAACCAGACACTCAAACGCTACCCAGTCGTGTGATTTTGGAAAGTTACTTAACTATTCTAAATCTAGTTTCTGAGCTGAACTAGATAGATAATGCATTCCTTATTGGGTTGTTAAGAAAATGGAATCAGAAAATGTGCAGACCAAACTCTGGCATCTCAGCGCTCAAAAACAGCAAGCTCTCCTTTTATTCCTGAATCAAACCAAGAATTCAAAGACAGAAGGGAGTGAGCAAGTTCATCCCACCTGTGGGGAAGTGGTCCTTGGCTGTTCACAATTGGGAGCGCAGTAGTTACTTCCCCATCCATAGGAACCAGACTTTTATAAACTTCAGTAATTTAAGTTCAAGGTCTATAATAGTACATTGAAATATTGCTCATAAATAGTGTATTTTTCTCAATCTGTTAAGAGGAAACATTGAAATACCATATTTGAAACCTTTGCTTGCTAAATCTGATGACCAAATCAGTCAGGAAGGGTCAAGCTATTTGTGCATTGCCATGTTGACTTTTCTGTTGTGAACTGGGTTTAGGTTATGTGGCCTGTGTCTGTCTGTCATCTGCCTCTCTTTCTCTCTTTGTACTAGAAATTGAATCCAGGGGAATTATACCTCTGAGCAACACTCTCAGCCCCTTTTTTTATTTTTTATTTTGAGACAGGGTCTCACTAAATGGCTGAGGCTGGCCTCAAACCTGCAATCTTCCTGTCTCAGCTTCCCAGGTCCTGGTATTACAGGCACACTCACTGCACCCAGTTGCTTGTGTCTATCTCTTTGCTGTAGCACAGGAGACTTTAGAACCTTATTGGTTCATTTGGGCCATGAAGAAGTCTGGAAAGGAGCCTGGCACGTGCTCATTGAATGACTAGAACACACATTTCTCTGCACACACACACACATGTGCCATGTTCTTGCCCAACCGGACGTGCCCCTGGTTTATTTTGGAGACTGTGTCAGGTAGGAATCTACTGGTCACAGACCAGCAAGACCCCACTTCCAACTGGGGAAAGCAAGGCCAGGCATTCGGGGACCTCCGTGACTCCATTGCCGATGCAGGGATGGAGAAGCCCGGCACCCACCAGCCATGAGTATTTTGGATGAGTTTCCTACGTGCTGTCATAAAGTGTCACAAACCAGGTGGCTTAAAACAACAGATATGTATTGTCACACAGCTGCAGAAGTCAGAAGTGTGAAATGGAGGTGTCACAGACCCCTCTCCAGCTTCTCATGGTGCCTGGGGATCCTTGGTGTTCCTCGGTGGGTGGCACACCACTCCCGTCTCTGCCTCTGTCCCCCCCTGGCCTTTCCTGTGTCCCCTCTGTGTGGCCTCTTCTCTTAAAAGGACCCAGTCACACTAGATTAGCACCCACACTGCACCAGTATGGCCTCATCTTAACTAACCACATCTAAGTGAGCCTGCACCCTAGCTAGATTCCAGGCAGCATGAATTTGGGGGATAGAACACCCCACAACCCTGCAGGATCCGAGTCCCCTGGGTCTCTCCTCTCTGCTTCCAGTTCTCAGGCTAAGGCTGACACTCTTCTCATCGTTGCTAAATGACATCAACCCGCGGACCACGGGGCCTTCCCTCCGCTGCCCATCCTGAGGGGACACTGAGGTCTGATCTGACCCACCCATCCCAGAGGGATGGCATAAGGTCACCGGGATGGGTGGTCCAGGGCACATGCCTGCTATGAATGGCCAGGGTCACAGGAATTGCTGAAGACTGGAGCCAGTCCAGGCCCCCGGGGTCCCCAAGGGGGATGGGGGTTCCTGAGGGAAACCTGGGTGTCCCTTCCCTAGAGAAAGGGGGATGGTGCCCACTCTAGGGAGGGAAAACCACAGGGTTAGAAATAGTGATGACAGCGGCGAAAGGATGCACTCTGTCTGGCCACCACGGCGGAGAGGAGCCTCCCCCAGCCACCCCGCTGGAGCCCAACAAGCCTGAAGATCAGATGAGGAGACAGTGCTAAACACTCTGAATAACAAAAACAGAAACAGAAAGTCCAGGAGGCTCCAGACTCCTCCCTCAGCCCCCCTCAGGGCCCTGCCCATGGACACTGGCCAGTGACCTGGCTCTGTCTTCCAAGGCCAAAGACAGCTCTGTTGTTCCCCAGCACAATCTAAAAATTTCCCCTTTGTTTTCAAACAAATAAAGCCCAGGGGATTGTGCCCGTCGCTTCACCAGCCTACAGTGGAGAGGGAGGCAGGTGTAGGTGGGAAGGGGTGACCTCCCAGGTAGTGGCTCCCTGGGACCAGCCACAGTTTTTCTCCAGTGAGGACAGAGCGAGTGAGAAACCAGAGAGTTTCCCAGGGCGTGCTGAGCTCAGGCTGTCAGAGGTGTGGTCCAGGTGGCCTGGGGTCTGGGCCTGAGGATCTGGGAGCCCCGTAAACTGGCAGGATGCCCCCACTTTCCGCCCACCCCTCCCCTCCCCTCCTGCCTCTCCTCTGCCTCTCTCTTCTCTGCTAATCTGTCTGTAGGATCGGCACACCATGACAGCTGCCTTGACAACCAAGGTTGAAATCTTCCCTGGGTGCCGCTGGGCTGCTGGGGAGGGTGTGCTTTGCAGAGGGACAATTAGAAGCATCCAGAAGCTCTGTCCAGAAGCCCACCCCTGAAAGGCTGCCCTCTGAGAACGGGAGGACTCCTGAGCAGATTTCTGAGTATTCGGGTGTCTGTGCTGAGCCACAGATGTGACAATATAATCAGGGAGCCTATAAGCCAGGGAGGGGGCTGACGCTGGGGCCGCTCCTCAGAGATCTACCCTCTGGCCCCCATTCCTCCTTGCCCCCACAGGGGCCCTGGCATGGGCCACAGGACACAAGACCGTGTCTATTTCACATCAGTGACTTTGCTTTCTACCGCATCGCAGCTCCATCCTACAGGAGCATCGACACACAGATGAATAGAGACCCGATGCCCGGCCGGCGCTGGAGGAGGGGTGCGGACTCCAAACAGGTTGTCGGGTGCCCACGTGGAGGCAGCGAGTTAACAGTCTTGCTGTAAATCAGCTTTATGCTTTGCACTTTACATGTAATTGTTAAATTGCTCTAAAAATAAGTCACCGATAAAATGGATAATGATCCAAATTGCCTCATCCGCGACTCGGTCTGAACTGGGAGTTGACACGGGGCCCGACACGCTCATGTGCGCCATTTGGCAACGGCCTAGGAAAGGCTTTTATTCAGCTAAGTTCAGGAGGAACTTCCATGGAAGGAGGGGTTGATTCCAAAGTCGGCCGGGACTCGGAATGCAGGCCTGTCCTTTGGCCCTGGGCCTGTCGGATCTTCTGCCCAGAGCTGAGCCTCAGAAGAGCCCTGCACACAGAGGTCCTGTCCTTAGGCTGAGCCTGCCTCCCCTGTCCCTGGAATAATGAGCCTTTCCTGTATTAAGTCCCTTGTCACATGCCCTGGGCTTGCTTTGCTCTAATTGGTGATGGAGTCACCAAGGTATCTAGACCTGGGAGAAGAGCCCCAGACCTAAGATCTTGTTGATGGGCTCTGAAACACCAAGCCCTCCTGGCCTGCAGGAGGGGCCCAGGTGTCTGCCTCAGGCCCTTCCCCAGCTATTCTACCCCTGGTGTTCTCAGGGGGACTTTGGGGCTACAGCAGTGGCAGGGCAGGGCCTGGAGCCACTGGGACGCAATGGCATTGGAGCATGACACTCATCCTGTTGCCCATCTGCAGAAGGATGGTAACACCCAGCCGGCAGAGCCATCCCAGGCCAGGCAAAGCGTGTGCCCGCGAGGGCAGGTGCACTGCGATCGTGTAATGCGGCTTACCTAATTTGCCACACTGGCTTTGACTGTGCAGGCCGTCATTTGTACTTCCTGTACCAGCTCAACCTGGCACCTGTGAACGTGACGTGATGTGTAGCCGTTGAGCTCCTGGACAGGTAGCCCCAGGAAAGGGAACCATGGGACAGCACAGGAGGCGCTGAGAGACGTGCGCATTCAAAGTGCATGTGTCTGCTGGGCGTGGTGGCGCACGCTTGTCATCCCAGTGCTTGGGAGGCTGAGACCAGAGGATCGTAGGTTTGCAGCCAGCCTCAGCTATTTAGAGAGGCCCTCTGCAACTTAGTGAGACCCTGTTTCAAAATAAAGAATAAAAAAAAATAGGGCTGGGGGTGTAGCTTGGAGGTAGAATGCCCCTGGGTTCAATCCCCAGTACTGCAAAAAAAAAAAAATGCATGTGTTGATGACAGTGGCACTAGCCGCTGGAGCCCTGCAGGGGTGTCTGTGTGGCTCGGGAGTGGCAGAGGGGGAACAGGTGGGTGGGAAGAAGAGGACTGTTGATCAGTCGGCTTCAGAGTGGGTCTTTAGGAATGACCAAGCTCCAGGCAAGGCCCAGCACTGGGGACCAAAGGGCAGCATGAGAGAAGGCTCCAGGTAAGAAACCATTTGGATCATAAATGTCCCCCAAGGGCCGTGCATTGAAGACTGGGTCCCCAACTGATGGCGCTGTTGGGAACCCTTAAGAAGTAGGGCTTAGTGGGAGGAAGTTAGGTCATTAGGGATGAGCCCTTGAAAGGGACACTGAACCCGGCTCTTTCCTGTCAGTCTCTGCTTCCCAGCCACTCCCTCCTGCCACAGTGGGCTGTGCTGCCTAGGCCCTCTTGTTTTGCAGTTTGAGAGGATTCAGTCCAAGTGACCATGATCTGAAACCTCTCTAACTGTGAGCCAAAATAAATCTTTCCTCCTTACAAGTTGCCATTTGAGTCAGCTTTTTTGTCGCTGTGACCAAAGTACCTGACAAGCACAACTTAGAGGAAGAAAAGTTTATTTGGCTGCCAGTTTCTGAGACCTCAGAGGTTTCAGAGGTCAGTCCATGATGAGCCAGCTCTCTGCAGCAGAACAGCTTGACAGTAGGGCTTTAGAGCAGGGCACAGGAGGAAAGCCTGTGCTCAGCTCAAGACAGTAGGAAGCAGAGAGAAAGGGAGAGAGAAGAAGCAGCCAGGGGCCAATACAGTCCCTGGCCATGCCCTCAGGGGTCCATCCCTTCTAGCCATGTCCCGCCTCCAAACCTGGCAGCATAGCCCACACACCAGGTTTGGGGGACACTTTAAATCTAAACCATGAGAGTTGTTTAGCCGGGTGTGGTGGCGCACGCTTGTAATCCCAGTACTTGGGAGGCTGAGACCAGATGATTGCAGGTTCGCGGCCAGCCTCAGCTACTTAGTGAGGCCCTCCACAACTTAGTGCAACCCTGTTTCAAAATAAAGAATAAAAAAATAGGACTGGGGATGTAGCTCGGAGGTAGAACGCCCCTGGGTTCAATCCCCAGCACCGCAAAGAAAAAAAAGAGTTGTTTATCTCAGGCATTTTGTCACAGTGATGGACAACTGGCTAACTGGCTAACACACCGTGAGATGTGTAGCAAGGAGCGCTCTGTGTGCCTTGGAGGAGTTCGGCCTTCATTATCCCGGTGCTGGGGAGAGGGGAGCCATGGAGGAGCCAGAGAGAGAACAGCAGAGTAGGGAGGCGGGACTGATGAGCCCAAGCTGAGGCTGAAGGACAGAAACTCTGGTGAGGAAGGCATGAAGGATACATACAGCACGAGGGGGAAAATTGCAGCGCACGCCATTGGGAACCAAGGGTAAGAAGAGAAGGGATAAAGTACCCGAGGAGACACTGCAGACCGTAGAGATGTGATCTGTAACGAAGGCTCCTGCCTACCACCCCGTGAAATTCTGCAAGCCCCGCCTCCGTGCCGCCATTCACTCATCCATGCTCAGGCTTGGAGTGCTCTCCATCTCCCACAGCCCAGGTGCCTGGGAAATGAAGATGTGGCCACTGCTGGGGACCCAAAGGTCCCCATTGCAGCAGAGGAAACAGACACATAGACCTGTCCACAGGCCCCGTGCTGGGTCTGGTCGCAGCTGGTATGGCTCAGTTGAGGTGCAAAAGAGAGTCTGCAGTGGGGGTGCCCGTCCAAAGGGACTGCCATTTGAGAGGAGCCTGGGAGGAAGAGGTGACAAGGACAGGACAAAGAGATGTGAGATGTTCCTGGCAGAGGGAGTGATGAACAGGGCTGGGGAACTTTCCAGAGTGGAGGATGAGGGCCAGATGGGAACAGCTTAGATAGCATGGGCTAGGGAGACTGAGAACTCGGGGGTGTGGGAGTGGGCCCCTCTGAGTACGCTAGCCTCAGGTCTGGGGGCTGCCGTGTCTATGCAGACATGGCCTTGGGTCATTGTGCACCTCACTGGGCTGCTCTAGCGTATCCAGTTTCCTCTGCATGGTACCGAGGGGACAGGCAGAGAGGCGAAGGGAAAATCATCTGCCCTAAGAAGTAGAGCAGTCTCCAAGGCCCTGGGCACCCAGAGCCAGGGCCGGAGATGAGCCAGGGTTGGGCCAGGCAGCCTGGTCCTCCGAGGGAGCCCGCCCCCGCCCCGCACACCTGGCGGGGGCGCTGGAAGCCACGAGGAGGCTGTTGTGATTGGCTCATTGCAATGGGGCTCATTATTTTTACAGGGAACAATTTCTAACAATTTTCCTTGTCACTCAGGGCCTTTGCTCCTAGCTGAGTTACTCGGGCCGTTATAAATACATTATCAGACACGTTCAACAACCATTTGCAGGTAAAAATAATCCCCGCGGCGTTCGCACGGTGGAGCACAGATGTGGAGCTGATTTCTAGGGAGTCGCTCTCGGCTTGTCCTCCTCTCTCCAGTCTCTCCACGTGGGGCGGGGGTAGGGGGAGTTGGGAAAGCCCCCCCTTGGTGGGAACAGAGAATGTTGGTGGTTTGAAAGGCTAAGGTGAGACTTGCGGGTACCAAGGCCATCAAGGGCAGCGGTCTGACCAGCAGGTAGCCCCTGCCTCCTATGTCATGGTCTCCAGAGAACTTCTCCCAGGTCAAGCCTCACAGGCCAGACCTGCCAAGTGGGGCCTCTGGGATTAGGGCCAGGTGGTTTAGCAGCCCAGACGAGGTGGGGCCCCGGCAGGACTTGCAAACCTGCCTCTCCAGCAACAAGGCAGGAGGCAGTGCCTGCCTCAAAGTCCACTTCCAGTAGCTTCTAGCAGGATGGTACAAGGGCCTCAGTTCTGAACCTCAATTCTATCCTCTATGAAATGGGCATAATAAGACTTGCTACATAGGGATTAACATTCTGTTTGTAAAACAGCCCCTCCCGGGCTCTTGGAAGCACTGTTTGATTGTTAAGTACCTATTATGGTGAATAGGCTTTCGGCTGTGAGGCTGAGTGCCGGGCACATCCCAGCAGCACACTGTGGGACCAACCATCAGCTCTGTCACAGGGTAGAGCAGGGCTAAGGGCCACACGCCAGGTAGAATGCACGTAAGAAACTAAAAGGTGGGGTGTGTATTATGGGGGTCACAGAGCCCTCTTAGAGTCTCAGGGAGAAGATCTCCCAGGGAGAAGACAGAATAGAGGTGATGGAGGGTTGCTGGTCTGTCTGAAGGGAAGGGTGCAGGCTGGCAGGTGGGCACCTGGCTCATGGGTGAGGCAGAGCAGGACCCTGTGCAGCAGTGTCCTCTCAGACCCCGAGTGCTGAGAGAGCCCCTCACTGGTGGGAACCTGTTCTCCCAAGTTGCTTCACCATCATCCCCCACAGCACTCTTGTTTACAGAGCGCCAACTGTATACCAACCCTGGGCCAGTCCCTTACTGACTCAGAGAATCTCACTCCAACCCTGGCTCACCTGTAATTCAGGAAGTCAACCGGTGGTCACTGTTCACAGCTGGTCTGAGGTGCCAGGTGTGCCCCCACATCCTCCTGAGCCCAGAAGACATGCTCTCCACCAGCTGTCCCTGCACACCTCAGTGCCAGGTGGGTTCCACCCCCTACCTTGTCCCTGACTCATTTCTCACCCTCAGTGGGGCCCCAGCCATGCTTGGCACCCAACTGTACAATCCTGCCGACCTCCACCCACACTGGCCACCCCGAGACAGGTGTCTTCCACAGATCCTGGTTTCTTTCCTTGCACTTGGGGCATGACCCATGTGTGATGATCTTGAATTTCTTGTCTCAGCCTTTGTCACACTGGCTGGACTCCAGGGCTGGATCCTCACTGGGACCTGAGCATCTATGCAGCAGGGACTGACCCTGCGTGGAGGAAGTGGGCAGCAAAGCACCCATGCACGGGACCAGGCTGCTGCTCCTGGGCCAGGACGGAGACTCCCAGATGCAGGTGGGGCTTTGAGGACCTAATCTTCTCCTCCTGCAAAGACCCCAAACTTCCAGGTCGCTAACTCAGTGGCTTCCCCCATACTGGCAGATCTTGCCAAGTGCCTGTGGCAAAATCCACAAGTCTGAGGCAGAGAAAGTGTCCCAGAATCTTCATGAATAGGAGTAGACAGGAGAGGAGCCCATCAGGGGAAGATGCTCGCTACAGGAAGTCAGGATGGAGAGACCTCCCCCCCCCACACTGGAGGACCGGGAGTTAGAGTTGAAAAGGGGTATGGAGCCAGGATGGGGTCTCCAGGTCAGCATCAGGCCACAGAGGACAAGAGCCTTGGGGACATCCTTTATGCCCCCTGTCTATGCACCCCTCCTGTGAGTCAGCCAGCCTGCTGTACCATCCAGAGGCGGCCATCCTGGTCTCCGGTCCCTATCCAGGGCCCAGTTTCCATGCACCACAGAACCCTGCAGTGAGAGGGACAGTCCCAGATGACACACACCTTCTACCCCCGTGCCCCACAAGGACAGGGAACTTGAGTTTCTTAAAGCGAGATCGGGATAGGCAAACAGTCTCTTTTGATAGTAATCAGGAGAGTGGCGACCTATGGAGAGGGGACCAGCTGCAAAGGGGCACAGAGCGCTTTCTAGAGATGGGCACACTGCTTATCTGGACTGACTGCGTGTTGGCCGCCTGGATCTATCCACGCAGCTACATTCACTGAGTCGTGTGCCTACATCCCTGCGCTCCACTGTGTTCTCAGTTACACCCCATTACAGAAGGCAGCCTCAGGCCCCCTGCATCCGAAGGAAATAAACTACCCTGCAAATCCCAGCACTTGAAAACCTGCTTTCTAGACAAATTTGGACAATCTTTCAACCTATCATCCACATAAGGACACGTTTTAGGGTGAGGGGGTTGCTCAAAATAAATATAAATAATATATGTTTATATATTAGTATTGCAAAGTATACATATTTTACATATTTATATGAATATACTTAAATATTAAATATTTTAAATATGCAAATATAAAGAGAAATGCATAGGTTATTTATTTTTGGACTGATAAGTGACCTTTTAATATATTGCTGAATCCATTGGCATTTTTCTAAAAGAGTTTTTTCAATAGAATTTTTCTCATAAAACTGCTGTGCCCTTCTTCAAAGTTGCATTTCTAGGGGGTTAATAAATATGAAATTGTTGACACCTTAAAGTGAGTCCTCTCTGTTAGACCGTAACATTTTTAATTGAGACAATTTTCTCTCTGCAGGTGCCGAGGTACCTGGTAAGCTCAAAGTAAATTCTGCTCACTGTTATTTTTTTTTCACATCGAAATGTGTAACTATTTCACCCAAATGCATTTACAGACGTTGGCTTCTTGCCTCCACTCAGATAGCTTTACAAGCATGTGAAGGTGCTCACGTACCTTCCCGAGAGAGAACACATTAAATACGCTGTCTACACTGCAGTTGTGTCTCCATATGTTTCTCTTGAATGTTTCCCAAATTTTAGATACAGCAGACTTGTGGATCTTTTAATCTTCTTCCATTCTGGTACAGTACATAATTTTTAATTAAAAATAGGGCTTTATTAAAAGGTGCTTTCCATGCATTGAGCTATTCTGAGGCACAATTGCATAATTTCAAAATTAAATCTTATATGCGTTCAGACTCTCATTGTTTATCCCAGTCCTTCCTTGTTTGTATGAGGATAGATTTAATGTCTTCCTGTTTGCAAGCTTTGTCTTCAATAATTACAATTTTCTAGGAGCTTTAAAAGCCGAAGTTTTTGTTGTTGTTGTTGTTGCTGTTGCTCTATTCATTGAATTATTCGATGCCACCAAAATTGAGATTTGTTTACAAGAGGGTTCAATGCCATTGTAGGATTCTCGGACTGATTTACAAAGTGGCTTTTTGACAGCTCCAGCATTTCTAGGATCTTATTCGTGGTGAGCTGCTGCAGAGAGAGCACTTGCTGCCATATTGAAGGGTTTTTCAGGGATCAACATCAGTTTTGTTACAAAATATTATCATTCAGTCACTATAACTTTATGCACAGAAATAGCTGTGAACTTTGACAACTACAACTTATATTATTTGTTTGTTAGATTGTCCCAACTTGGACACAGTTTTGAGTGACATAGGCCCTACAACCCATTCCTCCTTCATATTTGCTCACAGCTTTCGTCATGCAACGAGAACATCATTTTTGCCCTGAAATGTCTATCAAATATGTGCACATGTTACTACCAAGGAAACCAAGAGTTGTGTCTTCAGTGTGAAACTCGTCACTGTTTGCAATGGCCTTCAACAGGAGTCTTGGGTGGTTCTTTTGAACAGAGTGAAATTCTGAAAGCCGTCTTTTTAGTTCATGAGGGGGTTTGCAAAACATGAAACCATTCTTGGAATCTGATGCCTTCCTGTATGAAGTACCTGATGCCCTCATAGGAAACTGGTCCCTAGACCCGTTTGCTAGGCTTTTTTCTGCTTAACTTCTCATACATACTCAAGGAAACAGAATCTGCAGCGAGCAAGTTTAGAAGAACAGCACTTGATCTAAATGAAAACTCATGCTCTGACCGTCTTCCGCCACATGGATCAGGTCCCTGTCCCTGGCCAAGCCTTCTTACGGTGACCACTGTGATTAGAAGTAGATGCAGCTGCTTCTCCAGCAGTGAGATTCTCGGCCTTTCTCCAGGTCGGCTCCCTCACTGCTGTCGAGGTGGAGGCCACCACACCACATCCTGCTCATTTTAATGCAAATGCCCATAATAATACTTGATGGGAAAATGAAAAGTCTAGCACAAATGCCAAGCTGACCAGGTGCCGGGACAGTGGAGACAGATGACGGTCACCCGACTGGGGGGTGATGGGCTGACCAACACTGCCCGGGGAGCTCATCTTCCGTAAGTGCGTGGAACAGAGGACTGATTTTCTCTCTCTGTGTCTTCATCCAGCCCCTCCAGACCACAGGTGACCCTGTACTGACTGTGAGCTCTCACCTGCTGCCATCAGAGTCCTCATCCTGGGCCTCCCTCCAGGCTCACATCAATGCATGTGTCAGAACCCGGGCTGGACCTACTGAATTAGAGACTCTGGTGGCAGAGGCCTGAGAAAATGCATTCCAACAGGATCCCTGGGGGGTTTCCATGCAGGTGAGTGGACCTTCCCTCCAGGTGGCCTTGCTTGGAGGGACATGCATGTGACTCGGTAGGCTTGCTTCCCCCAGGTCCCCAGCTCTGCCCACACACCTCTGTCGTAGAGAATGTATGTGGTTGGAGGCTGTGAGAGAGCCTGCTTTTGCCACTCCCCGGGGACAGGTAGGCCAGAGCTCGCCTCTCTGTTTAGCCCCAAACCATGGAAGGGGTTTGGAAAGAGGTGAGAAGAGGAAGTTAATGTCCGTGAGAAGCACTTAGTAGAGACCCAGTGCCTGGAAGGGATCAAGTTCATTTCTTGCTGGGTCTGGTCCTCTCCGGGAGTCACTGCCCTGGGGTTTTGGAACATTGTCCTATGAACCAGACCCCTTCAGTGTGTAGCTCTTCCATTTTCAGAACATTGTCCCCAAGGCAACCCAGAAGGCCATTTCCACCCCAGTCACCCAAACAGGAATGGCAGTGGAGGGTGTCCCATGGGAGGGCTGCATCAGCCCGACTGTCCAACAGCCACAAACATGCAGCCACATCTAACAGAAAGGGATGCCGGGAAATTAAGAGGGAAGAAAAGCAGTCCAGCACAGCTCTCGTTCTTCCTGGCCTGTGTTCTCAGCTGGGGACACACCCTGTGGGTCCTGATGAGGTTACCTCTCCTCCCTGCGGCAGGGGAGGGGCTGCGTGGAGCTGATTCGCTGTGCACTGGTACCAACGGGTCTGAGTCCAGTGGGCCAGAACACCCATGCACGGGATAAGCTACCTGGAGTGGTTCATTACTCACAGATCAGCAGCGAGGGACAACAGAGGCCTGGGACCTTGTGAGCGGGTCCCCAAGGTTCAGGAAAGCTGCCAGGGCAGGTGGAGTATTGTCTGTCTTGTCGGCAAGTGTCTCAGGGTTGAGGGGCGCTCAAAAGCAGCCCACCTTGAATTTTATACATCCACATGTTGGGACTTGCTGGGCTAAAGCAACCAAGGACACCCTGTTTCTATGACGTTGCTGAAACAGAGCCCAGCTCTTCTGGCTAGCTCAGCATGGTGGTCTCCCGACATGTTCTACAAGCAAGAACTGCAGATGCGGAGGCGCCGGGTGGGCCCAAGGCCCCCTGAAGGATCATCCTGCAGCTGTAAGAGAGCAGTGGGGCAGCTAGCCAGCAGTCTCTCGGGGAGAGGCAGGCTTCCCCAGGGCGGGCTGCTGTACAAACACCATGCCTGGCTGGTGCTCCCAGCCGCTGCAACCCCTGCTCCTCAACCTGGGTTTTAGAATTGTGCAAATTGAAAGCCAGAGGCCTTTCCTGACTGGGGCAAGATCACACGGCTACTAAGTGCAGGCTGGCAGCTGGAACCCAGGTGTGTCTGACTCCAGAACCATGTCAGGGGGCCACCGGACCCCACCCACCCTCTGATGTGCTGCTGTGAGATTGCTCTAGGTGCAGGCTGGGCAACAGAGATGAGGCCTGACATAGCTTCAAACCCATGCACACAGCCCCTGGCTCCCCACACTGACTGGTATATCTGTTCACTGGCCTCATGTCCCTGAGGCCCAGCTCCTGCTACTGCTCAGGGAGGGCAGGGACACGAGGCAAGTCTGGGGAGTGGCTCATTCCAGGCTCTGCCTGCACACATAAAGCACCCGGGTCCAGTCTGCAGACAGGCCTGCAACATCTGGAAAGCCTCTGCTTGCCCTGGGCAGGGGAGGCCACGACAAGGTACCGTTCTCACCTGTCACCAAGAATAAATCAACACCCCTCCCAGTCCTGTCACACACAAACATGCACTGAGAGAGCAAGCGGGGCAATTTGTCCAAATTATAAGCAGGAAGGCTTTCCAGATGAATCCATTGCCGCTAATGACAACACTTTAATACCAGGAGCTTCTGAGAAGAGAGGCCGCAGACCCAGAGCAAATACGCAGCTCTCTTCCAGGGCAGCCACTGGGTCTGTCTATAAATGAGCTGGTGAGTGCAATTGTCTTGTGAGAGCCTTTCATTCGTCCACTGATTCTGCCTTTATTTAGCACCTACCACATGCCTTACAGAGCAAATCATACAGTGAGTATTTCCTGGGCCTGTCCCTGGGGGTCTGGGGAGGGTCTGGGAGACAGAGCCTGTGTTAGTCAGCTTTCCGTTACTGTCATACAATACCTAAGATGATCCGCTTATAAAGAGGAAAGGTTTACTTGACTCATGGTTTCAGGTTTCAGTCGATGGTTGGCTGCCCCTGTCACTCTGGGCCATGGCAGCACAGGACACCATAGTAGAAGCCCGTGACAGAGAAGGTCAGTTCACCTCATGGCAGAAGGAAGCAAAAGAGACAGAAAGGTCTGTGCTTTCAATATTCTCTTCAAGGGCAGGTCCCCAATGACCTAGCTTCCTCCAACTGGGCCCCTTCTAAAGGTTCTGCCACCTCCCAATAGCACCAGGTTGGGGACCAAGCCTTCAATACATGGGCCTTTAGATCCAAACTGTAGCAGAACCCGACCCCGGAGCTGGTGATCAAGCAGTCTTTGGGCCCCTGCAATGCCTCCCGCCCCTGGAGCTGTGCTTGTGGCCTGGGACAGTCAGTCATTCAGCAAAGCTGCACACCACACCTGGGGTCCGGGCGCTGTTCTACCTGTGTGTGTTTAGAGATCTGAGTACGACCTGAGATGTGTCCACTCATGCAGAGGAAACATGGTAATGATAAAACATAGTGCAGAGAGCGAGTGGAGACTTGTGCACGGTTGGCAGGTCCTTAACCTGGCCGGAAGAGCTGATTGGGGAGGGGCTTCCTGAAAGGGGCTGACACACCTGTGCTGAGGTGGCTGGGAGAGGGGCAGGATGGGGACCCAGGATGCTGGAAGGTGTGCAGGTGAAAAGACGCTGATTCCGCGCTGCTGGAGCACACGGGGTCAGGTGAGAGGTGGGTGAGGCGAGGGCAGGTGTAGGCCCAGCAGGCCAGCGTGCAGGGCCAAGATGCACCATGTTTGCTGAAGGTGGAGAATCTGGCCCTGTGCTTGCAGAAGGTGTGAGGATGTGGACCCTGCCTCCAGAAGGTGGCGTCCAGACAAGACAAAACGTCAGCATGGACATAGCAATTCTGCTCAGCATGGGTAGCGTGCTGTGCGTGATGACACAGTTGGTGGTGTAAAGCTGCCCTGATGGGAATATTTACACCATGGGGATAGGCAAAGACTATACAGCAGGACTTTGCTTCTCCTTTTTGTCTTTGCAAATCAAGCTAAGAGGGTGTGGAGCATGGCAGCCGGAGACAGTTTGCTTGTGATGTCCACGTGGGGAGGGGATAGAAGGCAGGGGGAGCCAACCTAGAGGCTCCTGGGGCTGAAGATCGCACCTTTCCCAGGTACAGAGCCAGCAGGGCCAAGGGCAGCCACGTTATGAGCTGCCTCCACTCACAGGGCTGCTCGTTCTGCTGCTACACAGCTGGGAGTGGTCCATCTGGGCTTCACAGAGGAGCTGGGACTTCACAGCTGTGCACGGGGAGCAGGGGCGCTCTGAGGGCTGGACCAGCGCCAAATGAGTACCAGACGCTCTCACCCCCGAGGACACCCCAAACAAACAGCATAAGGCAAAAGCCACGCAGAGCAGTTCCGTATCTGCAAAGGGTAGGCACGCATGTTGAGATGCTACGCGTGGATGGGCAGACTGGCCGGTTGTCAAAATCAGGGGCTCTGTGGAAACCCCTTAGAGGTGACCAGAGCGGCCACAACCCATGCCAAGGACAGAGGGTTCACTACTCAAAGAGCAATAGACCCCAGGACACCCTGCAGAACCTCCTCTGAGCAATGGGACTGGCTTTTGATGGCCACTTTGAATGAAAGGGCCTCTCCCTGTGGGGTGGTCAGAGGCTGGAGGAAACGCAGCTGTTCGCTGGCTTTATCATTTCAATATGACATTGCAAGATGAGTGGTGACATGCATAGAAGGAAGTGTGTCCCACTTCGAGTGCAGACGGGTCGCGGAAAGGTGGCTCTCCACAGCATTCCCCCGGAGGGTTGCATGGGACAGCCTGACAAGCGGCACAGGCACAGAGCAAGGGGCTGCGGCTGGCACTGAGGCCAGTCTGCAGGAGAGGTCTCGGGTCCCGCCCAAGAATGGTACGATGCTGACGGGGGAGCAAACGCCGACGTCCCGAATAACCACACCTCGGACCGGGAGACATGTCTGGCACGATCTCGTTTATTAGAAAGCCAATCCCCCTTTTAAAGTAGAGGCCATACAGGAAACTCGCAAGCAGTACGGTGTGACCCAATGGCACGTGAGGGTCGGGTCACCATGCCCCCCTGTAACCTATCATAGGTAGAGGCACCTGTTGTCTGTGAGCATGGAAGGAGGTAACTGCCTATCATAGCCCTCCTGAGGTTAGGTGGGGCTATCTGCGGGACCTCCCTCTGAGGGGTCCGCCAGCGCCATCTTTGCCATTGATATGCTGAATCACTGCCACGTGGGAGAGGCCCGGTACTCGGTACTCTAGAGCAGGCTTCTGCTAGTCCACCAGGCCCTTTCATGGCACTGGGTGGAGACCCCAGCAGAGAGGAGCTGGCCAGTGTGGACCACAGCAAGGGCCCCTCTCGTCCAAGTCATCCGGGAGCACTTGCTTTGTGCATGAAGGTCACACAGGGCCATGGGCATAGGCACCACTTGCAGGTAGAGGACAGCAGGATGCGCGATGGTGACAGGTCCCTTGGGTGATAGTGAACCCCAGGGGGAACGTGTGGCACTTGGAGTGGGATCTGGATTCCAGTTCTGTTCCCTTGTTTGTTACTCGCTGTGTGACCCTGGTAGAGTAGCCAGACCCGGCAAATAAAAACCCAGGATGCTCAGTTAAACTCAAAATGTAGACGAACAACAAGTGCATTTTAGTGCAACTACAGCCCATGCCGTATTTTGAAATCTATATACAATTTTTCTCATTGTTTATCTGAAGTTTGAATCTAAACGGGCCTCCTGTATTTTGTGTTGCAGCCCTAGACCAGGCAGACTCAGCCTCCCCGAGCCTCACCTCTGAAATGGGAAACAACGTCCACACAGGGAGGCAGGCTGGCTGGGACGACTCGCACTGATGCCGGCCCGCGCAGGCCTCTCACCCTCGTGCTGAGTGGCTGGGATGGTCCCTGTTGATCTCCCCAGATGCAGAAAGTCATCCGAGGCGACTGCCAGGGACAGGTGCAGGATGGCGAGGGAAGGTGTCCACTTGTTAATGTTGACCAGGTGCAGCTTCAGAAGGACATGACTGAAAAAAAATCCAGGATCAAGGAAGATTCCAAGCGTGAGCCTGGAGAAGAGGACACAGGTGGTGCCCAGGAGGGGAGTGTGGACGGGAGCTGCATTTAGGGGTGGCTTTGCTTTGGGGTGTGGAGTGGGGAGGAAGTCAGGAAAGCAAGGTCTGGGTGTCAGGAGGGAACTTGCAGGTGCAGCAAGGCAGCTGGGGGTGGGCCTGAGCATGCTGGTGGGTGCCATGGGGGAGGGCTGGTCTGCACAGAGCTGGGAGCAGAGGCTGGCACCTGGGGAGGGTCATGGGGCAGCCGGTGAAAGGGCAGAGAAGGGCCAGGCCAGAAGCTCTGGGCGGTCAAGCAGGATGTGGGGTCCATGGCATGGGGAAGAAAAGTCTAAGTCCTCAAATGCAAAGCACAGAGCTACCTGGTGAGAGACAATGGGCAGATTACCCAGAAAGCCGCATTCTTGTCCACCCTGCAGTGTCATTGGAAATTGTCATGTGATTCCAGCCAATAGGCTGCAGCAAAAGGACAAGACTCTTACGAACATAAACTCCCAGTGAGTGGATTTTCAGTTCTTCCAGAGGGGTTTCTCCCTGCCTGGGCCTGGTCTAATCAGGTCCCTCCTGCATCTGAGCCTCTGTCCTACCACACTTGAGGGAGGGAGCCACCATGAGTTCCATAGCCACAAGGAACTCAATTCTGTCAACACCCTCAGGAGCCTGGAAGAAGATCCTGAGCTCAGAGTGACCCCAGCCCCTGCTGACACCTTGATGGTGGCCTTGTGAGACCCCAAGGGAGAAGCCAGGCTGGGCTCCTGACTACAGCAGTGTGAGATGATGAATGGGCATGGGAGCCGCTGGGTTTGTGGTCATCAGCTCATAGCTAGCTACACAGATGCAAATTCTCTCGACTTATGATGGCGTCGTCTCCCAATTAACCCATCATAAGTTGTAAAATACCCTAAGTCTAAAATGCACTGAGTACACCTGGCCTTCCGAGCACCCCGCCTCGCAGCACAGCAGGCTGAAGAGGGCCGAGTGTTCACCCTCCTGATCAGGGCTGACCAGGAGCTGAGCTCACTGCCCAGCGCCAGGAGAGAGGATTGTACTGCATGGCACCCGCCTGGGAAAAGTGCCAAGTTCAAAACTGGAAGTGTGGTTCTTATTGAATGCGTATCACTTTCCCACCACCATGAAGTAAAAGATCGTAAGTTGAACCAGCCAAAGACACAGGCCATCTGTGCTGAGTTTCCTGTCCCTGCAGGAGCCATCCAACAGGTGTGTCCTGCAGGGACATCCTCCCTGGGTGATAGGGCAGACTAGCCTACTCACCCCTGGAATCCAGAATGCACTACTCCAAGTCCCCAGGAAGAGTGGAAGATGGCTATCATTCATTCATTCATTCATTCATTCATTCATCGAGCACAGTGTGAGCAGGGCCCTCCTCTGAGAGCTGAGACACATATAGAGAATAGAAGTTCAAATGTCAACACAGTCCACCTGGGTCCTGCTAAAAAGCTGGGAGGGTTTGGCTCAGCAGGGGAGGAGGAGAGGCTCTCTGGAAAGATTTTTGTAGCGGGCAAAACCCCCTGCCTTCTTGTGCCCACAAGTGGTGCCCCTCATGTGTGTCCTAACTTGGTGCCCATGTTTGGAGTGTTGAACTGGAGAAGACAGAGGATGTGAGTCAACTAGGGTCTTCCAAGGTCACCCCTCACCTGGACCAGGTGCACCTTCCAGCTGCGGCCTCCCAGCACCTTCATGCAAGTCTCCTCCCTCGCTTGTGATTCCAGGTGGGAGTTGGAGACCCCAACATGCATGACGACTGTCACTTGAGGCTCCAAGGAGGAAGGAAGGGGAGGTGGGAGTGAATGAAGAATGTGGAGAAGGCAGGAGAGGGCAGGCACTGCAGCCTGTAACATGAGGCAGGGTCCCAGGCCACCCGCCACGCAGCTCGTCAAAAGCAGCACCTACCTCCAGCCCTGGCCACCACCCGTCCTCTGTCAACTCAGATCAGCTGTGCATTGTGGGGTATGGGCAGGTCCTCCTGCTGTCCCCAGCTTTCTTTCTATCCAAGGTGCTTTCCATTCCAGGTCTCTGTGCAGCAGGAAATTTGCATTTTTAATGTTCAGTGCTACACATATTGATTGAAATTACACCGATTTGCATTTTTGAGGTGGTCAGCCACTGTAGCTGATTTCCTAATTCACATTTCTTTGAGATAAAACCCAACCATAGGCCATAACGATTAGCACCAAAGTGCCTGTGGCATGAAGGCAGTTGCCCTCTGTGGTCCACTGTGGGGCAGGGTGAGCTGAGGGCTGCCCGCCTGTTGGACCCAGGCCTCTGAGGATGCTGAGCCGGTGGGCCCAGGGGTTAGCCAAACTGCAAAGGCTGAGACCCCCGTCTACACACAAGACAGCTCTCACTTCTGACACCAACTGCCATTTGGGGTTAGGGTCCCCACATACCTTCAGGTGTGACAATTCGCTAGAGAGACTCCTAGAACCAGGTGATTACAGTCCACTGCTGTGGTTTATTACAGGGAAAAGTCACAGAGCAAGATCAGCAAAGGGAAGAGTGACCCAGAGCGAAGACAGAGGGCCTTGTCCCTCAGGCTTCACCGTCCTCTCCCCCAGGGTCAGGGGTCCCTTGCTCCAAGCATCAGGTTGGGACCATGTGCGCAGAGCGTGGCCAACTAGGCCACTGCCCAAGCCTCATGGCCGGAGGTTTATTAGTCTCCAGTCCAGGCACAGACTTGATGATGGATAGATTGATTGACTGATTGACTGCTGCAGGGTTCCTCTCAGTTATGAGGTTGGCCCAAAGCCCCCACCCTAAGTCATGTGGTCGTGGTCTTTCTGCTCGGGTCAGCCCCCCTCAGATTCAGTGTGGCAGCCCCCGCCCTAAACAAAGACCCTCCATCAGGAAGACAGAGACCCTCCAGGGAGCTGGGGCAAAGGCCAGGGCAGCCTCTCCTTGGCAGAGGCCCAATCTTTACTGCCTGTTCTCTACCACTGTCCCGTACCTGAGGGGCTCACTTGCAAAGGGGGAAGTTTGGCCAGGCATGGTGGTGAATGCACTCCAATTATCCCAGTACTTGGGAGGCTGAGACAAGAGGACTGCATGTTCAAGGCCAACCTCAGCAACATAGCCAGACCTTCAGGAATTTACTGGGATTCCGTCTCAAAATAAAAAATAGGGCTGGCATGTAGTTCGGAGGTAGAATGCCCTGGGTTCAGCCTCCAGTACCAAAAACCCAAACAAAACAAAGGGAGAAGGGTTCGTGTGGCTCCCAGTTTGGAAATTCTAGTCCTGATCTGCTGAGCCCATTGCTCGGGACCTGTGGCAGCAAGGCGGCCCATTGTGGTGAGAGCTTGCGGTAGGGCAAACCGCTCACCTATCACCAGAGTCCCATAGTCCCCTTCAAGGCCACGCCCCCAGTGACCTGAAGACCTCCTGGCAGACCCCACCCCCTAAAGCTCCACCTTCTCCCAATAGCATCACAGGCGGGGAACCAACCTCCAACAGGAGCCTCTGGGGCACTTCCCCAAACCATAGCACCCCAGGCCAGTCCAGACACCCAGAGCTCTGTCACCCTGCCGGGAGGGGCTTGGAACACAGAGAGAGCACTGTCGGTGGTCAGTGGCCTGCTCTGGGAGGGGTCACGGTGTTGTCTGGAGGGACAAGAGTGCCTGGGCCTAGGCAGAAGGGGCAGACACTCCGGCTGAGAGCGTCCACCCACCTGCCCTGCTCCCCCTGCCTCCCTGGCAGAGAACTCTGTGCTGGACTGACATCCACAGAGCCGGGCTGGCCCCTCTCCACCAATCCACTCTCCTGTGGGAAGCCACCTCCCCAGGGAAGGTTTTAGGGTGGCCCTGCCCACCCTCTTCCTCCAGGATCCCTCCAGCCTGCACCCTGGAGTGTTCTATTCATCAGCTCTGTTGGGGAGAAGTAGTTGTCTGTGATCTGCTGTGGTAACAAAATACCATATGTAAACTCGGAGGCTGAAATAGCACAAGTTTATCATGTTACCATTCTAGAGCTTACAGTTTAGAATCAGGGCGTCACAGGGCTGGTTCCTTCTGGAGGCTGCCGGGCAGAATCCATTTCCCTGTCTTTCCAGCTTCTAGAATGGCCTGTGTCCCTTGGCTTATGGCCCCATCCCTCATCCTGACAGCCAGCACGTGCACTGACCCCTGGTTGGTGCCGGGCACTCACTAGGAAGCCAGGGCACAGCAAGGACTGAGTCTCTGTCTTCCAGAGCTGCTAGACTGGTGTGTTATGGGGATAGGGGCCATTCTAGCAGGCCCCAAAGGATAGCACAGGTGCCCAGAAGCTCTTGCGGGGGAATGGGGCTTTGGGGATGTCCAGCCCCTCTCAGGCTTCCTCCCAGCAGGGAGGAGGCAGAGCAGGACTTGGATTCCACGGTGTCCCATCAGTATGGAGGTCGGGGGCACCACCCTTCAGATCTCGCCAGCCTCCATTCAGCGGGAGAAGGTGACGCTTCATTGTTGATCTGTCCCCCGTGTGGCCTGTGCAGGGAGGACCATGGACACAGTGGACAAGACCCCTCGTGCCTCCTCCTTCGTGGCTGAGCCTAGAGCTGGTCCCCACACCGGGACCCTCAGTCTCCCTTGCTGGAAGGTGGTCCCTGTCCTGCCTCAGAGCCTGTCAGGCATCCTGAGCTACTGTGCTTTGCTTTTCATTTGTTTTAAAACGTCTCCAAGGCCGGGCGTGGTGACACACGCTTGTCATCCCAGTACTTGGGAGGCAGAGACAGGAGGATCCGGGTTCGCGGCCAGCCTCAGCTAATTAGTGAGGCCCTCCACAACGTCGTGAGACCCAGTTTCAAAATACAGGATAAAAAATAGGGCCGCGGGTATACAGGATAAAAAATAGGTGGCTCAGAGGTAGAACGCCCCTGCGTTCAATCCCTGGTACCGCAAAAAAAAAAAAAAAAAAAATCTCCAGAGCCCCCAGTAGCATCCTCTTCCTTGGGCATGTGAAGGCAATTGGTGAGTGTTCACCTGTCTTCACCGGGCTGACTTCAGGGGGAGGCTGAGCACGGGGGACAGTGATCCACCAGTGTGGCCACATGTCTCTTCAGATCAACAAGGCAGGCACTGCTGTGACCCCAGCATCCAAGACCGAAGAGGGCCCTGCTCCAAGATGCAGATGGTCCCCTTGTCCACAGACCCCAAACAGCACGCCGGGGCTGGGCAGAATTTACCCAGGCTTATCCGGGTGCTCGTACAAGACTGATGGCCAGGCGGGCAGGGGCCGGGTGCTCCGCTTGCTGCGGGTCGTCTTCCTAGCTTGGTGAGTGTCTTGTGTTTGTTCACTGAAGTAATGATTCAATGCCAGTTGGTGGGACTGGGTATCAACACAGCATCATGATCACACCCAGATGCTGGGCAACCTCTGGCTAGTGAGTCAGCTTCTCTGTGCTGCCATGCCTCAACCTAATATTTACTAACCTGAAAACAGTGGGCAGAATTAAGTGGTCTCCAGAGGACGTGTCCGACCCCAGACCAGGAACGTTTTAGAGCTTCCCAGCGCACTTGCTTCTTCCCTCTTTCATCTGGTTTGTGCTTTTACACTGCTGGGTGACCCCCGGCAGAGCCGATGCTCAACAATTTTTATTAAATGAATTAATTACTGTGTCAGCTAACAGACTGGTAATAGGAAGAACAAAGACGCCCTGCTGGAAGTTTGATCCTTGAAGCCGACGCCAGTGCTCAGCCCACAGCGACGTCTCCCTTGGCCTGACCAGCTTGCTCTCAGCCAGTCAATTCCAAAGCGGCCGGGGCCGGGGGTTCTTGACAGTCTGTGTGTAATGTTTGCAGAATGAACTGGAAGACAGTGAAAGGCAGATCCCCAGTGGCTCCGGACATGGTTTGGGGCTTTATGGTGCCACGGGGCCGGGCCTCGCCTGCAGGAGGTGGCGCTGGGCCCTGGCTGGGATGCACCACACTGCCCCCTGCGCTGCCCCCTGCACTGCCCGTCCACTCCTCTTCCCACCGGCTGTCCATTGGGCAGGGATGGCCGCTCAGCAGCACGTTGCTGCCTCTGCTCCATCCCGGGAAAGGGAGGCGCCTCTCTAAGGAGTGTGGACCTCGCGCGGGTGCCCACAGGGGCCGAGCTGTGTCCTGGGGCTAGCGCGCCCCCTCAGGGCCAGGGAGAGTCCCCACGTGCTGCCTGGGCTTCTGCGAGGTCCTGGAAGGTCCCAAGCTCTGCTCCAGAGGAAGCGATAGTCCAGTGGGAGAAACCAAGGGAGGAGGGGGAAGGGATGAGGAGAAGAAGGGGGAGCAGGGGAGGAGGGGGAAGGAGGGGGGAGAGAGCAAAGGAGACATAGGAGTTGGGGAGAGGAGGAGGGAAGAGGGAGGAAGGAGGGGAAGGGGATGGGGGATAGAGGGAGAGAAGGGGAGGAGGAAGGAGGGGGAGGAGGGGAAGGAGGAGACTAGGAATTAGGGAGGGGAGGGGGAGGAGGGAGGAAGGAGGGGAGGAAGAAGAGGAAGGAAGAAGGGGGAAGAAGAAGAGGGAGGAAAGAGGAGCAAAGAAAGGAGTTTGGAGGAGACATAGGAGATGGGGGGAGGAGGGAGGAGGGAGGAAGGAAGGAGGGGGAGAAGAGGAGGGTGGAGGAGACATAGGAGCTGGGGAGGATGGAGAGGGAGGAGGGAGAGGAGCAGGGAGAAGGAGCAGGAAGAGAAGGGGAGGGGGCGAAGGAGACTCTGCCTGGACTGTGGTGATGAGGGTCTGTCTCATCCAAACAGGGTGGCCAGGGAACTTCCCAGCAGAGGTGACTCCTACAGTTGGCCAAGGGACAGGAGAATGAGGAGGAAGACTGTTCCAAGCGGGACCCGGGCAGAGGCCGTGGTGTGCAGGGAAGTGGCAATGTCGGGGGGCCATGAGGGGCACGGTGGTGAGGGCCAAAGAATGGGTGGGGGGGCGGGAAAGGCCAGGAACTCAGGAGTGCAGACACTGTGCCAAGGGTCTGTGTCATACAGAGCAATAGGGAGCCATGGTGGGATTTTCAGCCAAGGAGTGACATCATGACACCATTGTCCCCGTCATTTCAATTTATTGAGTATCTGCTGTGTGCCAAACACGGTTCCAAGGGTTGGGTCTGCGAGGATTCCTATAATAGAACCCCCAAGAGCTAGAAATTGATTTAACCCCATTTTATGGGAGGGGAAATGGAAGCTCAGAAAGGTTAAGTAATTTGCCCGAGGGTACACAGCTGGAATTTCTGGGGTTGGAGCCCAGCAGTCTGGCAGAGCCTGCGCCCTGGCCTTCCTTCTCTATGGCACAGAGTTGCTTTGCCTGGGACCCCTGGGCAACCCTGCAGCCCTGGGCAGAGGGTGGACATGAGAGGGGTCGGGGTGGCCACCGAGGCCCAGCAGTGCAGAGAACTTTCCTCTGGCATCAGTGTCTGGACCCCACTTGACAGACATCTATTTTCAGGGACGTTCTTGTCCTGTTAATCACGCTGGGCGGGAATGAGTCTTTTCCATCCATCCCCAGTCTGAAAGCCCCATTTCAAAGGATGCTTCTGTGGGTTCAAATGAAAATCTCATGAAGCATTCTGCTTTGAAACCGGGGGATGAAAGGGCCAGCGCACAATGACGGGGCTGATGGTAATAATGGTAATAATGACGGTGATGATCCTCGTGTGCTGGGCAACTTCATTTTTGAAGTTAGGGGAGGGCTAATTAGTGCTCTCTGGCTTCATGCTCCAAACCTGAGCCCCGCCCTTCCTAGAGGCCAGAGCGCAGGCCCTGGGGGAAGCAGCGCTCTCCCCCAACCCCGGCCTCTCCCCTCCATGGCCTGGGCTCCTGGGCCCACAGGGAATGGAACGTATGGAAATTCAGGACGCAGGAATCACAGCATCTGGGCCCGGGCCACGTGTCCATTGTGCACTGCTGGTCTTGGGAGGTGGCAGCGTCTTGGGGTGGTGTTCCGCCCCCAGTACAGGGAATCCCTTACCTTGGAGCAGGTCCGTGATGGTGGGGAGGGGACTGGATTTGCCTTCCCCGCTGGACAGTCAGGCTAGTCAGGGCTGCGTCCTTGTCACCAGTCCTTGTCACCCGGCTGCCCTCCCTCCTCTCTCTCGCTGAAGGTCGTCCTGGGCTTCTCGCTGGGAGAGCAGGAAGCTGCAGGGCAGGCTGGGCCAGGAGAGAAATCACAGGGCGCTCATTCATACCAGCGACTGTCCTTGCGTAGCTGCAGAAAAAGAAGGGCAGTCGTGGAGCCAAGGAAAGGGACTGAGCCTTCGGAACCGGGATGCGTTCTCCAGCCCTGGGATTCGTGTGTGCGCGCTCGCTATGGGGAACTACCTTTAAAAAGCGGCAGGACTTGCTTTCCTGGAGTCTTTCAAAATTTAATTCCCCCAAGTCCACCCCCTCCTGTCCTATGCGGGCTCAGGTCTGGATCTCCTGTGGGCCCTAAAAGAAATGACCCCAGGGATTTCCCAGGGGTTCGCAAGTCTGATGTGCTGAAATGAGGGCCAACAGACAGGGGCCTTCCAGAAAGTCTGGCAGGTCCTGGGCAGGTGCTGAGGGGGTTCCCGGAGGGTGGGGGTGTCACTGACTTTCTGGACCCGGTGGAGGAAAAATAGCAAACAGAACCCACCTTGCTTCTAAGCATGTAGGGTGCCTTGGCCCGGCAGGGTGACCCCAGGCTGCAGGACAGTCTGGCTCAGGGGCTTTTCTGGTTAACATAGTGCGGTGAAGGGCACATCTCGATTCCTGACCTTGCAGAAAACCTTTTCAAAAGCACCTCATGCGCTGGTCTCCTTTGGCAATCTCATGCAGGAAAGCAGGGGAGAGAACCTGATCTTTCCCTGCCAGCAGGGGCTCTTGAAGTCAGTGCTGCTATTGTTGGGGGCCCAGGCTGCAGATGAGCTCCTCAGAGGAGGCCGGCAGCCCCCAGCACCCTGCTTTCTGTATTTTTGTAAGTTTCCTTCTGTGGACCTCAGGTGCACAGAACTGATCACCCCATGTCTGGATTCGAGACTCACCATCTATCCATGACCATCATTTACTGAGATTGTTACTCTTATTGCTGTTATTTTTGTACTATTTCTATTTGTTTAACAACATAAGGCATTCCTGCAAGTCTACCATCCAACTCAGCACCTAGAATGATAACTTAACATGCACTTATAAGCTTTCTTGGGGCTCCGTGCTTACCTTTCCATCTCTAAAAATGGTCACATTGGTAGCCAGGCATCGTGGTGCATGCCTGTGACCCCAGTACTTGGGAGGCTGAGACTGAAGGACTGCAGGTTCAAGGCCAGCCTCAGAAATTTAGTGAGACCCTCAGCAGTTGAGCGAGACCCTGTTTCAAAATACAAAATAAGGCCTGACACAGTGGTCCATGCCTGTAATCCCGGTATCTGGGAGGCTAAGAAGGAGGATCACAGGTTCAAGGTCAGCCTCAGTACTTAGTGAGGCCCTGTTTCAAAATAAAAACTAAAAAATTGGGTTGGGGGTATAGCTCAAGGATAGAATGCCCTTGGGTTCAATCCCTAGTACCACAAGAATAAATAAATAAATTAATTAATTAAATAAAAAGGGCTGGGGGTATAGCTCAGAGGTAGAATACCTCTGGGTTCAATCCTCAGTATCTCTCCTCCAAAAAATGGTTGTATTGGATCTGTATAATGTCTAAGAATATATTATTTGTGTTATCTAAATGCTTGCTTTTTTTAAAGAATATCATCTGGTATGTAGTCTCTTAGCACACATTTTTGTTTTATTTTGTCTTCACTCAACCTAATTACTAATGAGGTTAATTTTTCTTCAAATATTTATTGGCCATGTGGATTTCCTCTTCTGTGAAGTGTCTATATCTATTTTTGTATGTTTTTCCTTTGGGGGGTTTATGCTTACATTAAATGTTGAGTGTGGATATATACATATACATATGTACATACATATATATATATACATACACACACATATATAGTAATGCTTTTTCAATTATACATGTTGGAAATATCTACTCCTAGATTGTAGCTTTTCTCCACTTTCTGGAAGGTATTTTTGATCATTAATTTTAATGTAGTCAATGTATTCATTTTTTCTTTAACATAGGTGCTTTGCGTGTTTTGTTTAAGAAATCCTGCCCCAGCCAGGAGAGGACTGAAGTTGTTTTATTTTTTAATTTAAAAATTTTTTATTGGCGCATTGTAGCTATACATCATAGTGAGATTAAAAGTGATGGTGTTTTAAAGCACCCTACAGTTTGCTTTTGGTTTTAAAGTCTGGCCAGTTGGACATGACTTCTTGTATGGTGTGAGGTAGGGATTCAATGTCACGTCTTCCTCTGTGGATCACGATTTTTCCAGCTTCAATTATTGGATCCCTCTCTTTCCCCCGCTCCTCAATAGAGTGGACCCTGCTTATGCTTGTGGTGTGCTTTGACCCCAAGGTTCATGTGCGGAAGTTTGCCAATGAGGGGTATTGAGAGGCAGTGGGCCCTTTAAGAGGTGGGTCCTACTGGGCGGTTCCAAGTCTGGCTCCTCCCCCTCCTCTTCCTATCTTGAGAGTGATTGTGCCCTGTCTCTCATGCTCCCACCATGATGCTGCCTGCCAAGAGGTGATCTAATCAGGAGGCCTCTCCAGAGACAACACTACTGTGCCATTTGGACTCTCAGCCTGCAAAACTATGAACGAAATAGACCTCTTTTCTTTACAACTACCCAGCCTCAGCTATCTTGTTATAGCAACAGAAAATGTATTAACACAGACACGGAGGTGTTCTGTCTGTCTTCACCCTCTCGGTGGGAGTGGGTGTGTGTAAATGGTCAGTGGAAGGTCTCTTCTTGAGGCCCCAGCTAATCAGGATACGGGGTCCCTGAGTCAGAGCAGCCCCAAGCAGTGGCGGGGCTCACGGCAGCTGCAGACGCTCAGTCACTTGGGCCTCCTCCCTGTGGCCGTGCAAGGTTCCAGATGGCCAGCCAGCCTCACACATGATAGCGCTTTTCACTGGGACGATGCCCTTTACTTTTGCACAGTGTTCACGTCTGCTGCTCATCTCCTTTCCTGTCTCATTCATTCCACCAACCTTGGAGCAGCTTGGAGAAGGTGGGTAGAGTCCACACTGATTCTTCCTGCTGGACACCATGGCACAGACATTGTACAGGACAAGTGGCATTTGGGTTCCATGCCCCTCACCTGCAGGAAAGTTGCTGTCTCCTCCTCTGTCATCATGCCCCCACCTGGCTGGTCCCCACCATTGGTGACAGGGATAGACCCTGTGGTCCTGAGGACTTCCAAAGGTTCCCTGTGTGGCCCCGTGTCTTGGTCTTTGGAACCAATGTGAAGCATCTAGAGCAGAGATTTCCACCTGCAGGGGGCTCTGTAATCCTCCTGTCTCATAAGGCGCGTGTCCCCCATCACCCTCTTAGGTCAGCAGAGAGGTGACATCATTGGCCTGAGTCCTAGCTGCTCCTGAGAGTCTTGGCCAAGATCCAGGCTGGGGTGCTCAGGCCCCACAGGCTGTGCCCTTAACCACTGCGCACCCCACCCCCCAGGCAGCAGATGGTGGCCCAGAGGTCCTCAGGATTGGTGGGGCAGGAATTCAGGCATTAGGTGAACCGAGCCCTTCAGACCCAAGCCTTAGCACTGGGAGTCCTGTGAACACCCCCGGGGCACCTGCTCCACATCCTGCTGAGAACGTGCCCACCGGGAGGGCTTGAACACAGCCACAGAGCAGGTGGGGTGTGCCTCCTGCCTGGTTCTTCCAACTGGCAAAAGGCTGGAGCAGGCCTTGACCCGGGAGGGCTCTGGCTCTGCCACCCACACTGCAGATGAGCCCCAGGGAAGCCTCTTGGAGCTGATAATAGTCCCACTTCGCAGGGCTGCCAGGGGCTAAATGACCCAAATTTATAAAGCAATTGGCTCACCGTAGCTAGTTTATAGAATTAGCTCGTGTTAATATCATCACCCAAGCACAGCGTGGGTGCTCCATGACTTTGTGAATGAATGAATGAATGAATGAATGAGCGAGCAGCTGTGTATATCTAGGAATAATACCATGCCTAGCTTATAACTCAGCCCAGTAGCCAGCCATTCAGTCTCCATCTAATTCTTCCTCCTCCTCCTCCTTCTTCTCCTTTTTTTAAATTATTGTTCTTAAATAACGGGTTTTTATTAAAAAAAAAAATTTCCAAGTTGGAAAGAACTGTGCAAGACAGCTGGATCCCTATCTGCTTCATTCAGTCTGTTGCAATATGTCATACCGGTTGAAGAACATGAAGAGCGCTGGCCTCCTACATACGTGTGGTTGGAGAAGCTGTGCGTCTTCGTAGCCTCTGCTGATGAGTGTGGGCGTCTTGTTTGACACTGCCCTGACGTTTAACCAGTGGTACCTCTCGGAGGGTTAGTGGCCGTGTGGAATTCCAACTCCATGCTTTCTGCACTAGATTATATTAAAACCCGCTGGCTTATCTTACCTTGAATGGATCTTTTACCCACACAAGCCTTCTCTAATAGCTTTGCTAAAATATAACCCCCATACTGTACAACACAGCCATTTTAAATGATTTAAAATGTACATTTTAAATCAGCCTGAAGGGTATGATTTAATCCAGAAAAAATGGATTCTAGCGTATCCACAGGTATGTGCAACCATCACCAAAGTCAACTTTAAAAAAAGTCATCACCTCAAAAAGAAAGGGTCCCTCTGGCACACACACACACACCCCTCTCCTCCCACTGTCCTCCCAGCCGGGCCCTGTTGTTTCTGCCTCTATAGTGTTTCCCTCTTCTGGGGACCTCAACCCAATGAGCGATATGCCACCTTTCTGGCTGACTTCTTTCACTTAACGTTTTTTCAAGTTTTATGCATATTGTAGCACGTGTCGGTGTTTCCTACCTATGACCTGATGCCAGTCCACTGTATGAAGGGACCACACGTTTATCTAGTCACCCACCAGTGGGCATTTGGGGCATGTCTACCCTTCGGTTATTGTGAGCAGTGTTGCTATGGACACATATATCTGTGGACTTTCATTCCCTGCTCTTAGAGCCCTGTGGCTCATCTCCTGCCCCGGCTTCTCTTTAACCTTGGTAGTTTCGGGTGCTGGAGCACTGGGTGGGTTTGCCAGTGCTCTGGAGGGAATCCTATCCTCCCCAAATTCCAATTGTTGAAGCCCTGACCCCCGCAGACTGTATCTGGAGATAGGTTCCTCAAGGAGACTAAGGTTAAGTGAAAGTTGGGGTCCTAATACGACAGGGCTGGTATCCTTGTACACAGATGACGAAACATGGGGGATGCACACACAGAAGAGAAAACACTGAGGACACAGGAGAAGACACATCTGCAAGTCAAGGAGAAAGGCCTCAGAGGAGCCACCCACACCTGATCGTGGACCTGCAGCCTCCAGGGCTGTGAGAGAATGCATTGCTCTTGTTTGAGCCACCCACTCTAGCATTTTGTGATAGCAGCCCTAGTAAACGAATACAGTCTTTGTACTAGTCTGTTTTCCATCACTATAATGAAATGCCCAAGGCTGCGTACTTTATAAATAAAAGAGGTTTATTTAGCTCACAGTGTGGGAGGCTGAAAGTGCAAACAGCATGGGGGCCCCTTGACCACATCTCCTCATTGTGGATGGCGTCATGGAGGGAACCTGTATGAGCAGGAGATTACATGGTGAGACAGGAAGCCAGAGAGCCAGCTGCGAGGGGCCAAACTCACCTGTGTATAACAACTCCCCAGAATGGAATAACCAGGGCCCACAATAACTACTTAATCCCTTCCCAGGTCAGCATCCACCTCTTAAGGGCTCCACTAGCTGTCACGTTGCCACACTGGAACCAAGCTTCCAACGCATGAGCCCTTGGGGGTCTGATCTGCGATACTCTGACCACAGCAGCCACCAAGCAGCTACAGTCCACACTGGGAGCTCTGAGAGTGAGGGGCACTGGGCACAGTGACCCCAGCACAAGGGGTCCAGGTAGACAGGATCATATGAAGCACTCTCAGCTTCAGCCTGGCTCTGGAGCCTAAGTCCCCGAATTGGCAGTCATCTCAAACATCGTGCAGTTGAGGCCGCCTGCTCCTCTTCCTCCTCCAGCAGGGCTCAAGTCGGGTGCCCCAGAAACGAGAAGTCCAACCATCTTCCCACCTGGATGGTGGGGCCTTGAGGTTTGAACAGGGGAAGCAGGATGGAGAAAAATCCATCGCAGCAGGTCCTGACCCAGGTCCCAGGGGGATGTTTGTCTAGGCCACTGCTGATGGAAATCACCAGAATGAAATAGATAGCAAACAGCGTGAGCGAAGAGGCCTCCTTTGTCTGACTCAGTTCTCATAGAGTACATTTTGGACAAATGAATGAATGAATCACAGAATGATTGATCTTCACTGCAGATTGCTTCCTTTAAAGAGGATTGCCCCAAATGTGAGCGCACCACTATTTTCTTGAGATGCAGGCCATTCTGCATACAGCGGTCTTCACTAAGTCCTTGTTGAACAAGTTACTCTTATGACCATAGCTGGGGGACCTGCAGGCTGTCCTACACTACTATAGTACTCACTCTCTTCTGGAAGCCAGACCTGTGACTCCACAGTAATGCGTAGGAGCTCTGACTCCTGTGGGTGAGGAAGGATGGGGAATTCAGTTTGCAGACATCTAGCCCTGAAGAGGGGGAAAGAACTTAGAAGGAAGGAGACAGGGATTAATGCCACAGACAATGATCAGCCCATGACTGTCACACAGGATTCTGGTAGACAATTATGCATTTATATCTTATGCAGATTATCTGAATTCCACTCCAAACTGCAAGCCCTATGAAGGCTGGAATTAAATGTGTTTAATTTACATGGGCATACCTGGCACCTGGGAGCATGCACAGTAAATGCTCGTTGATAAGACCTAAGTGGATACCTGGTGGCCAGCCTCAGGGTTCCACTGGCAGGGGGGCCTCTGTTATGGTTTAGACCTGGACTGTCCCTCAAAATCTCATGTGGTGGCAATGTAGCAGTATTCAGAAGTGAATAATTGAATCAGGGCGCTATTCTCATCAGTGGATAAATACACCGATGGATTAATAATTTGGATGGATTTACTGGGTGGCAACTAACTGTAGGCAGGCAAAGCATGGCAAAAGGAGGTGGGCCACTGGAGATGTGGTCTTGAGGACTGTATCTATCCCTTGCCCCTCCTGTTGGTCTCTCTCTGCTTCCTGGCTGCCATGAGCTCAGTAGCTTTCCTCTACCACATCCTGCTGCCATATGATGTTTCTGCCTTGGAGCCGGCCAACCATGGACTGAACCTCTGAAACTATGAACCAAATAAACATCTCCTCCTTTAACTTGTTCTTGTCAGGTAGTTTGGTCACAGCAGCCAAAACTGTTCAACACAGCCTCTTACTAACCACAACGATTACCTAAGAGTGCCTCTTGTGACAGGATCCCACCTCAAAGTTCATTTATAGATGGCCTTCTATGTCTGAAAGTTCCACATCCTTGGATTCAACCAACCATGGGTTGAGAATATTTTAGAACTTGGTCTGTATTGAACATGTACAGACTTTTTAAAATAGTATTATCCCTTAAATGATACACTATAATAACTATTTACATAACATTTAGATTGTATAAAGTAGTATAAGTCGTCTGGGGATGATTTCAAGTATATGGGAGGATGTGGATAGGTCCTACGCAAATGCCACACTATTTTATAGAAGGGACTTGAGCATCCTGAATTTTGGTATCTCCAGGTGTGATTTAACCCTTGCTATACCCTGGATGCCTCTCCTCCCTTCTCCTTCCTCCCTCCGCCCTTTATCATGATAGGAGATCAGGGAGGCAGTCTAACTGGTCTGAGATTGCACAGTGGTAAGAGGCAAGGACAGGCCTGGGAGTTACTTGTTTCATTCCAAACTCCCCCCTCCAAACCTAAAAGAACAACATACACTCATTCTTCTGATTTCTTCAAGCTTCCTTTTGCTTGGTATAAACACCCCTGCTGAGTTTTGTGATCTCTGCTGTCCTGGGCGAGGGCAGGGGTAGCAGAAGGGAGTGTCCTGGTGACGCTCCTCTAAATGTGTCCTGGATTGCTGTCATAACTGCATGTAGCTTGGAGAAAAGGAATGGCACACGCTCACCTGGGGAGCTGTAAGCCTGGCTCGGCTTTTAAACACCTGCTCAGACCTCTCAGAACCCTGTTGTTGCCTTCCCCAGAGTCTTCTGCTAGTTCCTGCAACAAGAGGACATCCAGCCTGGAGCCAGGGTCCATTCTCTTAGGACTCAGCATTTACCTCTGCTCAGTGAAGATTCCAGAAACACGAGAACAAAGGGAAAAGAAATTCCTTGGCTTCACTACCCCTATCCCGATGCAGACCACAGCCAGAAAAGTGACATCCAATTGTGGAGAAACAGATGTAGATCAAAATGGCTAGTGAATAATGTGGAGACGTAACTCAGAGCCCACATGCGATCTTTCTATTTAGACATCTCATTCCAAATTTATCTCCATCTTCCCTTTTGATTATAGCATTTACTGGGAGATGGTAAAATTCCTCCCTAGAAAATTTGGAACCTTTAAAAAATGAAGGTCTGTGTCCACGTGTTAAATGTCTTGCAGGCAAGCACTTGCTTGCTCTATCAAGTTAGGATTACATTTGCCCCAGATCTACAGGAAATGGAATTCACTGTAGCTTCAACCAATGAAAGCTTTATATTTCTTATCTAAAAGGAGTCTGGGGCAAGTAATTTAGGGCTCATGTGGACATCCGCAATGCAACAGGGGCCCAGACTACTTCTATTCTTTTTTTTTTTTTTGACACCAATTCATAGCATTTATTGACATTTCCATTTAACATGCTAGGAAAGCTGTAAAAATTGTAAACATGGAAACCAAACACTTGCATAAATTATTCCAAAAACTCTACAGCACATTAGAAAACAGTGCAGCTAATTGAAGGGTAGAAACATAACTGACAAATAGAAGGAAGAATTCGGTTACTAAATCATATACCCGTACTGAGACTTAAGTGCCCGCTCACCATGATTGTCAAGTATTCCTAACTTGACTCCCAAGTGTGCAATTTGGGAATAATACAGGGCCAAGTTCAAGCTAGACACCCTGTTCCATTACTCCTGTAGATGTGAGGAAAGATGAGGGAGTTACTAGAGGAACTGAGGCTCTGGTCATTAACTCAATTGCACCAGGGACTCATTTCAGAAAAGAGACACAGAAGTGCCCTCAACTTTGTCCTCCAGGGCCTCACTGGGAGCGAGGAGGTCGGGCTCGTGTTAGCAGGAGAGGTTGCTTGGTGGAGCTGCTCCAGGGTGCTGACCATTCTCTTCCTTGATCAAGGTCCACATTCTGGTGCCTCCTGCACCCTCATTCCTGGCTTATGAGTGTTAATGTATGAAACTGCAGAGCAAGTTGGGGCCACCCGAGGCATCCATACTGCAACTTGAACTTCTATTCTTGAACTCTGGTGTTCCCAACATGTAGCGTCCAGTCTCAGACTTGACACCTCACGGTGACGTTGTGGTTGCTCTACCTCCTGCATCCCGTGTGCATTCTAGGCAGGAATAAAGGTGAGAGAGAACGTAAAAGTGTGTGTTGAATGGTCAGCCCTCTCCTTAGACCTTTGCCAGAAGTCCCATCGAACAACTTCTGCTTACATCTCATTGGCCAGAACTGGGTTATAGGGCACCCTACATATAAGGAAGAATTGAACGCATAAACTTTTGGCCAGCCACACTCATTACATTCATCCCTGCCCCTCACCACCACCCAAGTTTGTTAGTAAGGAGAAGAGAATGCACGTTGGGTGGTCAGCCAGCAACCCGTCCCACACTTTCTCAGAAACTGCAGCTATTTGTCATAGAGGAAGAAACAAACATGGCATTTCTTAGGAATACGGTCTCAAAGGTGGAACTTCAGGCCAGCACAATTGTGCAGGGACCAGCTAAGCTGCCTATAAGAAATGAAGGGTCCCACAGCTGTTGGCAGAGTGGATAGATGTTGTTGACCTTGGAACATGCTGCCGACCAGTGGCTCTGCTTCCTAACACACTCAGAGAGTAGGAGGCAAAGTGGGGTAAGAGGTGGCTTTCCCTAAGTGTGCTCCACATGTGCATGTAACAAGGCCTGGAATAACACACCCGGATTGGATCACACACATCGTCCCTTCCCCGGTGAGAGATCATGGAAAATCCACTTGGAATCTCTTGTTCCTCTTGTGCATCAACATGTGATCATCTACACTAAATGTAGGGATACAGCCCCTGGCCCCAGCCTCAAGTTCCCCAACACCACCCCTGACTGCTTCTGTTCCCCACTGGGACCCCTGGAACTGCCCCTCAGTCCAGGGACAAGCAAGTTACCACCCGGCTTTATGGTAGTGACCAGCCTCCCTTGCTGTGCTCAGCCTGTGCTGGTGATGAGTATTGAAAACATTAGGCCACTGTAATACTATCACAGCCCCCAAGCCCCCGGCTGCCGTGGAGGTTAAACAAGAGCACAAATGTAAAACACATCCCACGAGGGCTGGTGCTTGCAGACTAGGGTGAATTGTAGGCCACACTGATGGCTGGGTGTCTGTCCTGCATTGGGCTACTCAATGAGTGACAGGTTTCCCTCCCTCCTCCTCATGTTCCGGAAGCCTTTCGAGCCCGAGGATAGCAGCTCAGACAAGGCATTGTTACAGGAAGCGACTTTTCCGCTCGATTACTCTCTAGATTGGCAGCAAGCGGCCCAGATGCCACAAGAGCCACTGCTTGGGAAGATGGGTCTGACAATTAGGAGGCCACGAAAGGGTTGGCTGCTTTCTGGTGTGTTAAGAACGGTTCCCTCAGTATATCCTGAGATCCATTTATTAATGATGGTGGTGATGGTGATGGAGATGAGGATGATTGTGGTGGTGATGGAGATGAAGAAGAGGATGACTGGAGATGAGGATGGTGGTGAAGATGATGATGGGATGGTGGTGGCGGTGATGACAGACATGAGAATGATGATGGTGAAGATGATGATGATGGAGAGGAGGAAAATCATGTCAGTGATATTGTAGATGAGGATAATGGTGGTGGTGATAATGGTGAACACGAGAGTGACAGTGGTGAGGATGATGATGATGATGGAGATGATGATGGTGGTGGTGATGGAGATGATGATGATGGTGGTGGTGGTGATGATGAAGATGATGATGATGATGGTGGTAGTGATGGAGATGATGATGGTGGTGGTGATGGAGATGATGATGGAGATGGTGGTGGTGATGGAGATTAGGATGATGGTGGTGATGATGGATATGGGATGATGATGTTGGTGATGATGAACATGAGAATGATGGTGGTGGTGGTGATGATGAAGATGAGGATGATGATGGTAGTGGTGATGGAGATGATGATGGAGATGGTGGTGGTGATGGAGATTAGAATGATGATGGTAGTGGTGGTAATGGAGATGATGATGGTGGTGGTGGTGGTGATGGAGATGAAAATGATGGTGGTGATGATGGAGATGAGCATGATAGTGGTGATGAAGATGAGGATGATGATGCAGGTGGTGAAGATGAGGATGATGGTGCTAGAGATGGAGATGAAGATGATGGTGGTGGTAAAGATGAGAATGATGATGGTGGTGGTGATGGAGATGATGGTGGTGGTGGTGGTGGTGATAGAGATAAGGATGATGGTGATGATGATGGATATGGGGATGATGGTGTTGGTGATGATGAACATGAGAATGATGGTGGTGGTGATGATGAAGATGAGGATGATGATGGTGGTAGTGATGGAGATGATGGTGGTAGTGATGGAGATAATGATGGTGGTGGTGATGGAGATGATGATGGTGGTGGTGGCGGTGATGGAGATTAGGATGATGGTGGTGGTGGTAATGGAGATGATGATGGTGGTGGTGGTGGTGATGGAGATGAAGATGATGGTGGTGATGATGGAGATGAGCATGATAGTGGTGATGAAGATGAGGATGATGATGCAGGTGGTGAAGATGAGGATGATGGTGCTAGAGATGGAGATGAAGATGATGGTGGTGGTAAAGATGAGAATGATGATGGTGGTGGTGATGGAGATGAAGATGATGGTGGTGATGATGGAGATGAGAATAACGGTGGTAGTGGTAATAACAAAAAGGATGACGATGATTTGATGAAGGAGCTGAGAATGATGGTGGTGGTGGTGGTTATGGTTTTTATTGACTGGTTACAGCTTTCCCCTCTGGATGAAAGCACAATGCCCAAACATACATCATCTGGTCACCTGAGTTGGAGGTGAGCCACTCAACCCACAGGCCATGGCTTCTGGCAGTCCTCTGTCCCCACGCTCCCAGCATGACAGTCCGGCGCTCACCTCTGGGGCAGCTCGCGAGGTCTGGTTAAGAATTCTCCTAGCTTTGAGGTTCAAGGATCCATGTTAGGGGTTGAATGTAGAAGAAGGATTGCTAACTCAGCATACTTCCCAGAAAATATGCTTCCCTCCTTCCTTCTCCCAAATTCTGACTATCAATTTTAAGGGGTTGGTGAAAAGATACAGATTATCTTCTTGAATTGTTGGTATTGGTGAGTGCGAAAGATTGTGTGGCTGTCCATAGTATTTCCCATCTCCCCTTGGCAAGGTTTATATTTCCTCCCCCACTGCCATCAGCTTGGCCATGTGACTTGTTTTGGCCAATGACACATAAGCAGATGTGACATACATTCCCTCCTAGCAGAAGCTATGTATTAGTTAGCTTTTATGTCACTGTGACCAAAATACCTGGCAAGAACAACTTAGTGGAGGAAAGGTTTCTTTGGCTCATGATTCCAGAGGTTCAGTCCATGGTGGGCCAGCTCCAAGGCAGACACATCACGGTGGCAGAGCAGGGTGAAGGAAAGCTGCTTATGTCATAACCCCTGGGAAGCAAAGAGAGACAGAGAAAGTGACCAGGGACAGATATAGTCCCCAAGGTCATGCCCCTGTGACCCACCTTCTCTAGTCATGTCACACCTGCCTAGTTACCACCTAGTAAATCAAATTCAAAGTATTAATTCATCAGATGGTTTAATTCACTGATGAGATCAGGGCCCCGATTCAATGATTTCACCTCAGAATATTGTCGCATTGCCAACACAGGAGCTTTCCTGGGGGACATGCCCGATCCAAACCACAGGTGGTGGTGAGGCCACTGTGTGGTTCCACCGTGATATCTTGTGTTCTGCTACGTGACTGGGGAAGGATGGCCCAGGTCAGACAGCTTTTCGGGGTTGTGTCTCGGAGCAAAGGAAACATGGAGCAGGGCTAACGTCAGCTATCGCTGGCTGCGACCATGAGCAAGTAATCGACCCTTTTGCATTAAGCCACCCAGCTCCGGGGGGTGTTTGTTGATACAACATAATCCAGTCTGAGCTGACTGATGTGGTTTATGAGTCGATTCAGGAGAGATCAATAGTGTAGACTCCAAGCTGGTGTTCAGCCCTACCTTTTCTGCCTGGAGCCAAGGGCCACCTAACCCTGGTAGGCTGCTTGGTAGGGGCAGACCGCCTGCTGTATGTCTGTGGATGGCCCACCAGAAAATCCTCTCTGATTGGCCATGCTCAGACGGGGTCAGTACCAGGAGCACATGCTCTCCCCTCCCCCACCAGCGGACAGACATAGTGAAATGTAGCGCCAAGAAGACACTCAACCACCAACTCCCTGTGCTATTCCCAAGTGCCCAAGACAATGACTCCTTCATGGCCCTGGTCCCCTTTCTCTTAATATCCAGGTCATTTGTCGACAGCTCATCCTGAGAACTGTGGGAAGTCCAGCCTCCATTCTGGCCCCCTCTACAAGGTCCAGAACCTCCTGGAAAATAAGGGAGGAAGGGGATCTTCCCTCATCCTTTGGGATGGTGGAGGCATCCCAGTTCCACTTAGCTCCTCCCAGCATGTCCCCTCTGGCTGCCCACTGCGGAGACAACCCCCTACCCAACACTGCTTTAGCCCGGGCATATTGAAGCCCAGGAAGTTTGGTAGATGTGAATAAAACTACAGCACAGGACAGAAACTGTAGATTTTGGTTCTTGAAACAGTTTTAAGAAAGTATAAGAACTGAACCGGCACTGTGGACCCTCCTCTCAGCGGCGTCCTCAGTTCCTGACTTGACTTCCCTGCCTGCATCTGCCTGGCCTCTGCCTGAGACCATCCCCTCTTGTCTCCATCTTCCTGCTTCTACACCTCCCAAGCCAGCATCAGCAAGGCATCCCAAGCAAGCCAGGAACCACTTTCAAATCGCATCACCTGACTTTGCAATGCAAATGAATCCTCCTTTCCATCTAAACAGAAGAGGCAAACCTCTCCACACTGAATCCTGAAAGCCTTAAAATGACAACTTTCCTCTGCTCAGGGCCAGATGGAATTCTTGGGCAGCCCTCTGTCCTGTAGTGGGAGTCCATCACGGGCTCCGAGCTCTGTGTGTGGGGGTCACCTTTGCCCCCCTCTATGCACATGGATATTGTCCTGAGCAGTAGAGACTGGCTTCTCCTCCCTCGACCGTGGGGTGGTTTTCCTGTGAGTCACTTTTCTGGTGGAGTCTCAGCTCCTGCACCCCCACCTCTGACCTCCTGTCCCTGCCCTGTTCTCAGCTGGGGACACCTGCAATACCAAGGGAAGGGGTCCTTAGTCCCCAGCACTCAGCCTCCCCAGGGAAGGCAAGGTGACGTTGGGTAGTGGCAGTCAACAAGGCAGGCAAGTGGAGAAGACACCAGAGGGGACGCTTTAAAGAAACTTATAATAATTTTAATCAGCATTTCCTTTCCATTTAAAACCCCAAACTTAGCTACTTAATCAAATGTCATGCTTAAGACACATTTACCTCCTTGGGAGAAAAATGAACAATGGCAGCTCAATTTGGCTTTGGATGGGTTTTAAAAATAGTCAAGTCTGTGAAGGCCATTAGGTAAATGGCCTCAGAGAGCTTCAAGGAGGACCTCCTGCAGGGCCGGCCAGCTCCTTTGTTGAGAAAATAGGAAGGGGAGAGGTGAGGGGACTCAGCCAGCCATGCTGCAGGGTGGTTGGTTCCTGCACTCTGTCTCCCAGGTAGGGGAGAACTGGCCAGAGGCTACGAGAGGAGCTGAGCTGTGCAGAGCGGGCCCCTCTGGACAGTCCTTTTATGCATGCTGAGGCTGGTGTGTGTGTGTGTGTGTGTGTGTGTGTGTGTACAAGCATGCATGCACAAGTACATGTGTGTACATACACATGTGTGTGTGCATAATATATGTACAGATGCGCATACGGGTACAGGTGCGGCGTGCACATGTGTGCATGCCTGTGTGTTGGGGGAGCGACATATGCTTGGCCTCCCAATTCCTGAGAAGAGAAAAATGAACCAAGCAGCCACATGAGAGCCATCAGAGTCTAGGAAACCAGCTACATACATGGTGAAATACGGGTCTGTTGTTTTGCAATCTACAAAAATGACGATGTTATTGTGGAGATATAAAATATAAACAGATGAAATCGTAGGTGGTGCTGCCTCTGGAGAGGGTCGGATGAGAGTTACCCTAGGGAAAAATTAAACAGGTGTGTCAGGGTAATTGTGATTTGGAGCCCAGGATACATCTTCCCTCCCTGAAGATGGAAGAGGCCGCGCTGGTTAGTATGTGTCATCACCACGATCCAATCTTTCTGTGGCTCTGACTTCCCCTGGCGACTCTGACACTCCTTGTTCCCATCTTTGTTTTCAGAAAACACTTCCATCCTCTATCTATTTTCTTAGTCCAGTGACCTCCGGGCATGTGGATGGAATTCAAGGGGCCTTTCAACGTGCATGGGGAAAAATGGCAGAATTTCTAAACCTCACTGAAACGATGATCTCCTTCCATTACAAGCGGGTACAGGCCACAGTAGTAGGACAGAACTTGGGGCAGTCAAACCTAGAGCCCCCGGGGTACCTTTACATGACACTACTGTAACTGCATACTTTAGCATCAAAATTGTGGTATTTTGGGATCTGACTGGTGTTTATTTAATGTGTTAATAAAGAGGAACATATGATGCTATTTCACAAATTTGTTTCCTTAATCTTTAGGGGTGGGGTTGCAGGAGATTGAACCCAAGGCCTCTCACATGCTATGCACATGCTCTGTCATGGAGCTATATACTCCAGAGCTGTTTATTCATCTTTTGATAATGCATTTCAAAATAACTGGCTTCGGAATGCTCTTGTACATTGTAGTTTGTGCACTTAAAGTGTTCTGAGAGAGGCTAACAGCTTTTGACAAGGCTCCGGAAGAGGTCCCTAGAACAGACCCGGTCAGGATTCCCCCTCCTCCCCCACCCCCCAGCCCACTTGGCCTGGCCAGCTAAGCCGGCCTCTCTCAGGACTATTCTATTTTGGTTGCGAGAATGACCGGCCGGTGCAGCACTCCCTCTTTACCCCTCTAGGTGGCAGCAGTGCGGGCATCTCTGCCTCTGCCAGGGACCAGGGGTCCAGCTTGTTCTTGCAGGACCTCTGTCTCCCTTGCTGCTTAATAGGATCAGCTACCCCAAACCTTTCAGGACCAGGGCTCTAGGGGAACATGACCCAGGAGATCCAGGCAGGCCAAGTGCTGACTCACCCTGGACCACTGACCCACACATAGATCATCATAGACTGTGTGAAGCCAGTCATTTGGTGCTATGTAGAAGGAAAAAGGAAACCCATCTTACAGATGAGAAGATGGAGGTCTGAGAGATTAGATGATGTGCCCAGGACCCTGCTTTCTGCCACTCTCCTTGGAATCCTGGTAGGGAAGCAGGTCGACCCCTTCTCCTGTCTGGCTGCAGTGCAGTCTTCTAGCTCTCTGACACATTTGGCTACAGACCCAGGGTGAAAGACCTCAGAGAGGGCCTCGTCCACCAGCTGCCCCTCCCAGGGAGGCCTCAGGGGGCTGCAGTGACTCCACCTGGGTGACACACCTGCACCCAGTACAGGTGCAGAGGCTCCCGCTGCCCTCTCCTTAACCCCCCAGCCCTGGCTTCCACATCTGCCACACCAAGCTTGCTCGGGCCAGATTCCTAAGGCCCTAGATTTTGCATGTCCCTCGCAGCGTGGAGTTGGAAGAAGGGCTTTGTCCAAACAGTTCCTCAAGGAGTTGGCAGCTCTGGCCTTCCACAGAAGGTTCTACCTCTAGGTCTCTTCTCTGGGGCAAGGGGACCCACAGGGAGGGGGCAGGGCCGCCCTCCTTTATTCACAGGCTTGCAAATACAGCTAAGCAGGCAGGGGCAGGGACGTCCTGGGGGTGGGGAAGGAAGAGCCACCAGGTGGAGAGTTTGCAGGGTCCAGGTTATCCGAACTCTCCCGAGGCACCTGAGCCAGGGCCTGGCCTGGCCAGGCAGCAGCTGCAGGAGGAGAACAAGGAGGGTTTCGGGACACTCAGCCCAGGGATCCAGGGATCGTTGGAAAATCGGGTCAGAAACAATAAAGATCCAAACAGGAACACAGCGGTTTCCTCCGCCAGGGCCCCGGGTCTCGGCCAAACGGCAGAAGAAGGAATCGTTAGCACAGGACCCTCCCAAGTCTCCCACCGCTTCCCGCGCGCCCGGCTCCGCGCAGCTCGCAAGGGAGGAAACTTTTCGCGCATCCCCTGCTCCATGCGCCCCGCGCGTCCTCCCGAGGGAACGCCCCTCCCCAAATCAGCGCTCCGGGTCCACTGGGCGCACTCGTAACCGGGTCGGAACCTCTAACTGCTTCGCAAATCAGCCGGTTACCGTGGCAACACCATCCGGCGGCGCCCGGCGGTCCAATCCGAGCCTGCGGCCTCTCTCGAGCCTTTCCCAAGGTGGGGACTGGGACCAGGCCGGGGATGGGGAAGGGGACGGACCAGGCCCCCGCCGCGGCGTCTCCCAGGCCCCGCACCGTCCCTCCTCCCCCACGCGGCGAGCTGGGCCACCGCGAGGCGGGGCGGCGAGCGGGAGCTGGGGCCGGGCCGGGGGGCTCGGGCTCGCGTTCGAGGGGCGGGGAAGGCGGGTGACGTGAGCCGGGCCGGGCGGGCGGAGTTGGGACCGGCTTGGGGAGGCGGGGGCGAGCGCGCGGAGAGGCAGACGCGCGGAGGGAGGCGGCCGAGCGGCGCGGGCGGCTCTGCGGAGGGCGCGGTGGGCGCGGGTGGCGGGGCCCCGGGATCCCCGCGCGCCTCCTCCGCGCGGCGCCGCCGCCGCGCGTCCCCACGCCCCGCGCTCCACGGCGCCCTCACCCCGCGCGCCTCCCTTGCCCTCCTCCTGCCAGCCTCCGGGCCGCGGCCGTCTGCAGAGCGAGCGCTCAGACGGAGCTCCCGGGCAACTTGGGCAGCGCCGGCAGAGACTCGGACCGAGTCCCCTGGCCCGGCGGCGCGTGGAGGGGACCCGCGTCCGCCCGAGTGACAGTCCTCCAGATCCCCCGCAACGCCGACCCCTCGGCACGGGGCTCCGGCTGGAGGCGAGCGCGGCGCTCCGCGAGACTCGCACGGTGCGCGGCGGCGCCGCCGGCCTCCTCCTCGCAGCCCCGGAGGGCGAAGCCGCGCCTCCCCCGACCCTCGCAGCGCAGCGAAAGCACCGCGCGCGCTCCGCCTCGCCGCCGCCTTCGCCCTGCCGCCCCAGGAGGGGGCCACAAGCCCCGCGCCCCGCGCCCCGCGCCCCGCGCCCCGGCCGGAGGATGTGCGCCCCCGCGGGCCGGCCCGCTTGAGCCATGCGCCCCAGCGGCGGCGCGCCGGCCGGCATGGAGCCCCGCGCGGCCGCGCTCTGACTCGCTGTGCGCCCCGCGGCCGGCGGGCGGCGGGCGGCGGCGGACCGAGAGCCGGAGACCGGCGCCACGGGACGGAAGCGAGCGGGCGCGGGCGCCGCGCAGATGGCCGGGGCGAGCAAGGTCTGAGGCTCCGCTCCCCGAAACGTGACCATGTGGATTCAACAGCTTTTAGGACTCAGGTGAGTGACCCGCCTGGCGACAGGGTGCGTGGGTGCCGGGCTGGGCTGAAGCGGCGCCTTCCTCAATGTTGCAAATAAAGGGACCCCCCCCCCGCGCTTCCCGAAAGCAGCCAGCGGGGCGCACCCGGAGCCGGGTAGGAGCGGCCGCCTGGAGCCCGGAGTCCCGCGGCCCCGCAGGCAGCGGCCGGTTCTCCTGGGCTCCGCGCGCCCGGGATCGGGGCAGGGGCGCTCGCCCGAGCAACCCGGGCAGTGAGGCCGGCCAGGCGCGCCCGCAGCTCCCGGCGCCAGTAGCGCAGTGTCCTGGCCGGCCGCCCCGGCGCGCTCCTCCCGGGAGCCCAGGGCGAGGCGCGGGCCGTTGGGCGCGGCGGGCGCGGGGGCCGGGGCTGCTGGGGAAAGCCTGAGCTCCTGGCTCCCCGCGAGAGCTTCGCTGGCGGAGTTAGAGAAAAAAGCAGAACCCAACATCAGCGCGCCCTTCCCTTTTCTCTTCCTAGGGGTCCCGGGGCTGAACGGGAGCCTTGGAGCCTCAGCCTCCGAGGCTGCCAGCTGCCGCCCAGCTGTTTTTGAGTGACCTCTGGCCCGACGGTCGCGCACAGCTGGCGGGCAGCTGGGGCTGGAGAGCCTGGGCTCTGGGGGAGCAACGGCAGGCACCCGCCACCATCCCCCACATGCACACACTCCCGGGAGTGCGCCCGAGGTCTTGTCAGTGTCCGAGACTCCAGGGCCAGCTGGGAAGGGGTTCGAGCCCAGCGCCCGTGATGGGAGTGTCCAAAAAGACCCTTCTCAGCAAACTTTGCCCACCCATGGGGCGCTCCACCGGCCCCTGCCTTGGGCGGCTAAGGGCCCACCAGGCATAGCTGTCTCCCTGCAGAGCAGGATGCCTCTTAACCATCGCCTCCTGCCAGGGGCTCCGCGCGCGCGGAGCTCTGCGTTTGGGTCGGGGGATGGAACCCGGAGCCGCCGGGAGGACCTAGGTGGAGGCGGAGAGAGCCTGCGTGCGGTTCTCGAGTTTGTCCACTGGGATGCGCTGCGCTCCCGCGCTAGGGAGGCAAGCTGGAGCAGGCTGCCTCAGCCGCCCCCACCCGGGCAGAAAGCTGGGGGGAGTGAGGCGAAGGGAGGGAGGAGGACTAAGTGCGCGTCCTGATTTTGCGAAGCCGGAAGGGGACTGGCATGTCAAGTGTTTTCTAGCTACCCTTGATTTATGAGACGATTTGGCACCCAGTGGTAAACGCTGTTTAACACATTTGGTGAAAATTGTCAAATGTTATTATTGGCATTCGTTCTCCGGGTGGTGGGGCTTGTTTGCTGCTGTGGGCTTTAAGAGGTTAATCACGAAGCTGATCCTGCTGTGTGTTGGGTATTGGCTGGGCCTGAATCAATCGGTTAGTGTGCTTGGGCTAGATAAGGTTTAGCTTGGGCAGTTCTAAGGTGTCCGCAGAAGGGAACAAGGACAGTTCCACAGGGATGACCTGGATCCAGGTGCTCTGCCCGCCTGCCTTTGCTCTCAATTGTCCTAGGTCTCAGCCAGACCCCGAGGGCCTTGTGAATGACCACACGGGTCCCCTGTCTTGCCCCATAGCTGTCTTCAGCTCCTAGAGCTGCCGGCTGGCACTTGATTGCTGAAGGCAACTCATTTGGAAAGATGTTTTGATACTTTTGATACTAGATTGGAAGATTAATACATTGTGATAAGAGAAGAAGAGAGAAAATATCTTGCAGAGAAATCTGTCTTTGGGCTCAAAATTCACTAACACTTTCTCTAAAGCATCCCCTCCCAAGATCTTCCTGAGATTTTTTGCTTTCAGGAATACTTCTGTTGTTGATTTTGAAGTTTGACCTTTTGTTCTCCCCCTTCCCCCGCCCCGGTGTTGGCACAGGAGATTTTCTGTAAATGTGGCTCTGAGGACAAGCTGTCACCTGTGTTGGGTCTTGATGGGAGTGCTCCGTCATGTCTGCCTGAGCCCAGAGGGTCTGCTGGTTCTGCATCGCTCTGGGTGCACAGGGACTGAGAGCCGCCGGGCTGCTTGCTCCGGATCTGCAGATACACACTTTTTCTGTCCAAATAACCCTTTGCCATTGCTTGCAAGCCACTCCAGGGCTCCCCAGGTGAGCACTGGGCATCATGCTGCCAAGCTTGGAGCCCGGTTAGGACAGGTAGACGCTGAGCCTCCAGCGGAGGTGACAGAAGGCAGCGCCTGCTTTGCCAGGGAGGAGGCTCCCTCTAACCCGAGGGAGGGGCTTCTCCCCTCCGAGACCAAGTCTGGGCTTGGTTATTTCTTTCTGCGTTGGAGCTGAGATGTACACGGAGCCCTGACTTTTTCGGAGGGAGAAACAGATGGAGACATCGATCTGCTTTCGTGTCTGGTTTTTTTTTTTTTTTTTTGGTGGTAGTTGTATCAAAGCTCTGAAGCTACTTCCATCAGCACAAGAAAAGGCAGTCCTTGAAGGAGACCCAGGAGTGGCTTGTTGCAGGTTCTACTTAAGCAGCAGCAACACAGAGCCGGAGTTGGGCTGCCTGGTTGTTAGTCGACTCCCAGGCTGCAGACCTCCGAGGCTGGAGCCTGGTCAGGGGCTCAGAGCATCCACCCAAGGCCTTTGCTAGGTTCTCAGCACTGTGATCCCTAACAGACGGCCACATGCTTGTTCCCAGGCCATGTCCCTCGGGGTCACCCCATCTATTCTCCCACCCTGAGGTTCCATCGCCCCTTCTATCTGGGGGGGGGTCCTGGGTGTTGTGTGATGGTATAATTCACAGTTTCTCAAGCCCTCAGGGTGCCTGCTGTACTGTGCATCTGGGCCTTACGGCAGGGATCCACGGGGTTGCCTCTCACTGTCCCCTTCTGAATTCCCCCAGCAGCTGAGGCTGCACAGCCAGGCTTTAGCGGATGGAGTCAAACGCTCTGTCCACAAACACTGCATGCCAGGTGAATCCTGGCTCGTTGCGACTTCCAGCTGCTGCTACTAAATTGATTGCAACTGGAATCCATCTAGTGTCAGCCGCTGTGATACTCATCAGGGACAATAATGCTCGAATAAATCACAAATTTAGGAGGCAGCTCAAGTCTTCGGCAACATTAGTCCATCCCCCTCCTCTCGTGCTCAGCCGCCTGGGGGGATCCTCTCTCCTAGTGCAAGAGTGGGTGGCAGACCCCTCCCAGCCTGCTTCTCTTGTTTGTTTATTTCAGTCACCTGCTTCCTTCTCCTCTGTGCATTGGCAAGGGAGAAGGCCAGGCAGCTCCACGCCTCCCTGAGTCCCCTAGTCCCTGGAGAGGAATCAGCTTGCTTTTCCCAGGCATGCACCTGCCCCTCCTAGCAGGGGTCGCTCCAGGAGGGCTGCATGGCATCCTGTCCCAGCCTCTTCACCCCAGCCCCTGCCCTCTGACCCTGACACAAGCAGGTGCTTGCAGATTGGGCTCCATGTGCTTCCTGGGTCCTGTGTGTGCCTGAGCGGCTGGTGGGAACCACAGGGTACCTGGAGCAGGAGGAAGAACAAAGCCCTCGCTGGGTCACAGCGAAATGGGTAAACACAGTCCCGGGCCGCGGAGCCTGGAGAGCCCGGGGCTCCTCTCTGGGGGTTACGTCGGAGTCATCTGTTTTAAACACGGAGCTGCCAAGTTTTCTTCAAAGGGTTACAAGTCAGTAGAGACCAAATTGATGTAAAGATTAGCTTAGAAAGCCAAATATATCCTTGATCTAGATTTTCACGTTTGAAGTCTGGCTGGAGAGGGTTTCTCCTACCTGATGCCAGGCAGACAGAAGGGGGAGGTGGAGCGGGGGCTTTCTGGGGCCAGAGCAGACGAATGGGGAGCAGCCCACCTGCTCTTTCTTCCTCTGAGACCCCTTCCAGGAATGCAAAGGGGCTGGTGACTCAGGAGGCCACCAAGTGGGGAGTGGTGGTTACATAACTCAGATTAACTCTCAGTTAATCTGCCTTGAATAGCAAGTCAGACCCAGTGCGCCCATGTCAGAGCCTGGGGACCCTCGGGGAGGGGATCCCTGGGTACCCCATCTTCCATTCATATCAGGGCTGGGGTCAGACCCAGCTTCCAGGAGGAGAACTGGCTGATCCAGCCGCCTCACCAGGGGAAGCGCTGAGCACCCCAGCAATAACCAACCAGGAACAGTGGGGTGCTCCTTCAGCACCAGGTCCCCAGAGCCACTCCAGGACTGAGGCGAGGATGCGCCCCGACCCTTCTGCTGCTGAGGAACACAGCAGCCTCCTGACTGCAGATGGCCGGAGTTAATTGGGACACACAGGCCCTGGGAAGCAGCCTGAGAGCTGGGCTGGCTCCCCCTCGCCTGTCTCTGATAAAAGGGGCCTTGGAGGGTGAGAGGCCAGAAACCTACTATTTGTCTGCAGGATCCTAAAAGTCCATGAATATTTCCAGCATGATCACAGGAGAGCCCGGGCTGGGGACATGTCAGAAGTCACGCGTTTGCAAGGGACAGAGTTTCCTACAGCTACACCAGGGGGCCAGGGAAGGAGGAATCAGGGGTCCCATGTGCATTCATGTCCAATGTGTGTTCTCTTTCTAAAGGGTGTTGCTTTCTTTGTTTTTCCATTTTTTCTTGCTTTCTCTCTCTCCTTCCTTCCTTCCTTCCTTCCTTCCTTCCTTCCTTCCTTCCATGCTGGGGATGGAACCGAAGGTCTCACACATGCCGGACAAGTGCTCTGCTACTGGGCCATACCCCCAGCTCCACTTTGTCTGTTTATCCACCCTATTTCCCAAAAGAGTGGTGGCACAATACTGGATTCCTGTGGACTTCAGATCCTGTCCCCTCTGCCTCCCCAGCTCACACTGTCACTCCCTGGGACTTCAGCTGAACATTGCACTGTCCCTTAGTTTCCAGCATGGGCAGGACCCCCGCCTCTGCCTTCACACCTTCACCAGCCTTCGTGGGCAGTCACCTGGGCCCTGCAGCTCCTGGGGCTTTGCTGTCTGTCATCCCTAGGGATGTCACACGCTCCTTAGCCCTGCCTGTGTGTGACCTCGGGGGGTGGCCGGAGCTTGAACCTGGCCATGGAGACACAGGGGCTGTGTCCATGGGGGGGAGCTCAGGAACATGTTGTGTGTGAGCTGCCTGCTTTGCCCTGGAGTGTAGCCCAGGGTCCCCGGCCCCAGGGTCCCTGCAGGCAAGGACTGCGTCTCATTCTTACCACTTCTTGAGAAGGGCGCCTGGCTCACAGTAGATGATCAGGAAATATCTGTGGGTGAATATGTGTGTCGACATGGCTCAGAAGCTCATCGATCAGGTCCTGTTTCTGCACCTGCTCCTCCCTGACTCCATGCCGAAATCCAGGAAAGAATTTCCAGCCTTGGGCTTCGGTGTTCTCCTGCCCCAGATAGATGCGACGTTTTCAACCCGGCTTACTGGCGCTCACAGTTCTGCTGTTAGAGATGCTTTCCTCTGGCTTGAGGATTTTGTCACAATTAGAATACAGACATGCTCAGGGAAAACTCTCCCATCAGCCTCTTGCAGTCATTATCAGTTCCCTGTGAGTGACAGTATCAGACTTCTAAGTGGCTGGGAGAAAGGGTGGGTGTAGGTGGGAAGAGAACATGAAAGTGACGTAGGTCTGGCAGGGGGGTGGGGGAGAAAGGCACCCCAAGTGGGGGGAGTCAGGGAGACCCCATGGTACGTGAAAGGCAAATTTATTGGCTTTGCAGTTGGGCCGAAATCTCCCCCTGCCCTCGGCTTTCACGGGGACTGAAATGTTATCTGCCTACCAGGGAAAGATGGATTAGAGACAGGGCGGTTCATCTGAAAGAGAGGCTTGTGTCCCGTATGTACATCTATGTGTGTGTGTGTGTGTGTGTGTGTGTGTGTGTGTGGCAGGGTGTTGAGGGGAATCAGGCTGATGCCTTGTGACAAGCACACATTTGAGGCCTCCATTCCTGTCCCACGTGGGAGGGACAGAATTTGCATTGGACTTGATAAGACATGGCTGCCTTCAATGTCCTTCGTAACACGGGGAGTACCCCATCTCTGTTCTTACCTGTGCATCCCCCCTTTCATTCATTGCCAAGTCTGTGGGTGCTGGGAATACTTGGTCACAGACAGACACTGTGGCCGACCCGTAAAGGAGCAGATCTCTGCCCTCATGGCTTCCACAGACCAGCAGCGGCACTCTTGTTAAGGTAGACACCAGCACTGGCCTGGAGACAGAGACCGTGAGTCACGTTTGAGATCTTTTTTTTTTTTTGCGGTACTGGGGTTGAACCCAGGGGCATTCTACCTCTGAGCTATACCCCTAGCCCTAATTTTTATTCTTTATTTTGAAACAGGGTCTCACTAAGTTGCGGAGGGCCTCACTAAGTAGCTGAGGCTGGCCACGAACCCGGATCCTTCTGTCTCAGCCTCCCAAGTACTGGGATTACAAGCATGTGCCACCACGCCCAGCATGTTTATGTTTTCAAAATCTCCAGTAGCCACATGAAAAAAATAGATGTAAGTAATTTGCATAATTTAATTTAACCTACTTGATACAAATTATTATCATTTCAACAGGAACGAATATAAAATAGTACCAATGGGTAGTAATTTTACGATGTTACTAAGTCTTTGAAATCTAGTGTGTCATTTATTCTTAGAACACATCTCATTTCCAGGTGCCCCATTGCCACGTGGGACTGGCCGCTATCATATCGAGTGGCTCAGGATAGACGTTTCACAGTATCACACTGGCTCAGTATAGACATTTTCTATGGAAATGTGAGGGGGGAAAGTATTTTCTTTAGGGCCTTCCCTTCCTTCCCCCGTGCCTGCCTTTAGCACCATCACTGCCCCCGCACGGCTGCAGGAGGCCAGCCTGGGCAGCAGCCCTTGTCATCCGGGCTGTATCAGTGTCAGAGCAGCGCAGGGGGGAGACCTCGGCTGCTGCCACAGGGGCCTGTAGCCTGGAGAGGGAGAAGCTGTGCATTCACACCCCGCGGGCGCCTCTCACACCCGTTTGTAATGAGTGTAGCGCTTTGGCCCGGGGAGGGTGTGACGGAAGTCGGTTCCTGTAAGCAGGTTTCCTGAGGGTAGGACGGTGGGGTCAGGTGATGGGAGGTAAGACCGGCAAGGGCAAAGCAGGGCCCGGGACACCTGCCAAAAGAAAGCTGGCCTGGAGGAGACGTGTCCAGAGTCCTTCCCTGGACGTGTCCGGGCCAGCGCTGGGTCTGGGCCAAGCAGCTCCTGAATGGGTACATGGCTGGAGACATCCCAGGCCACCGTCCTCCAGGGCTACAGGCTGCATAGACTCAGCCTGTCTGTCCCTTGCACCCTGGCACCTATCGCTCTGAAATCCTGCCACCTTTGCCTTGTGGGGGAGGAGGGCTGGGTGCCGAGGCCTGGTGTGAATGCGTGAATGGAACCTTTTAACGTGGTGCCCGGAGGGTGCGTGTGGTGGTGTGCATTTGTGTAAATGCATGTGTATCCATGTGCCTGTATGTGAGCATGTGTTTCGGGGTATGTGGTGGGGGTATGTGTGTTGTGGTGTGTGTGTGTGTGTGTGTGTGTGTTGGGGAGTTTGGATATAGGCCAGCGTATATCAGGGAATTTATTATCAGGGCTCCATCATTAGGTGAAGAACCAGTTTTTAATATCCTCAGCCCTCCCGACAAAGGAAACTCACCAATATTCATAGGATTAGAGTCTGAATGAGAAATGGTGGTACGAAGCACTGTCGGAACCTGGGTGTGGTGAAGGCCAGAGACAGGTGCCAGTGCCAGGTGGGCTGGTGAGGGCTGCTTTCCAGCAGGGGGCAGGAGGGTCAGGCTCGAGCCGTGGCTGGGGGCAGTGCTCTTGCCGCGTGGAGTGCCCAGGAGGTGCGAGGCCCACGGCCAGACAGTTTTCAGGAGGAGGAACTTAGCCTGTGAATGCGCGGAGCACATGGGAAAGTGTTGGGTGTTTCCAGATGAGGTGGTGTGGTTGGGGTGTCCCCTGGTCCTTTGTAGCCACCCTTCCTCAATTAAATATTAAAATATGTTCTCTCCTTTTGGTACTGGGGATTGAACTCAGGGGCATTCTACCTCCAAGATACACCCCCAGCCCTTTTTCATTTTTTTATTTTGAAACAGGATCTTGCTAAGGCTGGTTGCTGAGGCTGGCTTTGAACCTGTGATCCTCCTGTCTCAGCCTCCCAAGTACTGGGATTACAGTTTTGAGCCACCATGCCTGGCAAATATTAAAATAATGTGTATTGCAGGACAACTTCACAATTTGGAGCTCTATCTAAATTAAACAGTTAATCCTTTGAATTCTGAGATTGCTCCCATAATTGACCTGATTTTGGTAACTTTGAGTACACCGACCGGGTTAAGTAGGGCAGATTCCTTCTAAGACCCCTAAATTCAAACACATGGAACTCTGGGTGATGTTAGCAGACCAGGCATGAGTTCTATTAGCTATGGTTTGGATTCTAACAAAAGAAAGGCTAGGAAGGGGCCCACTAGCCAGCCTTTCTGGGAGCACAGCTAGGGACTAGGGAGGGAGGAGCTCACACCTGACTGGTGAGCCAGCATGCCGGGCTGTGCAGGGCATCCATGCTGGATTTGGAATGCCTGGACTTGGAATATGTTTGAGCAGGAGGAAGGGAAGATCCCAGTGGGGGAACGCCTGGCATCGGGAAATGCTATTAAAAATTAATGTTTTCGACTCATTTTGTGGAGCTGGTATTACTAGGATATCTAAGCCAAACAAAAGCACAGAAAATAAAGCTGCAGACCAATATTGTTCATGAAAATAGAGAGCTCATCATAAAATATTAGTAAGGAGAGTCCAGCAATATGTGAAAAGAAGTACACGCCATGGCCTGGTGACGTTTATTCTGTGAATTCAAGGATGGTTCAATTCCTGAGAATCATTCTATGCAATCTGCCATGTTAAAATGTAAAGTTATATCAATTGGTGCAGAAAATGCATTTGACAAAATTCAACATATACTCACAACAATGATTCTCAGTTGAAAAGGAATAGAGGAGCGCATCCTCACCTGATGAAGAATATCTGTGGAAACCTGCTAACATTGTTGATTTTTTTTTGGGGGGGATGCTGGGTATTGAACCCAGGGGCAGCCTACCTTCAAGCTGTACCCCCAGCCCTATTTTATTTTTCATTTGGAAACAAGGTCTTGCTAAGTTGCTGAGAGTCTCGCTAAGTTACCTAGGCTGGTCTTGAACCTGTGATTCTCCTGTCTCTGCCTCCCAAGTACTGGGATTACGGGTGTGTGCTACCGTACCCGACTAACACCATTCTTAATAGTGAAAACTGGATGCATTTACCCTGAGATAAGGAGAAAGTGAAGGATGTCAACTCTCACCACTCTCACTCGACGTAGTGTCAGAAGCTCTAGCCAGTGTGATACAGGAAGACTAGGAAGTGAAAAGCAAACAGACAGGAAAAAATAAAACTCTTTCTATTTGCAATGACATGGCTGTCTGCACAGGAATACCATGTAATTTATATAACAAAACAAAACAAAACAACCTCCAGAACTTATAAGTGAGTTCAGCAAGGTCACAGAATATAAGCTAAATATACAAAAAAATCAATTGTGTTTCTGTCTACTAGCAAAGAACACATAGACACTAAAATTAAAAAATGCAATACTGGCCGGGTGTGGTGGCGCACGCTTGTAATCCCAGTACTTGGGAGACTGAGACCAGAGGATCCAGGTTCATGGCCAGCCTCAGCAACTTGTGAGGCCCTCTGCAACTTAGTGAGACCCTGTTTCAAAATAAAGAATAAAAGTAGGACTGGGGGCATAGCTTAGAAGTAGAATGCCCCTGGGTTCAATCCCCAGTACCGCAAAAAAAAAGCAATGCTGTATTAGTCAGCTTTCTGTTACTATAACAAATACCTAAGATAAATAAACTTATGAAGAGGAAGGGTTTATTTTGCCCCATGGTTTCAGAGCATCCCATCCATGGTTGCTTGGCCCTGTTGCTTTCAGACTGTTGCAGCACAGTAAATCATGGTGGGGAGTGCATGGGGGAGGAGGCTGCTCACCTCATGGAGACCAGGAAGCAAAAACAGAGACAGGAAGGGGCTGGAGTCCCAATGTCCTGTTCGAGGCCATACCCCCAGTGACCAACTCCTAAGATTGCACCCCCCCAGTAGCATCACAGACTGGGGACGAAGCCTTCAACACATGGGCCTTTGGGGATATTCACACTATAGAAAATACCATTGATGATTGCTCACACATGATCTACTTAGTTGTAAATCTAAGCCCAAAATACTGTCTGTGCTGACGACTACACAATGTTGATAAAAGAAGTCTAGGAAGATTATAAATAAATGGAAAGACATACCACGTTCATGGGTGAGAAGATTCAACATAACACAGATGTCAGTTTAATATCATTTTTATCAAAATTTCAGGAAGAATCTTGTACCTGTAGCATGAGATTATTTTAAAATTCATATGGAAAGGCAAAGGAACTAGAACAGCTAAGGACACAATTGATTATGTAGCAGCAGTAAGCAGAATTGTGTAGTCAGTGGGAAGAATGAATACATAGTGCCAGGCGTGGTGGCGCACGCTTGTAATCCCAGGACTTTGGGAGGCGGAGACCGGAGGATCCGGGTTCGAGGCCAGCCTCAGCTCTCTCTCTCTCTCTCTCTCTACTTAGTGAGGCCCTCCGCAACTTCGTGAGACCCAGTTTCAAAATAAAGTATAAAAAATAGGGCTGGGGGTGTAGCGCGGAGGTAGAACGCCCCTGGGTTCAATCCCCGGTACCGCAAAAAAAAAAAAATAAATAATGAATACATAGATCAATGAAACACAAGAGGCCCCCGCAAATATGCCCAACTACTTTCTTACTTTTTTATTTTTGTTCGTGGTACTGGGAATTGAACCAGGGTCATTTTACCTCAGAGTTACACTCTCAGTCTTTTTTTTTTTTTAAACAGGATCTCTCTAAGTTGCTGAAGGCCTTGCTAAGTTGCTGAGGCTGGCCTCAATCCTGTGATACTCCTGTCTCAGTTTCCCATGTACTGGGATTATAGGAGTGCACCACCACAGGTCTGGCTGCCCAACTGGTGTTTGACAATGGTGCTAATTCAGTGGAGGAGAGACAGCCCTATCAACTAAGGATACCGAAGCAACGGGACAGCCACAGACAAAAAGAGAAAACTAACAAGCCCCAACTTAACATCTCCCATCCTTCAAATGTTAACTTAAAATGGATCTGAGAATTAGATGTAAAATGTGAAACTATAAACTCTTTAGAAAAAAATAGGGGAATATCTTCAGGAAAAGAGTTTTTAGACTTACCACCAAGAACATGATCTATAGGCAGAAACACTGATAAGTTGGACCACATCAAAATTTAAAAATTTGCCTTTCAATAGCCATGCGTTTTGGTGCATGCCTATAATCCCAGTACTTGGAAGGCTGAGACAGGAGGATCACAGGTTCCAGGACAGCTCAGCAAGTAGTGAGACTCTCATCAACCTAGTGAGACCCTGTTTCCAAATAAGAAATAAAATCAGGCTGGGGGTGTAGATCGAAGGTAGAATGCCTCTGGGTTCAATCCCCAGTACCACACACACACACACACACACACACAAAAATACCTTTCAGAAGACTCTTGGGTTGAAAAGACAAGCTACAGAGTAGGAGATAATATCTGCAAACTCCACAGCTGACGAAGGTTAACTATCTGGAAGATAGGAAAGAACTCTCAGAACTCAATCCAATTAGAAACAGAAAGGGACATTTCACACAGGTAGAAAGGGACATTTCACACAGGTAGAAAGGGACGTTTCACACAGGTAGAAAGGGACGTTTCACACAGGAGGGTACTTAGATGGCAAAAAACATATGGAAAGCTGTTCAGCATCATTAACCGTTAGAGAAATGCAAATTGAAACCACACAGAGACAGCGGCACCCACCCATCAGAATGGCTAAAATAAAAAAAAAATATATATATATATATATGGACAACACCAAATGTTGGCAAGGATGTGGGAGAAACCGATCACTCGTCCATGGCTGCTGGGAGAGAAAACCTCACAGCCGCTCTGAAAAACAGCCTGGCAGCTTCTTTGGAAGTTACACCCGCACCTGCCCTGCTTCACTTCTCGGCGTGTATGCGGGAGAAATGCAGACTCGCGTTCACACGGTTGCTGTCCATGAGTGCTCAGAGCAGGCTTAGGTGTAGTAGCCCCAACCTGTAAACGAGCCTGGTGTCTTTGGGTGGGCAAATGGTTAAACAGACCTTGGCCTATGCATACCCTGGAATGGTGCTCAGCCGGAAGAAAAGAAACCATGACTGAGACACCCAATAACCTGCAGGAGCCTCCAGGGAACTGTGCTGAGTGACAAAGAAAAAAGCCATTCCCAAAGGTTACATACCGTCTGATGATTCTGCAGCATGGAAACGACAGAACTATAGAAACGGAGAAGAGAACAGTAGTTTCCGGGGGCTGAAGGGAGCAGGGACTAGGAGGGAAGAGGGGTGGTTATACAGGATCTAGGAGGCATTTTTGTGGCAATAGAAATGTTATCTGTACTGTATCAACACCAATGTCCTAATTATATTACTATAGCTTTGCAAGATGTCACCACTAGGGGAACCTTGATAAGGGACACCTGGGATTATCATGTTTGACCATGCATGCGAGGGTCCAGTTAAAATAACAAGTGTAAGCCAGGCGTGGTGGTGCACGCTTGTAATCCCAGTAGTTGGGAGGCTGAGACTGGAGGATCCCGGTTTGCGGCCAGCCTCAGCTACTTAGTGAGGCCCTCCGCAACTTAGTGAGACACGGTTTTAAAATAAAAGAATAAAAATAGGGCTGGGGGTGTACCTTGGAGGTAGAAGCCCCTGGGTCCAATCCCCAGTACCGCAAAAATAGAATAAGATAAGATAAAATAAAATAAAAAATAAGAAGTGTAATTAAGGAAAACAAGCTAACATCCTCTACTCATCTGTGGGGGATTAGCACCTGCTGACTGTAGTGTACACCTGTTTCACCTCTTTGGGAAACAGGTAGCGGAACTTGGTGGTGAGCTGGTGATGTGGAGGAGAAAGGGCTTCAATGTTTCCTTTACGAGACTTGTTACAGAGTATCAGCCACAGAGTTGGGCAATGCTGTCTCGGGCACAGCTTTTAAGATGCAGGGTACAGCAGCGCCTGCGCGCACGCCGTGTTGCTGATGTTATGAGATTCATCATCAGTGACAGTAATAAATGACCCGGTGCATAATTACGGGATAAGAAGAGCTGTCCAGATCCTTACGTAAATCAGGTCAGCTCTGAAAATAGAACAGCCTTTTTGGGGTCAGTCCCACTTTCCGACGCCGGCTCGCAGGGTGCTTGGAGACCTGGCTCCAAGGATGCGAAGCCAAACACGGAGACCGGTGGCACCTCGTTTCTAGTTCAGTGAGGCGCCAGCGCGGGTTTGTTTGAGGCCGGCGTTCCTGGTTTGCTGTTGCTCCCTGTTGTGGCTTCATTGTGGTCTTAATGATAGGAGAGCTGTGTCGGGGGCCCCATCAGCGCTCGCTGCTGCGTGGAGCCGGGATGCACAACGGACACTCCGTCCCGCATCTGGCCACAAGCTGCTGCCATCGTAGAAGCCATACCTGTCTCTTTTCTTCCTGTCTTTTCACGTCCAGATCAGAGATGCTGGTTTTAACATAGCTTCTGGGCCTCTGTAACCCAGCCTTTGTGCCAAGTGACCCAGCTGCATGAACTAGCTGCTCAGTCTACGTGGTCTCTGTCCACGCTCACGATCCTTCTGCAAAGGAGGGATTGTTGCTCTCATTCTCCACACAGGAGGAGCCAGAGCTCAGAGAAGCTAAGTGAGTTCCCCAAGGTTGTACAGCTAGCTAGTGGGAGAGCTGGGATTGAACCCAGGTGTGGAGGATTCCAAGCTCCATTTATTCACTTCCCACCATTCCCTGGGGCTTTTGTGTTTTTACACAAATCTGTTTCTCACTCTCTTTATTAAGTTACACATTGCCCTCTTGGGAAAAAGAAAACAACAAAAACAAAAACATTAAAATGCAAAGGCGTGGCTGCTGTGATAGCCAGTCACACCTCGTGGTTCAGCCTGTGCACTGGCCAACTGAATCACAGATCTCCCTGTGCCCACGATGCCAAAGACGGTCCTGCTCAAACAAGAGACTTATTTAGCAGTGAAGAATTAACGAAATGTCTGGGGGAGATGAAAACATTTCTGCAACACAGATATTGCTGTTCAATCCACTTAGTAATTAAAAATAAATATGTCACCAAGCCCAGGGAGGCCCCTCCTGCGAGCTGTCGAGGACCTCGGCTGTGGACGTGAGTTTGTGGGCATGCAGGGGGAGTTGAGCTGTCACGAGCAGGCTGGGTGAGGGGACCCCTGCTGGGTGTGTTCGCTTGGGAGCATGTTTTCCAAAGCACAGTTTACACCCCATGGATTCTAGCCATTTAATACACAATTCAATGAATGTTAGTAAATACACCGGGGGTGCATCCATCTCTGCAGCCCAGGCTGAGCACCTCCAGCCCCCCACCCCACGGGGCGTCTCCTTCTGTCCATGGTCAGTCACCTTTCCTACCCAGCCTCAGAAGACCGCTCACCTGATGTCTGTCTGGACTCACCTGTCCCAGGTGTGTCCTAGGAGGGGAGCCCTGTGAGGTCTTTTTGCCTGGTTTCCTGTTCCTGAGGTCTGTTTACATGGCCGCATATTACTTCATTCCTTTCTTATCCCTGAGTAGTATTCCATTTTCTGGACATACCACAGTGAGTTTATCCATTCTCCTATTGGTTCTGGGTTGCTTCCATGTGGGCTCATAGGGACAGCGCTGCTGTCAACTCCAGGTGCAGGTCTGGGTGTGCCATCGGTTCCATTTTCTCCCCACTGTTAGGCTTTATAACCTCAGGTGTGGCTGTCTCGGGGCCCCAGGGAGCTGCTCATGTGTTGGATGGATGGAAGCTACCCTGACCACCCGTCCCAGGTGGCGCCTCTGCTTTGAGATTCGCTCCTTCCCTGGGCCCTTGCTCCCTGCACCTGAATACTGTTGACGTCTTCATTTCTCATTCAGTAAACATTTATTGGGTGTCAAGTGTGTGCACCGCCGTGCGGCGTCTTAGTGAGATAAAGACAAGGACGAAATTTTCCATTCCACCTTGGTACGACGCCGTGAGTGGGGACAGTTCGACTCATTGGATGAGGGCTTTTCTCTGGTCAGCAGCCTGGGAAGGGAAGGGTTGTAAGGTCTCTTAAAGGACCTAAACTGTGCCTTGTCCCCTGCCTGTGGGACATAACCAAGACTGTCGGGGGTCACGTGCTTCCTTGGGGAGCCATCTGGGGAGTCTACCTGGTGGGGCAGGGGCCTGGGACAGCGTCTCAGGTGGGGAGGCAGCAGCAGGCCACGCATGTAGGATGGAGTCAGGGCAGACGTCTTGGGAAGCACTGGGTTTCACTCTCCTGTACACACTGCTGCTCATGGGACAGTCCTTTCCGGGAAGGTCCCTTCCTTGTCCACGCCACATGTGTGCTGACATGGGGACCCTTCCAGGGGGATCCAGAAACTGAAGGACCTGGTTTCATGAAAGAGGAACGTGAAGCAAGGGGTCGGCACCTGAGAGAAGAGGACGGATCCTAGCCGTCTGTGCGCTGCATCTCAGCCAGTGGCGGGGACCGGACTCCCAGTGTAGACGCAGGCCGGGGCCCGCTGGTCAGTGGTGGGCTGGCATCCAGCAGGGACCCCGATCTGCGGGTGCAAGGGGAGCTCAACCCTGCTGAGCTCTGGGCTGCTGGGCAGCTGCCTCCTGGAGCTCCGTGTTGAGAAGGATCCTGAGTTCTCGGGGCTTAGAGAGGAACGCGCTGTGGACCGTTCATTGCGTCTGGACAAGGCCTGGGTGGGTCATGGTTAATCAGGGGACCCCTTCCTCTCCAGAGGGGCCCGTGCAAGGCTTGTGGTTGTGGTTTTAACACCTTCATGAGGCACATGGAACATCCTGGTGCGCATTTGGAGGGCGCTGACCTTACACCAGGTGTTGCTCTGAGTCCTTCTCCTATCATTAACTCATCCTTCCGACAATGCTGTGATGTGGGTACTTTACCATCTCTTTTTTCCAGGGGAGGCACAGAGAGATTGAGCAACTTTCCCCAGGTTGCACAGTAAGTAAATAGTGGAACCAGGTCTTGAGCCCAGGCAGTTGGTCTTCAGCATCTGTCCTCCAAAGTGTGACATGCTGTCCTTCCTATTCCAGAAGACAACCCATTGGGTTAGAATGTATTTAAATAAGGAAGATGGCGTCCACTAGGCCGAGGCTGACTGCTGAGTATGGGATTTGAGCCTGGCATCCAGGGCTAATCCCTTCCTGCCTGGCTCCATGGGGAATGCACATGTGTGACCAGGATAGGGGGGTGAGGACACCCCAGGCATCCTGAGCCTGGTGGGAGACACAGCAGCGGTGGAGTGTCCTTGTGACCACAGAAGCCTTTGCCCATGGTCGGGGTCAAAGATCGGGTTGGGCCTGGCCTGGGAGCCGCTGGCCACTGTTGTGTGTGGCTGGGAGGCGAGAGGCCCCCCTCGGCTCTTCCCCACCAATGCTGTGCGCCCCCCGGCCTGTGCCCTCTTGCTGGGGGTGGGTCTGCAGCCTGCAGTTTCGGAGGCAGGGCGGGCCCAGCACACCCTCGCTTCTGTTTCCTGGGCCCGACCTCTGAGCACTGCCTGCTCCTCTGGGCTTACATTTGCTTCTTCTGGAGCATCTGGATAAGCGGCTCATCTTGGACCATAACCACCTTCCCAGCGTGACTGCGCCACGAGAAAAAACCAAATGTCCCACCGTGCATTCAATTTCCCGAGTCATGAGGAAGAGCGTCTTAGGTGAGGGTGAAGAAATTACTCGCGGTGGCCAACAGACTTCGTGGGCATGCAACGATGCTTCTTTGAATGAGTTTTGTGTGGTACTGTGGGTGGAACCCAGGGGCCTTCTACCTCCAGGCGACACCCTCAGCCCTCTTTTATTCTTTATTTTGAAACAGGGTCTTGCTAAATTGCTGAGAGCCTCACTAAGTTGCTGAGGCTGACTTTGAACCTGCGATCCTCCTGTCTCAGCCTCCCAAGTACTGGCATTGCAGGCTCATGCTACCATGCCCAGCTTGAATGATGTTTTTAAGAGTCAGTTCTTGGGTGTGGTCATTATATTCCATGCCTGGAACCAGGAGGCCAGCCTCTGAGACCTAAGCCTTGGGCTCAGGACCAGCGGAGGACCACATTCTCTCATGGAGGAAGGAGGCCGTCAACCTGAGCAGGAAGAACCCCTGGGGGAGCCGGTGTTCAGCCACCGCCCCCACCCCCTCTTCTCTGTAAAGAGAAGATTCAAGACTGTACCCAGATGCTGAAGAAAGCCGTGCTTCCTGCCGAGGGACACGGTGGCTTTCAGAAAGCCAGGATTCTTTAGGGAGCCAATTATGCAAGACAAAGTAAGCATGTTTATTTTTATGACACTGCATTTCAAAATCCCAGAAAATGTTGACGGAATGGCCCTATTAGGTCCCCGGTGCTGTGGCCTGGCACCCGCAGGCTTCCGGGGGCTTCTGTGGCTGCTGCTGAAGCCCCAGCGCTGGGCGCACTCACCACCTGGCTCCACCTGGAGGCGCCGCTCAGCCCTTGGGCTGCGATCTCATCTTCCCTCAGCACTTCTCAGGCTGATTTGGTTCTTCTCACGGCAAACCTGACCCACCGAGCAGTGGGCGACTGTTTCTCGGGGTCCCACCCTAGGGTCCCTGGGGAGGGCAGGGCTGCGGTTTTGTGGCGCCAGCCACTCTGGGAGTCTCTGAGGGTCCGCTGACCCAGACAAGAGTGGGACAGGCTGGACAGCAGCTGGGTTTGTCCTGGGACAAGCTGGCCGTGGGCCTGACGCTCATCCAGCGGATGTGGGCACGTGCCCGTGGACTGTCCGGGAAGGGAGGGAGTGAGTGATCCTGCTCCGGGTATTCCGTGGACTCCGAGGGAAGTGGGCTCAGGGGTGCAGATGAAGTTGGAGCAGCTGAGAGGAAGAAGCAGAGAAGTACCGGAGCAATGGAGGGGGCTTCCTGGAGGAAGAAGCATTGGGCCAATGGTTGAACACCTTGCTTGGGCCACCCCCAGGAGGAGCACAGGCACGAGGGAAGGCAGAGCAGGTGCATTCGGACAAACCCCCAGCTGCTCGTGTATCGGGGCCGTGGAAGGGAGGAGACTGGAGAGGCCAGCAGGGGCCCGGCCTCCAGCTTCTGTCCTGGGACCTGTTGGAGGAGCATGGCCCTTGTTCCCCCACCCACCACCTTGTGGTGGTCCTCATCCTGTGCGTGTTCAGGTGGGAGGGAAGGAGACCCCAGGCAGAGGGTGGTGAGGTCCAGGGAGTCCCTGCAAGCCTGTCTGGAGGAGCCGAGGGGCAGAACCGAGTCCCAGGGGACATCACACACCAGAGTCTGAGGTCTTGGGTGGCAGAGGCAGGCAGAGGACCCCGGGGGGCTGTGTCCTAGGTAGAGCCCCAGCGGGGGCCTGTGCGGAAGGCAGGCTGGCTGAGGCTGCAGCTCACTTGCGTGAATTCCCCTGGGAGAAGAGGCTGGCCGGCTGATGGGGAGGTGGCACGGCTGGCTCTGCCCCTTCCTACCTTGTGCTGCCTCTTTCCCGCAGAGCCTGGGGCCTGAGCTGTCACCTGTCACCTGCCTGCCACCCCCAGGGACCTGGCCACCCAGAGACACACCCCCACTCACACCTGGCTGGGTCCTTATCCTGCCCGCTGTGCTGTGGAAGTGGGGGAGAAGCCCCGCGATGCAGGGTGGTGAGGAAACAGCACCGCTTCACCATGGAAGTTTCTAGTAGGAAGGATATTGGAGGACTTGGGCTCCTCCCCCACTGTTGTTAGGAGGGAGGCTTCCTTCGTTCCTGCATGGGGCAAACCTGTGTGGCAGTGAAGCTAAGTAACATCTTGTTTAAGCACCCTGAGGGAGACGTGGTGTGTGTGCGTGTGTGTGTATGTGTGTATGTGTGTGTGTGTAGGTATGTGCATGCCTGTGGGTGTCTGGTGTATGTATAAGTATAGCTGGGTGTGCCGGGGTGTGTCTGAAGGTGCGCGTATGTGAGTATATGTGTAGATGTGTTTGTGTGAGTGTGTATTATTGTGTAGGTGCTTTGGTATATGTATGGTTGTGTGTACATGTGTGCATCTGGGAGTGTACGTGTATGTGAATTATATGTAGGTGTGTGCAAACCTATGGGTGTCTGGGTGACCTTAGGAAAATTGCTCAGGTCACTCACCTGGGTGTGCTAGAGTGTGTCTGGGTGTGTGTGCATGTATGTGAATGTGTATATGTGCATATCTGCAGGTCTGGGTTTGTATGTGAGATTGAGTATGTCTAGCAGTGTGTGTGTGTGTGTGAGAGAGAGTGTATGTAAGTATGTGTGTGCTTATGGATATCTGGGAGTGTACAGGTGTAGCTGGATGTGCCAGTGTGGGTATGGGTGTGTTTCTGTGTGTGTGCACATCTGTGGGTACCTGGGTGTGCATGTGGGTAGGCGTGTGCATGCCTGTGTGTGTTAGATGTGTGCATGCCTGTGGGTGCCTGGGTGTGCATGTGGGTAGGCATGTGCATGCCTGTGTGTGTTAGATGTGTGCATGCCTGTGGGTGCCTGGGTGTGCATGTGGGTAGGTGTGTACATGCCTGGGTGTGAGTATGTTAGGTGTGCACATGCCTGTGGGTGCCTGGGTGTGCATGTGGGTAGATGTGTGCATGCTTGTGTGTGTGTTAGGTGTGGGCATGCCTGTGCATGCCTGTGTGTGTGTGTTAGGTGTGTGCATGCCTATGTGTGCCTGGGTGTGCATGTGGGTAGGTGTTGCATGCCTGGGTATGAGTGTGCTAGATGTGTGCATGCCTGTGGGTTCCTGGGTGTGCATGTAGGTAGGTGAGTGCATACCTGTGGGTGCCTGGTGTGTGTGTGTGTGTTAGGTGTGTACATGCCTGGGTGTGCATGTGTTAGGTGTGTGCATGCCTATGAGTGCCTGGGTGTGCGTGTGGGTAGCCGTGTGCATGCCTGGGTGTGCATGTGTTAGGTGTGTGCATGCCCGTGTGTGTCTGCCTCTGTGAAGGGTGTGGGCTGGAAGCACCAGTGAACTTGAAAATCACCAATTAATACCTCTCTGCCCCTTTCATCTCTCGCTGCCAAGCAGTCCAGATACTTTAATTAACAAAATCTCTGAGCAGTGCATCAAGGTCAGGGAATATCATTAGCCTTATTTCACAGATGGGCAAACTGAGGCAGGGTGGGGTTAAGTGATTTCCCTAAGGTCATGCGGAGGCAGCAGAGCGGCCCCCGAGGACTGTGAGAGGAACCTGCTGTGGGCTTGGTGCCTCGGAGCTGTCTGCCCCGTCCAGGGTGAGGGAGGGACAGCTCTGAGCGCCCGGGGCTGGCGTCTACGGCAGGGAGCCTTTGCCGGCCAGGCGTGCCAGATCCTCCCGCACTCATTGCAGAAGAAGCTGGGGTCCCCCAAAGCTGGGAGATGGGGGAAGGGCAGGCTTCATGCCTCTCCCTTCATAATCCCTCAGGGCCCATCTCTGTTCTAAGTCTCCCTTCCCATGTGAATTCCAGAGCGCTTGCTGAGGCTCATCAGGTAGTGCTCATGTCCTGGGCCACAGGGTATATCTGAATTTCCTGGGCCACAGGGTATATCTGAATTTCCTGGGCCACAGGGTATATCTGAATTTCACAGATGGGATTCAGACTCCCCTAACGGGAGAGACTCAGACTCACCAACATTTCTTTTTGGTTTATTTTTTTTAATTGAGATTAAATTCAAATGATGTAAGATTAACCATTTTATTTATTTATTTATTTATTTATTTACTTATTTATTCATTTATTTTGGTGTTACTGGGGATGGAACCCAGGGGCATTCTACCTCCAAGCTACACCCCCAGCCCTATTTTATTTTTATTTTGAAACAGGGTCTCTCTCAGTTGCGGAGGGTCTCACTAAGTTGCTGACGCTGTCCTCGAACCTGCGATCCTCCTGTCTCAGCCTTCCAAGTACTGGGATGACAAGTGTGTGCCACCACGCCCGGCATGATTAACCATTTCAGAGTGGACACTTCAGTGGCATTTAATACATTCCCAGCCATCTCCACTCTCTAGTTCCGAAACCTTTTCATCACCCCAAAGGAAACTCCACAGCCTTCAGCAGTCGCCTGCCATTCTCCTGGTAACTGCCCATCCACTTTCTCTGTGTGGATTGACCCACCCTGGACAACATTTAAAATAAATGGAGTCTTACAGTAGATGACCTTTGGGGTCTGCCTTCTTTTACTTGGCTTGATGCTTTTGAGATTCACTCACATTCTAGCATGGATCAGTACTTACTCCTTTTCGTGGCTGAATACTATTCCATGGCATGGACGCACCCCGTATATTGGTCCATTCATTCATTGGTACCGTTTGGGCTGTTTCTGTGTTCTGCTACTGTGAGCACTGCTGCTGTGACCACATGTGCACAACTGTCTCCTTTGGTCTGTTTCCAGTCCCCTGGGGTCCATCCCTAGGTACCTGTACTTCTTGGACACAGCCTCTTATGTTACTGCCTGGCTAGGGGACTCCCGCTGTGCTTCTGAGTCTTGGGCTATTGCCATGGTCTCTCTGAGCCTCAGTTTCCCCATCTGCAGGGTGAGGCTGTCATTCCCACTCTGGGCTGGGAGGGTGATGAGTACCCGGTGCTTGGGTGGCCGTTCACAGATGGAGGCCACTCAGGCCCCTTTGCTGCCTGTACACCTCATGCTGCCGGAGCACAGGGCCCAGAGCGCTGTTCCCTCTGTAGTCCTGACACCCGGGAGCAGCGGCAGCACTTTCTGTAAGCTCTGCCCTAAAGAGGGATTACGAGTCTCTGGGGAGCGGATTAGAGCAGTGGCCCCCGGGATGCATCTTATTCTCACTGACTTTCACTTTCCTCCTTCCTGGACCTCACAGCTGAGCCGTGTGGCTATTGAAAAACACCTAAGCCGACGGTTATCCTTGTAGCTGACACCAGCCTGGCCCCACAGTGACGAGGAGCCCGTGACCGGCCATGTTCTGAATGTGAGCGTCCCTGACACGCACGCGGGCCTGTCGCTTCCCGTTTGAGAGCCGCGTGCTTGCTGGCTCGGGGGTCCTGCAGCCTGTGGGTCTCCGCTCCTGTGCCAGAGTCTCCAGGCAGGGGCACGGTGGAGGTCTCACCACCCAGCCTCAGTCATCCAAGCTTCCTATTCCAGGATCCCACTGGGAGTCTATTCAGGAGGACACGTGGAAGCAAGAGCAAACCCAAATTAACGAAAATGCAGTTTTTCAGAATGTTCCAGAATGTTCTGAAATGTTTGCTCTCTCCCTTCTGCAAGAGGAGGGAGATAAGCAAATGATAACACACTAAGTTGACATGGGTGATTTCAGTTTTTGGAAAATACTTAGGAAAACCTTAGGGAGGTCCCAACATGCAATGCGCTGGAGCTGGAGCTAGTATTCCGTCTCTTATTTCTGCAGGGACAGTGTTGGCAGGGACACGTGCTGGTCTCGCAGCGTTCGCATCCCACCTTTCCGTGTATTATTTCTGTCATTCTTTACAATGGGTAGGGTTGGGCGGGGGCTGCTCATTTTACAGGAGAAACTGAAGTTCAAAATGTAGTAATGATAATATCGAAATTATAATGATAAATCTTCAATCTTCATAAAAATAGTCATGGCAGCTAGCTACTGAGGAGATCATGATGCAGGGTACCTCCTCCTCCTTCGTCGTCATGCCCACCAGCACCAACAGGACCACGGCCTTCCTGACAGCTGTGGGCCGCAGCAGGAAGCTCACCTCTCCCACAGGGGCCCCACCATGGCGAGGGGTGATGACCCACCCAGGCCCAGCAGCTGTCCCCTCTCAGGTACCCCTCTCGTCCCGTCACATCCCCATTCATCAAAGGACGCTGGATGATGACATGGAAACCTCGTTAGCCCTGCTACTAATCCAAAAGATATTAGCCCATTATTTTCTCTGCTTTTGTAAACCCAGAGACTGAGCAAAATTGAATCCCTGGGTAACCAGAAAATGTAATTAATGGGGACGCCGCGTTTCTTGGGGAAGTTGGTTGGAGTCTGCTTTGTGTGTGTGCGCGCGTGGGGTGGTCTAGCTAGCGGGACCTCGTGCGGATTCCCCGCCTGCGCTCAGGAGCCAGCTGAGAACTGACTGACAGGCAGGGTGCCTCCCCCTGGGGCAGCATCCTACAGGTCCCGCCCCCTTCCCTGGGCTCCTGTCCCTGGGATACTGTGGCTCCTGGGACTCCTGAGCTGCTGGGGAATCAGGTTGAAATGCAGGCATTTAAATTAAGCAGCTGGGCATCTAACCCAAGGGCAGATTATTACGGGATGCCCTGGTTGTGCAGGAGTAAAGGAAGAGTCAGGGTCACGCAGGGCTCCCACAGATAGGCATTATTTCTGCCAGGCATCAGTGAGACTATGGGACCCCAAGTTGCTGGGACATATAGGAGGAGCTCCAGCATGGCCCCCAGAGCCTCGGGGGGGCTGCAGACAGGCCTGACAGTCGTGGAAAACCTGCTCGTGCGTCAGCTTTGCCCACGTGATGGTGGGTGTTTTGCATTTCTGCTCAAGACCCCATATTTGACGCTCGTTCCTCCAAAGTCATTTCCCGGAAATGGGGCTGGCTGGTCGTCCCAATGCGTCCACGTTTTATGACTGATGTAAGGGAACTGATCCCACCCCTGTGCCTGGAGCTCTGAGGATGATCTGAATCCAAGTCTCCCACTCTGTCACCGGCACTCTGGGTGTGAGGGGCCCTCAGACACACAGCCAGGTGGTGCCACGAGGGGTGGGCCAGGCCTCGGGTGCAGCCGGGGCTCAGGCTCCGGTCCTGTGCTGCCCAGGCTTCGTTGGGCAGAAGCTAGGGGACTCCCATTCCCCTATCGCACGGAGGACGGGGCGGCGTGCGCAGGCCTGGCCCTCCTCTGCCTCCCGCCGCATGTTTTGGGATCTCTGGCAGAAAGTTCCATGCAAACGAAAGGCTCTTTCATCTGCACGCACCTATTTCTGTCGCCTTGCCTGCCTCTGCTCTTCCTTTTTGACATTCAGCGTTTTCAAACACAGATTCCGCACACATTCCGCGTGAGTCACGTTGCCATGTGGCTGTGGAGAAGTCTCTCGGGCCCTGGTTCCAGCTTCTTCCCGAGGGTTTGAGAACACTGTCCCTTTGTCTGGGGGCGGGCACAGCCATCAGGGCTGGGGGCAGGGTAGTGCAAACAGAGTAAAGCCTGCACCCCCTCTCTGGCCTCGTGGGTGCGGGCTTGTGTGACGCTACAGGGAGTCTAGCTTGGGTCCATCCCTGACTCTGGGGCCCCAGCATCACCCCCAGGGTGGCAACTCACTGTCAGGTCTGCAGAACTCCCTGCAAGCCGTATTCTCACGGTTATGGTTTATCACGGGGAAGGGCTCAGATCAAAGTCAGCTGCAGGAAGAGCCTGCGGGCCAAGCCCAGGAGGCCGGGGCTGCTGGTGCCACTCTCCCTGCATGGTGGGGAGACTGCTTTCCTGGCAACAGTGGGGCAGCACACAGGGAACACGGCCCACTAGGGAAGCTTCTTGAGCCCCAGTGTCCAGAGTGTTTACTGGGGCTCAATCACATGGACACGGTGGCCTGCCCACGTGGCTGACCTTGGCCTCCATGCTCCAAGAAGTTGATTGATGCTTTGTGACCCCAAACCCCCATCTGCAGTCACACTGTTAGGCTCTGCGGTGGACAAGCTTCCCAGCCAAACACAGATACTCTTATCAGATGGAACATTCTAGAGACCTAGGAGCCAAGAGCGAAGGCCCCGTCTCTTCTGTGCACAGTTCTTCACCACACAGCATGCCTTAGACCAAGGACCAGAGGCAGCAAATAATCCCACAGTGGATAATGGGGCAGCCCAAGCTGGTTAAGCCACCAGAAAGCAGTATGGGCAGAGAAGCAGGCAAGAAGGCGCTGAGGGTAGCCGGGAGTGGTGGTACATGCCGGTAATTCCAGTACTTGGGAGGCTGAGACAGGAGGATTGCAGGTTCGAGGCCAGCCTCAGCAATGTAGTGAGACCCTTAGCAACTTAGTGAGACCTGTTTCAAAATTAAAAAAAAAAAATTAAAAGGACTGGGGTGTGGCTTGGAAGTAGAAAGTCCCTGGGTTCAATCCCCAGTACCAACGTAACTAACTAACCAACTAAATAAATAAATAAATAAGAAGAGCTGGGGGTATAACTTGGAGGTAGACCTCCCCCCCCGCAGTTCAATCCCTAGAACCCACCCCCCAAAAAGAAGAAGATATTGAGGGCTTCTGTGCCCATCAGCAAGACATTGGGTGTGTAGCAGAGACAGCTGGCCCCATGGTCATTTGCTGCTCATTTGTCCCTTCCCTCCCCTATGGCTCCCGGACACTGGGCGTGTGTCTGTCCATCCGTCCATCCGGCGGGAGCGGATCCGCGCCTGTCCCTTCCCTCTGCGGCAGAGGCCGGCGGGCCGGGCGCCACCCCCTTACTTCATTCTCGGTGCCACGCTTGTTAGTCACGCTGCTCCGATTTCCTCATCGCCTATGCACTTGCTCCTTCTTCTTTTTTTTTTTCCTAAACCAGTTCCAAAAAAAGATGATTTGTGTGAAGGGAGTGAAAATTGAGTTTATTTACGACAAATCAGTAGAATCCAAACTTTGGCAGAGAAATCCAGAAGAGGCCACTGGCTGCCGAGGCGCGTTTGATGGCGTCACTGAATGAAAGAAATTTCCGGGCCAGCTGGCTGGGGGAGAGTCTGACCCTGGCTCTGCTCCGTCCTCCTGGGGGCCCCTGATGCTGATGCTTCTACCATCTCTGCTTGGGGACAGCGAGACCAGTGCTGTCTGAAGGACCCCGAGAAGCCAGTCCTCGCACGGCGTGAGAACAGAGAGGAGGGCCACTCTTTGGGAAATCTAGCTCAGGATGCTACTGGGCGAGAGGTAGGGGAGGGAGTGAGAGCGTGTCAGCTGCCCGGTTCATCTGCCATCTGACTTGGGGACGACGTTTTAATGATAAGAGAGCTGTGGCGGGGGACCCATCAGCTGCTGCGTGGAGCCGGGACACACAGCGGACACTCTGTCCTGCATCTGGCCACGAGCTGCTGCCATCGTACAAGCGATACCTGTCTCTTTTCTTCCTGTCTTTTCACGTCCAGATCAAAGATGCTGGTTTTAACACAGCTTCTGGGCCTCTCTGTAACCCAGCCTTTGTGCCAAGTGACCCAGCTGCGCAAACTAGCCGCTCAGTCTATGTGGTCTCTGTCCACGCTGCAAAGGAGGGATTATTGCTCTCATTCTACACATAGGAGGAGCCAGAGCTCAGAGAAGCTAAGTGAGTTCCCCAAGGTTGCACAGCTAGCTAGTGGGAGAGCTGGGATTGAACCTGCAGCCAGGGGTCCAGGCAGCAACGTCATGGCAGCGTAAGGTTCTCAGCCCCAGAAGCTGAGAGGGGTACACGCTGCTACTCAACTTGCCAAACGTAGGAAAAATAAATGCAGTGGTGTTGGCTCCAGAAGTTGAAAAGATAAAAGCCATGAACAAAAATGCCACTAATGTGCCGCTGTCGCCTGGCCAAGAGCAGAGGCTGGGAGTCTGTGGCAGGGCCTTCCCGGAGCTGGGGGCTTGCAGCTGAATTTGTGAGTTAAAGGGAGTGCGGTAAAGAAGAGGTCTCCAATGGCGAAGAGCAAGCTCGCCTTCGATTTCCTGAATCATCCAGGCTTCTTGAGACTGACCTTCAAGCCCCACCGCTCACCCCTGTCTGCCCTCTCCTGGCCTCCGTGGACAGGTGGCTCAGCCATCCTGGGGAGATGGCAGAGCTGCAGGGCTTGATCCAGCCAGGAAGTACCAAGCTTACAGAGAAGCCAGAAGAGGCCGGAGATGCTGACCCCAGCCCACCATGTTCATTCCTGTTCCCTGGCAGAGAGAGCCTGCCAGGCGGGCTATGTCCAGAGCCAGGGAGAGAACATTTGGGAGGCAGGAGCAGTTGCCCGGAGTGCCCAATGCCCAGCACTTTCCTTGACTGGTCTGTTCCTGTCGCTGCAGGTCTCTGTTCCAACAGGTGTCTCTGACAATTCTGCACCGGGGCTTGTCTGGCTTCTCCATCATGCCCCTTCGTCTGTAGGGAACTTGGGACCATCTTGCATTGCCTGTGTGTCCTCTGATGACCTGCTTGCTGCCTGTATCCTTCTGTTGGGTCAGATGTTCCTGGAGAACAGGGTCCTTATCAGCCGGACCCCTGGGTCCCAGAGCCTGGCCCGCCCCGGCTCATCCCAGTAGTTATCCAGACAGGGCTGGTTGGCCCCATGTGTGAAGGACAGGTGAGAGAGTCTGAATGCACAGACACTTGGAGCTGTGTGTTCATCCAGGAGGGGCGGTGGCTCGGGAGAGTCGGGAGTGAGGGCGGTCAAGGCCATGAGAGCTGGCGTCACAGGTCAGGAGGCTGCGTGGCAGTGCATGCAGACCCCAGGACAGAGAGGGGAGCTGTAGGTAGGGTTCACGCAGAAGCCAGGATGAGTTCAGGGTAAACGTTGATGTTGTTGATGCAAGAGATGTCTAGCAGGGAAATGAGCTGCCCAGGGCAAGAGTGAGTTCCCCGTCAGAAGAGGCATGTAAGTCCAGGTCTAGTGACAAGTGGCGGGGATCCTGCAGGAGGACATCCCAGCAGACAGGCAAGGTGGGCTGCAATTTCACGCAAGTTCCAGCTTTGCAGGGCTCCTGAAGGTGGAGGGTTCCGATCTCACAGCCCTGCTTTCTCTTAGAGAGGCCGGCCTGTGTGTGCAACACCCTGTCAGGCATGCAGCTAAGACTGATTGCTTTTATTTGTGGTAAATGAGTTCTTCAAATGGAGAAGGGCCTTCGCAGGGCCTGGCCAGCGACTTTTCTCTCCTCTTCCCACAGGGGATTCCACCCCCTTTCCACCCGCCCTGTTAAGTCAAGTGGAGGACAGATTAAGGAGGAAAGGAGGGATTTAAAAAAATAATCTAAGATCTGAAACCAAAGCTTGTGGTGCAGTGTGTGCAAAGATGCGCGAGTGGGAGGAACTTCAAGTCGCTCAGCGGATGTACATGGGCTGAGAGAAATGCCATCTGATGCTCCCGAGGAAGGAGACCTGGCATTCTAAAGGAAAGAACGCGTGTGTGCATGTGTGTTCGGGTCATTAGGAGCCCGTAGCTCATAGTATGTCCCATGAAGGATGAAATGACGCATGTCTGTCTTCTCTCCACCGTCCTGTTGATCCTGAGGCCACATTTGCTGTCAGCGGGACGCCAACCCACCCATCTGCAGGAGAAACAGAAGTATCTGTTGGAGGCGGACTCGTTATTTGCATGAGAAGCAGGTTTTCTGGGTGGCTTGGTGAGACCCGTGGGTCCAGGAGGCCCCACTGGCACAGGCTGATACAGGCCCTACACGCTGCTGTGACAGCCCACCAGCATGGCATCATGGGATGCCCCTCCCTCCAGTGGGAGGGGCCATGGTGAATGACTAGCTCCCTTGTGAATCTTCCCAGGGACCTGGAGTCCATGGGATTCGGTGGTACAGGTGAGGAGGAACGGGTTTTAGTGAAGGGTTTAGAACAGTCGGTAGCAACGAACGCTTGAGTGAATTTGTAGCCGGAACTTCAGGGCGTCTGGTCCAGGGTCACGCACCGCGTTAGTCACCCACTGTTCCTGGACAAATGGCCCCAAATGCAGTGGCTTGGAAGAACACAGACTGGCCACTTTGTGTGGTCTCTGGCTCAGGAGTCTGGGTGGCTCTCTGTGTCCCCGAGCAAGGCTGTGGCCTGGGCTGTCGCTGTTGGGGGAAGGATGGCAGCTGAGCCCTCCTGGCTGTTGGTGAGTGCAGGTCCCCGGAGGCTGCCTGCCTGGGCCTCTGTCTCTTGCTGGCTGTCCTTCTGAGCCCAGGACAGACAGCTGCTTCCTGGAAGCCAGCAAGGAGAGCGTCCCCAGTAAGATGGGTGAGGCAGCCTCAGGTGACTTGATCAGGAAGTGACATCATTGCCTTCGCTGCCATCTGTTGGTCACTAGCCACTCATGGCATGGCCCCACCCACTCAGAATAGCCTACATTGTGGGGACACTAGGAATCAGTGACCACGGTGCCCCTCGTGTCTGTCCACCCCTGTGTCTGCTGCTCTCTCAGGGAGGTTCCATGTAATCACTAACGTTCAGGGACTCTGGGGACCCTGGTCAGGTGCCTCGCTTAAACATCCTGTAATCTCCTGTAATCCTCATAACAGTGCAGTGGGCTCCAGACTCACAGAGAGGTTAACTAACTTGCCCAAGGCCACCCAGTGAGTATTTGACCCACACAATCAGGCGTCCACACCCTTACCTGGCTCACCTTGGCTGCGGCCAAGGCCCAGGCTCTGAGAACAGCTGTGCGCCACGCTCCCTTGACTCCCTGGGGTCCTACAGAGCCCCATCCACAGCCCACAGCACCCTTCCCTGTCACAGGCACCCCAGTTCCCAATGGAGTCGTTCCTCCACACAAAGCTCATTGACATCTGACCACTCTATGTTTTACCTTGAGATCTGCACCTTGCTGAGTCCTCTCCCTACACCCTGGACTCTGAGAGGAGATCCTGGGCTCACAGCTCTTAGAACAAAGACCCCTGACCAACAGGCACCGGGTAAATACCCTCCTTGGCAGGGCGATTTGTTGGGGGCCCAGGTTATGAGTGGTCCCAGTAATCTCGGGCTCCCCAAGTCAGATCTCTGTGTGCTGGACCAGCTCCCAGAGGCCAGATGTCCACAGTCCACGAGTAAGGCCCTTGAAGGCTGCAGGGGAGGGTCCTGCCTCTCTAACTCCTGATGGCTGCCGGAGTGCCTCGCTGCTCCTTGGCTGGTCCCCAGGTCACCCAGTGTCTGCCTCTGTCTTCATGTGGCTTCTCCATCTGTGTGTGTTCTCCCCTCTTTTTATAAAGACACAAGTCATATTAGTCAGGGTTCTCTAGAGAAACAGAACCAATTGGATGTGTTTGTGCGAGCGTGCATGCGTGTGTGCGTGTGTGTGTACACAGATAATGCCAACTTTCAATGGTTTAACTTACGACTTTTCAATTGGTGTGACAGTGGTATGCATTCTATAGAAGCCGTCTCTGAATTTCAACCTTTTCCTGGACTAGGGACATGCAGCACCACCCTCCCTCACAGCGCGGGCGGCGGCAGCGAGCCGCAGCTCCAGGCAGCCCCGCGTCATAAAGGCAAGTTCCCAGGACTCTTGAGTGTGCTACACTGAGGAGTAAGGGTCTTCGTGGTCAGATGGGGCCAATGTGTGTCCCACTTACAATATTTTCAGCTTATGATGGGTTTACTGGATGATAATGTCATTGTAAATGAAGGGCCACTTGTGTGAGTGTGTGTGCACACAAACATGCACAGGCAGAGAGATTTATTATGGGAACTGGCTCACATGACTGTGGAGCTGACGAGTCCAGTGACCTGTAGACCAGGATGCACCAACGGTGCAGCTCCAGTCCCAAGACAGGAAGAGACCGATGTCCCAGCTCAGAGCCACCAGGCAGAGAGGATTCCCTCTTAGGCTCTTCTATTCAAGTCTTCAGGACTGGGGGTCTAGCTCAGTGGTAGAGCACTTGCCGAGCATGCCCAAGGCCCTGGGTTCAACCACTGGCATTGTAAAAAGCAAAAAATAAGCCGGGCGTGGTGGTGCAGGCTTGTAATCCCAGTACTTTGGGAGGCAGAGACCCGAGGATCCGGGTTCGCAGTCAGCCTCAGCTTTCGCACGTGCGCACATGTGCATTCTCTCTCTCTTTCTCTCTCTCTCTCCCTCTCCCTCTCCCTCTGTCTCTCTCTCTCTCTCTGTCTCTCTACTTAGTGAGGCCCTCCACAACTTCGTGAGACCCGGTCTCAAAATAAAGTATAAAAAATAGGGCCGGGGGCGTAGCGCGGAGGTAGAACGCCCCTGGGTTCAATCCCCAATACTGCAAAAAAAAAAAGCAAAAAATAAACTCGTATTCAAGCCTTTGCTGGTTGGATGAGGCTATCATGAGGGGAGGGCCCCCTGCTTTACTCAGCGGATTAAAGTCAATGCTCAACTCATCCAGAAACACCTCAACATGTCCAGAGTCGTGTTTGACCAAATGCGCGGGCATCCAGAGACCAGTCCAGCCAATGCACACCGTACCCTCTCACCAGGCATCGGATCTAAGACCGTGTCAGCCAGCGTGACCTGATCTTTACCTCATTCCCAAATAAGGCCACAATGGGAGGTTCCATATAGTAATGGGTTTGAAAGGCCCTGATCTACCCAGTGCACCCCGGCAGGAGGCAGAGGCTGGGAGGACTTAGAACTGAGGCCCTGCGGACTCCTTCCTCTTCACCCCTGTGCTTCCCAGCACCTCACCTCAGGGAACTTTTGCAGATGAATGACAGCTGAGGAACCTTTGGCCACCATCCAGGCCACGGATGTCCACTGCTGTCCTTGGAAAGCCGCCCTTGAGTTAGGTCCCAGTGCCAGGCATAACAGCTTCCAGCATAAGGAGAATTAACAGCTGTATTTTCAGGTGCAGCCGAGTTTTTCTATAGACATATAAAATTTGTTTCCATCCCAGTAAAAATGGCGAGGTTCAATGTAGCATTGCTACTTAGGATCTTCGATTCCATCATGAGCATCTTTCCGGCAGTGTTTTTATATGGACTTTTGGCTGAAGGGGAGTAGAAATGGCCCATTTCTCTGCAGGATTACATTTTAGTGTCTTATAACCTGTGCGATATATGAGCTAAATAATAGGTCTCTGGCATTAGAATTTGGGCAGATTTGGAAATATAGCAAAGATAAACTTGTGAGCAAGTTCTGTTTGAAATGGAGTGTTCTCTAGCACCCGTTATTGGTTTAAAATCCTGGGGGGGAAGAGTTAAATAAATCAAAGAGACAGGTGCAGTTTTTAGATTAAACAGCCAAACTCATACAAAATCCCTTTGTCTAGACTGGACAAACATCGAGTGTTATTTCAGACAGTTTGATGAAATGCCCCACTGTTAACCCGCAGCCCGCTAAATGCCCGCAGTGTTCAGTAAAGCCCTTTGGAAAGCCCGTGTTTTCAGCAGCACGGACAGTGTGCAAAATTGCCACCGACTGCAACGGAGAGGAGTGTCAACTGGGCCACGCTGTCTGCATCCCTGCCGCCAGCCCCAGGCCAAGGAGAGGCGGCTGGGTGCTGGACACACCCGCAGAGGCCCGGCCTCTGGGAAGGACCGGGAGGCAGCCAGAGCTTGGGGGAAAGGCCAGGAGAGGGGGTTTCTGCCTCTGGTCTGCAGACAGGCTGGGTCCTGTCTGTATTCCTGTCATTTCTGCTCATAGGTGAGTCCAGCTGAGGTAGAATTACATGTTTAGACAGAAACCACACCCGGGGCAAAATAGTCCTCATTCCCACAAGGCTCTCTTTACTGCTGGCACTGCACGCAGCATGGCCTCTCTGGAAATAGTGCATCCTGATTCACACATTTGCTTTCAAGGATAGAAAGGCCTGTGGTTACACAGACTCCAGGGTGCAACAGTGGTAGCTGTATGATCTCAGACAACTTACTGATGTCATCTGCCTCAGTCTCCCCACCTGCAAGGTGAAGGTAGTGATGTAGCCACAGTGACGGCTTCTGGTCTGCTAGTTCCGGGTGCTGCTCTGAGTTCTGGTCCATCCTCACAGCAACATTATGATGATCTGCATGTACAGATGAGGAAACTGAGGCACACAGAGAGAAAGAAATTGATACAGCCACACAGCCAGGAAGTACCAGGGCCGAGATCAATCCAGAGAGGGTGGCTCGGGCTGCCGATGTAGCCCGTTGATGCTGGGCTGCGGTGGATCGACCACACCACCTAAATTCCCAGATGCAGAGAAGTTCAGTGTGGACCGAGTGTCTCAGGACCCACAGGATAGAGAGGCGCGGGGTCACGGCACCATGGGTGGTGCACGATGGTCACTGTTGTCAGTATCTCCTGCTCTTAAGGTTCAGAGAAGCTATGTCCACTCCCCAGTTGAGCTTGGCCACCTGCCCAGCTCCCACCTGCCCTGGACCCTGCGCAGCCATCCCGACTGTGTCTGTGTGCGGATGCCTTCTTTCCAACCCCAGCCTTGATTCAGTCCTTCCAAGCCTGCTGGAGTCCTCGTTGGTCCTGGTTGCCATGGTACCTGCAGTCTGCCTGGATTTATACTGTTCACAGTGCCAACCTCTGACCCCAAAAGGGCTTGTGTATTCCTGAGCCCAGGGGCACCCAGAGCCATGCTGAGCCCTTCATGGGGTTTCCCAAGTGGGTGCTTTGATGAAGATGATGATGGTGACGATGTCATGAGTAGTAAAGCTGTATCACTGTCCAGCCCCCCTGTGTTGGCCCAGGTCCCCAGAGTTCCCTCTGCCCCTCGAAGTCCAGCTGCATGGTGTGTAGACTGCTTGCCAGAGACCAACATCTCTTAATGGTATGCATCAGCTGGCCGGGGTGCAGATGTGGACTCCACCTGCTGTGTGATCTTGGGAATACTCCTCACCCTCTCTGTGCCTCACTCACTTGTCTGTAGATTAGGGTTAATAACAGCATCTGTCCTCCAGGGGTGCAGGAGGGTTGAATTCGTAATGCTGTAAGGGCCTCAACTATCTGCTACAGTACTTAGCTAAGATGGGCCAGTCCTCTCACTAGCCCCACAGAGCTGTGGACTGGGGATAGATGGGTATCCTGCCATGCCTGATTCAGTAGCATTTCTTTTCTTGCTGGATCCCAGGTGGTGCCGCTGGGCATCACTCTTGCTCCTGCTCTTGGGGACAGCTGAGCCAGTCCCTGGGTGCCATGGGTCCTCTGGGATGTGAAGTGTGGGGAAGACAGATGTGACCTTACATCTGCAGAGCGCTGCAGTCCAGGCCCCTTCTCTGGGAGGCTCCTTCCTGCACTGGGTTCCCCGCGCTCTTCCCCTGGGGCGCTCTCCAAATATTGTAGACTCAGCTTGGCAGACCTCCCGGGGACTCACCTGCCTGGAAATAAGTCCCTTGCATCCCTTCTCCCGTTTGTTCTGCGCATCTGAGGGCACTGTGGGCGCCTGGGAGGGGCGGGGATCTCAGACAGGAGGGGCGTGAGAGGGCGAGGAGAGCTTGCAGCCCGGACCTGGGGCGCCTGGAGTGGGGTGTGCATGGGGAGGGGGGCTCCCCAGGCAGCTCCTATGAGTAGTGTTGTGTGAGACAGACAAAAAGGGTGGAGGTGAGGGGAGGAAGGAAGAAGGGAGAGGGAGGAGAAGGCAGGGCCCTGGGCTGAGTCTGGGCTCCCCCAGGACTTAGTGAACTTAGCCGCAAGCCTGTCTGTGCAGCCCTGAGGTTCTGAATGTTGCTGTCGTCTGCTTGTGCTGGCTGGGAATGCATCCCCAGCTGTTGGAGGGCAGCGTTAAGGAGCTGATAATTCTCCTTAGTGGAAGCTGCTCCAGGTTCCATTTGCTCTTGGATCAGCACATCTGCAGGTTTAAGAGTTCAGGGGCGCCTGGGGCCAGTGAGTGCGCACCACCTTTATGAGCCGGCTTCGGAGATGCCTGCTTAATGAACTGCAGGGGGAGAGATCGGGGAGCAGGTGTGGGGAGCCTGGCTGCCTGGGGTGGGGGAGGGAGGGCCCAGCATGCTCCCAGCCAGTCCTCATCCCCACCATGTCTTCTCCCTGCTTCTGAGACATTCCAAAGTGGCCCCTTCTCTGGTGGAATCCTGGGAGGAGGCGATTTTGAAGGCACCTCTGGCTCCTTGCCCTCCTCCAGGCAGATGTGCCTTAACCTCTCAGATAGATGGGCCTCTCTCCATCTCTCAGAGGGGTGTGCCAGAGGTGTCCACATATCCAAGGCTAGCGGGTCAGTGCAGCGCAGATACAGAGACAGGATCAGGTCATCTGTTAAACTCTCCTGGCCGTGCCCAGCCCGTCCCCCACAGGGGGCCACAGGGGGCGTGGAGGAAAGAGCCAGCGCTGTCTTCCTTTGGACAGCAGGGCCCGATGGCAGCCTCAGGAATGGAGTTACAGACCTGATCCCAGGCAATTTCCTCTGCCTTTTGTCATCATAAGTCACTGTGGCAGGAGGAAAAAAAGACCAAAACAACAAAGTTCAACTGCGGCTGCCAGTGTCCTCTTAGCAGGGCCTCCCCGGAGGGTGAGACGGTGGCCCGGCACCCATTCAAACTGTCCGGCATCCAGTGAGGGGGGACGTGACTGGCGTGACTGTGTCCCGCACCAGGAGCTGTGAAGTGCTCTGAGCCCATAAATCACGGGGAGCAAGGACGCAGCCTGGTTCTTTCTGCACCGTCAATACATTACCTAATCCAATCACAACGGGGAGAGCGGTGCTGTGCCTATAATCCCCTGTGAAGAATCAGCAGATCTTTGCATTTTAAGTGCTGCTTGTGCAGCCTCTCCCTGGGACGAGCGCGGCCTCTTTAACAGAACAAGTGTCAGCCAGGAAGAATGTGAACAGGCTCCCATGTCACTACCTTCCCGAGAACGCTTATTTAGGGGTCTTTTAATGCCTCGCTGCGATGGTTTATTTGCAAATGGTCTGCAAGCTGCTAACAATTTGTATTTCACAATTGGTTGGAGCCTGGCAGCAGCCAGAATCCTAACTAATGGTGTTGACGGATCACCCGGCACAGCGTCTTGTCTCCAAGCTGCTGTGGGCAGGAACTCCTCCCCAGTACCAGTGACCAGGACCCCACGCCGGCTGTCGCCCCTCCCCAGGCAGGGGATGGACAGGCCTAATAGGGATGCTCGTGGGTGGCTTCTCAGCATGCACTCAGGTTGCCCCCTGCCCTCTGGAGCCTACCCCATCTCCGTGCGGATACACAGGTGGCCTGCCATCAGTCATCTGGTCAACCTGAGACAACAAGACGGGTCCGTCTGATCGACTGTTGCAGAGCTTTGCCAGGATTGGGGTGATAGGAAGGGTCAGGTGACAGAGGTACTCAGGTGGCCAGTGGAGCTTGCAGCAAATTCAAAAGACCCCTTCCTTGAGGGATCTCCGGCACTTTGCTCTGGGTCAGTCTGAACTGCAGTCTTGTTGAGCACAACTCATTCTCCGGGGCTCTCTGAGGATTTGGCACGTGCCAGGCACCAGGCAGCTGGTGGTCGAGAGCTGCTGGCCCCATGCGATGGGTTGGCCTCACTCTTACTCCTTCACTGCGGCCCCTGGCGTCTCAGCCACTCCTTGTCAAGTGATCACGACTGAGTTTGCATGCTGGGGCTGCTGTAACACATTACCACAAGGCAAGTGGATTACAACTGCAGAAGTGTATTCTTTTGCAGTTCTGGAGGCCAGAGTCCAAAATGAGATGTCGGCAGGGCCTGCTGGAGGCCTTGGAAAGGGTCCTTCCTGTGTCTCCCAGCTCCTGGGGGCTGCAGGTGTCCTTGGCTTGTGGCCACATCACTCCCATCTTGCCTCCGTCTTCACCTGGCCTCCCTTCTCACCTGCATCCCAGACCCCCCTTTGTCTTTTTCTTATGAGGACACTTGTCATTGGATTTAGGACACACCTGGATAATGCAGGATGATCTCCTCATCTCAAGGACCTTAATTAAATTAATTACATATGCAAAGACACTTTTCTCCAATAATGTCCCCTTTACAGGACCGGGTGTTTAGGGAGGGAATATATCTTTGGCATGAGGGAGGGTACCATTTGGTCTGCTTTAATGACATTGTCACATGGAGGACCTACTATGGCCAGGAATTTTGTGTCCATTTCTACTCTTTCTGATACCCCTATGGACAGATTCTGAATTCTCAGATGATGACACTGAGGGTCACTGAGCTGGATCTCACCCCAGGACTGTTAGGCTCAAGGTCCAGCTTCCTAATCCTGATGACCCTATCGGCCTCCCCCAGCTTGGAATGGGTTCACGGGAGCTGTGTTCAAATTGTCTTCCTTGCCTGAGAATATGGGTGAGACCCTTGGCTTCCTTGTGCCTCAAGAACGACCCCATCTCCAAAAGGCACATGTGCTGATCAGCTTTTTTGTTTTGTCACTATAACCAAAATACCTGACAAGAACAACGTAGAGGAGGAAAGATTTATTTGGCTCATGGTGTCAGAGGTTTAGTCCAAGGTTGACTGGCTCGAGAGAATGGCAGTGGGAAGCTGCTCAGCTCATGGCAGCTGGGAAGGAGAGAGAGAGAGAGAGAGAGAGAGACAGAGGTGGGGCCAGGGCCAGATATGGTACTCAAGGCCAGATATGGTCCTCAAGACCATGCCCCCAGTGACCCACCTCCTCCAGCCACGCCCCACCTCTGAATCTTGCTGCACTGGATACCAGGCTTCAACACAGGATCTTTTTTGGGGAATATTCCAAATCTAAACCATAACAGTACCCCACATCGTAATACAGTGAACCCCAACCCTTGGGGGACAAGCCCATACTGGGACTCCCCACCTTTCTTAACAGGAGGTATTTATCAGGCATCTGCTTTCTCTTTCTGCTGGTCAACTGGTTGCAGCACCTTAAGGTGAAAGGGAAGGAGCTTAGGTACTCACATGCACAGTATAACACACATAATAATGCATCCCTTACTCTATGGCTGTCGTCCAACACCCGCCTGGCATCAGGGAGGGGGACCCCATTGTCTATGTGTCCTTTTCCCCTGAAGACATCTGGGGCCCTCTGATCCCTCAGTGAGGATGCTGCTGCTCTGATGCACTGGCTCATGTCAGCCCTACTTTCAGGTGTCACCTTCCATGCAAAGACGCGTCTCCACCTCTGCAGAGGGTCAGGACAACAGTACCCTGGGTTTGGCCAGCACCCCTCTGCTCACTTCTGTCCCGAGCTGACCAGGGCTGCCCCGTCAGATGCTGGGCACAGCCATCCCCACAGGCAGGTCCCCCAAAAGCCAGAGGGTGGCAGGAGCCAGGGTCCCCCACAGACCTTGATCTTGGCCATGCCCTCCTTAAGGACTTTCATGCCTCTGTCTCTTTCTCTTTCTTCTTCTGCTCTTCACGGACTCCATCCCAGAAGCATCAGAAGCATGGAAACTTTTTTTTTAATATTTAAAATCATGATCAGGGTGAGAATCTAAGTAGGTCCAAGCACCTGAAAACTCTTTGAAACCGGCTGTGAGAACCCGCTACCATTTAGTGGAACCCTGGGAGGGTTTATTTTGGGAAACTATAGATCGTTTTTGCAATCTCCCCTAAAACTATCTATTGTCTCAGCTGATATTTGGAGATAAGTTTCCCTGGGGCCGAGCAGGAAGAAGTGTAGAAACGCCTGACCGCCCTTGGTCGGCCTTCGTGTACTGATTCAGCTCGGTTTCTCTCTTGGCTGGGAGAGAGGAGACGAGCAGGTGGGCAGCCGGCAGGGGCAGCCTCTGGACCAGGGCTGGAATCCCTGGGGTGCCGGTGGGAGGGTGAAGGGCAAGTGCTACCAGATAAGGGGCGGATGGACAGAGAGTTTCAGGGGTTGTTTTTTGTTTTTTGTTTTTGTTTTTGTTTTTCATGTCACTGTGACCAAAATACCTAATGAGAACAACTTAGAGGAGGAAAGGTTTATTTGACTCATGGTTTCAGAGGTTCAGTCCGTGGTCAGCTGGCTCCAAGGCAGAAGCATCATGGTAGCAGGGTGGGGCAGAGGAAAGCTGCTCAGGGCATCCAGGAAGCAGAGAGGGAAAGGAAGGGACCAGGGACAGATATAGTCCCCAAGGACAAGCCCCCTTCAGCCACGCCCACCTGCCTATCATTACCACTCCGTAAATCCATCCAAATTATTAATCCATGAATGGATGAATTCACTGATAGGGTTAGAACCCTCCTGATGCAGTGATTTTACCTCTGAACATTTTTGCCTTGCCAATACGTGAGCTTTTCTGGGGGACTATAGTGGATGTTTGGCTTCTTTAGGAAGAGAAGGTTCCCCACCTGGGACATGATTACTGGGGCCGCAGGTGACAAACGCTGAGCTGAATCAGTGGGACAGCACCGTCGTTCAGGGCAGAGCGCAGGGCGGTGTCCTGCCATGGGAAGCCCAGACATTCGTGCATATCTTCATCCATCCTTAGACCGCCTCCTCCACTCACCAGGCCTCTGTGGCAGGTGTTGGGAGCACAAAGGTGAACTGAGACCTGGAGCCACTAGGAGGCCGATGACAGACACTCTGTGCAGCTAAGGGAAAGGTCTTGACTCTAAGTGGCTGCTGATAAGGGGCAGTGCCACTGAGGGTGCCTGGGCCTGAGCTGCTTCAGAGGAGGAGGAGAGGTCTCCACCGAGGCCTGAGGATGCGGAAGTAGGCAGCCGGATGGAGGAGGAGGCTGTGATGTCCTGGATGAAGCCGAGAGGCAAGATATCTTGTAGCCCTGTGGTCTAGGGTAGGGGAGGTCACTGGTGTGGTGACAGGAATGTGGATGTGTGCTCACACTGGCCAGACAAGGCAGGCCCCTCCCTCCAGTACTCCAGTAGCTACCTACCATGCCTTACCATTGATGACACTCTGGGCTATTCGGGGTCCCACCCGGCATGTTCTGGTCACACACAGTCATCAACTTGCCCGTCTCTCCACTGTGGGACAGGTTCCTGTCTTTTAAACCCTGGACCTGCAGCGAGGTCCCCACAGGGGGTAGGCCTCACTCCTATGCTTTAGCTGATGGGGGACTGATGATCAAAAAAGAAAGGTCAAAGCTGGGCTTGGTGGTGCACGCCTGTAATCCCAGTACTTGGGAGTCTGAGACAGGAGGATTGCAGGTGTGAGGCCAGCCTCGGCAACTTAGCAAGACCCTGTTTGCAAATAAAAAAATGAAATAGATCTGGGAGTATAACTCAGAGGGAGAGTGCCCCTGGGTTCAACCCCCAGTACCACAGGGAAAAAGAAAGACAGAAGGGAAGGGGAAGGGATGAGGATATGGGCAGGGGCGAGAGGGAGAGAGATGGATATCTTCAGGTGAAGTAGAACCTGTGAGAAATGCAAGCATCCCGGTCGGCACTCAGACATGGTCTTGTTTAGTGAAAACATTCGAGGTGTCGCTTCTTACTGAAAAACAAACAACTGATTAACTTGAAGAGGGAATTCTGGGGGAAAAGGCCCCCAATCTGTTGTTTTGCTGGTTATTCTCCACATACTCGAATCATCTCAACTAGCAAAGTTCACCAGGGGTCCCTAAGCACATGGCTCCGCTTCTACAGATGGGGAAACTGAGGCACAGAGGTGTCCATTGGGCCACCCAGCCCTTCCCTGCCATGCAGAGCGGGCGCCAGGTCAATACGCACTGTGGGAAGAAGGGCTTAGGCCCGGAGTCCCAGATCCACGCCTGCCCTGTCCTTTGTCCATGGCGCCAGGGCAGCTGCAGAGCACGGACGGCCCAGGGGCTCCGGCCTGGGGCTCTCTGTTCTCCATGGAACATCCAGAAACTAGGTAGAAGGACTGGAGCGTCCGGAACAGTCCCTGGCAAAGTAAAGAGAGCGAAACACAGCAACATCCGTGCCCCCAAAGCGGCTTCAGAGACAATTACCCATAAATCAGAACGACGCACCAGTATGAATTCAGCTGATTAAGGTGGTTAAATTGTTTTTCCCTTGCCGAAGGGCTGCTGGTTTCCTAACTGAACAAGCTATTTGTTGCACCTAAAATACCTATTTTCTGATTTAATGTCAAGGAGAGTGGAGCTTCGCACAGCCCACCCATAAGTGGGCCAAGGGCTGGACCACGAGGCCCAGGAAGACGGGTGGGCAGGACTCTGCACAGGACCCTGGGCCCAGCACCCCTCTGCTTGAATCCAGGCTGGAAGCGGTGGCAGGTGAGGCAGGGACAGGACACAGGGTGGGGACAGCGCCAAGAAGACCTGGATTTGGCTTCAGGTCCTTGGGAGGCGCGCACCTGTCACTGGCCTCGAGCCTCAGTTTCCTCGATGTGAAAAATGGACTGTGGGCCTGCTGCTTCCCAGGGCTCATCACATCCAGCATGAGGGTGAACAAGAGCGTGCTTTCCGGCACGGGTGGAGTGAAGATGCTTGTACTCTGTAAGCCCCGGAGAATATCAGGGGGAGGTAGAGGAGGCAGGGCTGGCAGGACACACAGCCAGGCTGCCCTCTCCAGAGTGCCCACCTGCCGGGAGGGGACAGAGGCCTGTGGACACAGGTCAGGCAAGAGACTCATTTCCTGGGAGGGCTAAATGTGCAATGTGTGCATGTATGATGTTCATACCCTGACATATATCAAAATGAATCATTACAAGGCACCAATAAATGAACATAAAAAGTTAAGAAAAAAAAACAAGAGAAGGTGCTCCTGTCCTCCACTGAGGTAGCATTCGGGTTTCAATTCTGCCCACAGTTGTGGTCCTGAAACCTCCCCTCACACCCAGCAGCTCTAGGCGGCTGGACAGGGGATGCCACAGGCACACCCCAGAGGAGGCTCTCGGCCTCTAAAATTATACGTGAGGCCCGTCATGTTCCCTCAGTGGGGCACTACCCACCCTCCTGTCACTCAGAGGCCTTGAAAGCTGAGTGGAGCTTGCAGAGTTGACCCCAGAGAGTTCAAGTCTTTCCGACTCCAGCATTTGGTGTGACCTCTCACTTTAAGGACGGGAGCCCTTCAGAGCAGTGGCGCACACCTGTCATGCTGGTACCTGGGAGGCTGAGACAGGAGAATCACAGGTTTCAGACCACCTTCAACTTAGCAAGGCCCTCAGCAACTTAGCAAGATCCTGTTCCAAAATAAAAAATACAATAAAAAGGGCTGTGGGTGTAGCTCAGAGGTAGAATGCCACTTGGTTCCATCTCTAGGATCACACACACATACACACAGACAGACACACACACAAACAGACACACACACACACACACACACACACACATACAAGCCGACCTCCCTGGTTCTGGAGGCTGGACGTTTATCATCAAGTTATCATCAAGCTACAGTTTATTGCATCAGGTGTCTGGGAGCCCGCAGGAGGGACAGAGCGCCAGCTCAGTTTCTCACCCTCTCCTTCCACAGCCGCCATGTCTTAGTGGATGGCTCCTCCCCCGTGACCTCATCGCACCCTAATCACGGCCCAGAGACCCCCCTCCAAAGGCCAACAGTAGGAGTCTTGGGGTTAAGCCCAAGGCTTTGGGACACACAGACCTCAGCAGGACCACAGCCAGGAGCTGGCCAGGGCGGGCAGAGGAGGCTGTGGTGTAGAAGGGGTGATGTCCTGCTCTTCCCTGTCCACACCTGGTTGTAGAACGCTGTCCTTGTCTGGGAGACACTCAGGGCCCTCTGCTAATAAGCATTGCCCACACCCAAGTCCCAGACCTGGGAAGATGTTACTGCACCTAATCCTCACCGCGATGCCAGGAGACAGGCGTTTTTGTGCCCATTTAACATCTAGGGACACTGAGACCTTGAGAGCTTAAAGAGCTGCCCAAGGTCACGGGGTCCACGTGGAGAGATGGAATGTCCCAGGTTCTCAAAATGTTCCTGGACATTCGACCATTTCTGGTGGAGGGAAACCTCCATATGGTTCCTGGCCTGCGAGTCAGGGGTGTCCTTGTCTGTGTCCACCGAGTCCTTGATCAAGAGCAGGACCTCGGGGGCTGCAGTCTGCCCCCTTCCCAAGCAGACAGGTGAGCGCATGCTGGGCCATCGACCAGAACTGGCTCTCTGGTCTCCTGTACTGAACTCTATACTGCAGAAAGGAGGGCACGTCCACCTGTCCACCCTGCTGCCCAGCACCCTGTGCAGCTGGCCCCAGATGTCACATAATAAGCATCTGGTGGTGGCTAGAGGGCATGAGTAATGGTCACTGTGTGAACTCTGCCACCCTGAAAGGGCCAGGTGTTGGGAGAGGCAGTGGGCAGCTTCAGGCCCTGGGCCAGGACCGAGGCAGGGCAGGCAGTGGTGTGACTCAGCAAGGAGCGTGGAGGTGACCAAGCTGTGACCAGGGGCTGGGCATTCAGAGGCCCCGCCAGGCTCCAGGAGGGCTCCGCTCTTGCTTAGAGAAACCTCTGCAAACAGCCCTCTCCCTCCTGGTCTCTGAGACCAGGCCTGCTTTCCCTAGGTTGGCGGGAGCTGGACGATGGGTCAGGCAGGGCTCGCTGACACGTCCCACACGTCCCTTGGCCCCTTAGGGTCCCTGGAGACTGTGGACAAGGCGATCAGCAGGACCAGTGCTTGCAGGGGATGGATGCCTCTGCCCCTTGATCCCCCACTGCCCACTGACTCTGGGAGCGCTGGGCACAGCAGGCCTCCGTGGAGTTGATGGGACCCATGTCCTGGGCTAGGCCTGGGGAGTCCAGAGAGGAGCTTGGGGTACCGAATCTGTGGGTCCATCTCAGCCATGAGCCAGGAGATGTCGGGAGAATCCAAGAGTTAACTCATGCAGCTCAGGAGATGCTCCTGGCAGGCATGGGTTCTTGTCACTGGGCGGCAAAAGCAGCAACCTACCCCCGGCTGACAGTGATGGCCTGCCACCCCTTTCTAAGAAGCCATTCTCCCCTGGCGGATCCACACAGCGAGCCTCAGTCTGCCTTCTGCTCATCACACCAGTTCACCCCAGTAAATTCCTGCCTCGCATTCAAAACCCATCACCTTCTCCAAGCAGCCTCCCAGGCTTGCCCCAGCAGAGCCAAATCCACCCCATCACATTGGCTGGCCTCCCTCTGGGGCTGGCCAGCTAAAATGCCTGTTTCCCCATGTGGACTCCTGATTCTTCCATCCGTCCATCCATTCACTCTGCAGATGGTCATCTGAGCGACAGGCCCTTCACCGTGTGCTGGGTGGGAGGCCAGAGGGACAGCGTCTGCTTAACCCCAAGACCAGTACGCACGGGTTGCAGTTGCTCCATAAATGGTTGTTGAATAATCGCATGAAAATGAAAATGAATACGCATAGTTAACATTCATACCAAGCATAATTAATTAAGCAAGGATCCAGCTTCTTAAACACCCACGTCGTCGGCACTCCCCTGGTTTCTGCTCAGCCCTCCGTACCTCGGCCCTGGGAAGTCAGCAGGGCTGGGCTCCTCTCCCATTTTGCAGGGAGAAAATGGAGGAATCCTCAGAGGAGCCCCCATGTTCCTGTGCAGGACTTAAAGGCCCATGTCACCGCGGAGTCCACAAGTAGGGTAGTGACCAGGCCATTAAACCAGAGCGTGTGGCAGCCAGTGGTCAGGGGATGCTAGAGACGGGTGCAGATGGAGAGAGACTGGGTTTCAGAGAGAGAAACCCACAGGCACTGGGGGGGGTGATGGAGGGACTCCCCGGAGGTGGTGGGGAGGGGCTGGAGGACACCCATCGTGGGCAGGGGGCTTCCTGGAGGTGGTGGGGAGGGGAGATGCTGGAGGACACCCAAGGGAGGCAGGGGGCTTCCTGGAGGTGGTAGGGAGGAGAGCTGGCAGATGCCCAAGGTGGGCAGGGGGCTTCCTGGCCAACACCGAGGGTCCAGGCCCCACTTGGAGGCACCAAAGGCCAAACCTCAGCTGGGTGCAAAATGACCCTCAGTCCCCAAGTGCCACAGGCTATACCTGCGCTGGCGCCAAGGGCGGAGAGAAAGTGGCCAGCCCGTGTCAGGAATGAGTAGCACCCAAGGAAGTGGGCCTCACTCCTTAGGCCAGTGGGGGCCAGTAAGGGAGAGCAGGCCCTTGTGGGGAGCCCCCTCCACCTGCAGCGCAATCGTCCCCTTAGGGCTGGAGAAGAGCCCAGCACGGGGCGAGGGCCCAGTCCCCACCCACTGCAGGCCTTCTGGGGAGTGTCCCCTGTGGGGTCCAGGACGAACAGAGAACCATAATGTCGCAGATGGCAGCGGTGTGCCTGACCCAGAGCTAGCGCCTTCCGGAGCTTCGCCCCCGCCGCCCTGAGCAGCACAGCAGGCCTCGTTCTGCTCTGACAGATGAAGGAACAGGTTGAGTGCTCTGGTGACTTACGCGTCCACTCGTTCATTCATCCATTCATTCATTCGCTCGGCAAGTGTTGGTGGGGCAGGTGCTCTGCCCAGCAGCTCCTCTGCTCCTCCAGGAGCACTGGTGAGGAGGACGGAGCAGTGTCCCTGAATCATGGGGCATAAACTCCAGAAGGGTGTCCAGACCCAAAGCAGAGAGGGTGGCCACAAATAGTAAACAGCATTGGAAAGATCAACAATCAGAATAGCAAGCTGATAGCTCTGATGGGCGACACATCTCACCCCCAGCTGGGAAGGGAAGGCTGGGCGAGGGCTCAGGGAAGGCAAAGAAGGGTGCACCCTGCAGAGCGTGGGTGCCGCATCACTGTGGGGGCGTGTGCACAGCTGGGGTTTGCAGCTGCAGGTGCAGCTGGGGTTTGCAGGTGCTGAGGGGCCTCGGCATGTGTGCAGGGGCTGGCGGGGTTAGATGGGCCCAGGTGGGGGTGGGGCTGAGCACTGGGACATGGGTGGAAGGAGGGAAGGTCACAGTCCGCACAGGTGCCAGCATCACTTTGGCAGCGGAGTGGACAGTGGATTTCGGGGAGCCAGGATGGAGTGGGAGAGGGGCCAGGAGGCGGCCTAGATTAGGCAGGATGGCAGCCTGGAGAAGATGGAGGGGAGAGAAGAGGATGGATCCAAGCTTCTCAATGGGGTGGGGGTACAGTTTAGCCCCCCAAGGGACATGTGGCACTGCTTGGAGACATTTTTGGTCATGGCGGAGGGAAGGGCTGCTATTGGTACCTTGTGGGTGGAGAAAGATGGTGCTGAGTACCCCGTAGCGTGCAGAGCAGGGACGGCCACCGAAGAAAGAATGATCCAGCCTCCATGCCAGCAGTGTGGAGGCTGAGGAGTCCCGTGTGGGAGGAGAGATGGCGCGTGCTTGGGGGTAGGGAAGGAAGGGGTGGCATCAAGCAGCGGCAGGTTTCTGGCTATGCTGCCTGGTAAACACGGTGCCTCCTGGGCATCCCCATGGTGCGCCATATTGAAGCGGGCCAGGGTTTTCTAGGACCACGTTGAGTTTCTGCTGTGAGCCAGCCATGAGGGTTGTCAGGCCTGGGCTGGCCCGGCTAGGCCAGATCTGTGGGTGAGGTTGTGTTTGAGAGTCAATTCTGCAAATGCAGCAATCAATGCCGCGGTGCTGGGGTGGGGCCTAAAGATGGAGGCTGAGCCCTGGAGCCTTCAGGTGGTAGCACCCACATAGAACCAACCAGCACAGGCGCAGGTCTGTGAGTGCGGGTGGGCGGGGAGGCCTCTGGGGAAGGTGGTTCTGGCCCCGGTCAGTCTGGAAACAGCTTCCCAAGCAGCGGTATCTCCTCCCCTTCAAGTCTCAGCCCAGAAGCCCTGGAGCCTTCTGGAATTGCTCTTAAAGCACCACTGACATCCCCCAAAATCCTAGGAACCCACATCCCAGGAATACGGGACAGTGTCTTTAGGGAGTCTTGGAAGTCCCCATCCAGGGCATTAATTCCTGGCTGCTCCACACAGCTTTGCTTGGTTCCTGTGGAAGAAAGTCCCCAATTTACAGTGGCTCCAGTGACAACTTTATGCTGAGATACCTGTGCTGCTGAGTCCTGCACATTCCTCTTGGAGACCTCAGGAGACAGCCCGTGTGCCTGGTGACAGTGGCCAGGAAGAAGGGATTTCACAGCAGGGCCACGAGAGAGGACATTGGGAGAAGGGGGAAAGGACAGCTCTGTGTGTGTGTTTCTGGATGTGCCTGGGTGGTGTGTCTCTGTGTGTATGTGCATGTGCGACTGTTAGTTGGTATGTGTGCACCTGTGTTCTGTATGTGCATAAGTCTGTGTGTGTGTGACTCTGTGCTTGTTTATACATGCATGTGTACATGTACACTGTGTTCTGTGTGTGTGTGTGTGTGTGTGTGTGTGTGTTTGTGTGTAGGCATAGGAAGCCACACAGGTGTGAGGTTGTTTGAGTACTGGGTCCCAGAATTGGGGACAGAGACCACAATGAAGAGCTGATGGCCTCACAAGGAAGGTTTTCCTAACCAAGACACCATCCGTCATCACTCGGTGGTCTTTGGAGGTGGTGAGCTCCCCGTTGTCATTAGTATTCAGGCAGAGGCTGGGGAGCCATTGCAAGTTTGCTCAGGATGGCTCCTCCCAGACCCTCCTGTCCCTGGACTCCCCTGCCTCACCCTTGCCAGTCTCACCTGTGCAGCTGCAGGGAGGGCTCCTGAGTGCCCCGGGCAGATGCCAGGTCCCAGAGCAGCCCCCACTAGCTGGTGACTTTGGGCAGGCGCATTGCATCTCCAAAATATAACATAGGATAGAAGCCGCGTCTATCTCAGAGGGCACGGACGCATCCATGGGGCTGTCGGAGAAGCAGCCACATGAGAACCTGCAAAGCCGGAGGCCTGTCCCCGTGGGCGACCATTCCCATGGGCTCAGTCTGCATTCACCTGACCCAGGGGCACGTGCTCAGGGTGGTCTGTAAGTGGCCAGAGGAACAGTAAGAGTGCTCTGCGCTCTTCCCCGCAGGGCCTCACTCCACACCAGTGTGGGGTGTTGGGGACCAGAGGAGCAAACTCCATGTGTGGGATCATTGTGGCATCGGTCAGGAGACAGCAGCGCCTCGCTTCTTCCCATTACCTCTCCTGACGGAAATGAGAACTCATAGCTGGGAAGGAGACAGAACCAGAACCCACAGCGAGTGGTTTGCATTGAGCCCAGGACTCTGGCCATTCCCGCCTGCTTCCCAGAACCCGAGTGTTTCCCCGCTGTGGATGCTGGGATATTAGATAAGGTGCTAAGGGTCCTGAGGCTGGAGGACGTGTGGGCTCTGCAGCTCCCAGCCCCCGGCAGCTTCCACTGGGCTGTGCTCACTCTCACGAGCCCCGTGCTCCCTGGAAGCTGCCAAACAAGGGCTGGACCCTCAGTCCCCTGCAGTGGCCTCGGCCTCATACACACGGGATGGAAAGAGCTGAGGATGGTTGCATGTGTGCAGCTGGTGTGGAGAGAGCTGTGTGGGGACTTCTGGGGTCACTGTGTCGCCATCAGTGCGCTCTGCTTGTGTTTGGTGTGTGAGGCTAGTCCTGCTTCCCCTCCTGCTCCCTCAGATCTGGCGGCCACAGACTCAGAAGGACCTTCAAGACCTTCTGCCCTCCCTTCCCCCCCAGCCCTTGGGAACGAGTGGCTGTCACTCCTGTTCATGGCGGTCAAGCCTGGGCACCTCCCAGGAAGTCCTCTTTCTCCAGGCTCCTTCTGCAGTTTCAGCTGCTTTTCCCGCACGCCTGGCCAGAACTCTGGACTCTTAAGCTCTGAACTTTATCTTCCTGGCAGTTTGCCTTCTGGCCCCTGAGCCCCCGCGATGCTGGAGCCACATGGAGCCCTCTCAGTGGCGACTCCAGAGAAGCACTTCAGCCCGGCCTCTCCTAAGAGGTGGTCAGGGGAGCGGCGTGGGCGGGGCAACCAGAGACGGAGGAGCGCTGAGGGGCCCCAGCCCTGCTTTGGCCATCTGCCCCTCAGCACTGGCCACACAGCTGCTCTGGGGACTGTACCCTCCCTCCCGTGGCCAGACTCCAGAACCTTCTTTCCATTCCTGGCACGTGTAGCCCGGCCCTCTGCAAGAGCTCTGAGTGTCTGGGCAGGGTCACACTCACCCAGTGCCAGGTCTGGCCAAGGAATTCACCCCAGGCTGTGTGGTCAGGATGCTCACCGTGGCTCGGGGCTATTGGCCCAAATCCACCTAACCCCCAGCGTTTCCCTGGGCCATCTTGCTCCTGGGGCCCCACCTCCTATCTCTGCAAATCCTGAAGCCCAGGGACCAGCCAGGCTTCTCTGCAGCTCTCCCCCATCCTCCTTGGCTGGCTTAAGGAACGCAGCTGGCAAGCATAAGGAGTTTCGTAAATATCAACATAACAATTGCAACAAAACCAAAATAGACGTCTCCTGTGGAGATGCAGGGGCTGCAGTGGGTGCTTTGGAAGTCCCTGACAACCTGACATTTATCCCTCTCAGTTCCCTTTTCAGGGACAAGACCATCAATAATGAGCTACAATGCTGTCCCCAGGAGCAGCGTCGGAGAGACGCAGAATGCTGTCTATGAAGACGCGTGTTTCCCGGTGTGGGGGATACGATGGAGCAATCCAGGACCCCAAGCCTCGGAGGAATTCTGTGTCCTTCGCAGGACTAAATTCTCCCATGGCTGACTATTTACCTCCCTAAGCACCACCTCTTTTCAGTTTCAGTCTTTAGGAGACGTCTGTGCAGAGAGGCACAGCTACTATTTTTGTGTATTTATTTTTTCTGTAAGATGAGAGTAACAGCAGTTCTTCTCTGGTTACCGAGAGAACGGCATGCGACGATTCCTGCGAGATGCGTAGCTCCGCGCCTGGCACGCAGCTACTGCTCAGTCCCTGTGTGGTGTTATTTTGGTATCCCTCCGTCTTTTCTCTCAGCGCTCTGTGGTTTGGTTTTCCATAGTTAAATCTGCATGCGTGCGGTGGCTCTTGTGTCTTCGCACGATGGCTTAGAACCTTCTGAGCATCTTCCTGGCCAGACGGCCCTGGCTAAGGGACCCAAGCTCCGAAGGAACCAGGTCACATGAATCAACCTTGCCTTTCCTAGCCCCTGAGCTTCCTGGCTCCCAGCTGACTTTCAGGGGGAGAGGTGAGCTGACAGCGGGGCTAGTCCAGCCCCATCTTCGCTATGCCAAGTCTGTCCTTTTCCTGGGGGAGGATGGAGAAGGGACAGGGATTGACCCTGGGATGGGCTAGCTCATGCTGGGGGGCCCAAGTTGGACTTTTGCCCCCACCGCAGGGGAAGCACTGGAGATGTGACTCAGGGCGCCAGGCCAGGTGGTCTGCAGGTGGACTGGGTAGCTGCAGCTCACATCCTGGGCACCGCAGCTGAGCTGAGGGGACCTGCTGGTCGACGGGCCCTCCATGGGCCACTGGTATCCTGCTGTGGAATTCTGCAGGAGCACAGGGAGCCCAGTTTTAGGGGCGGGGCTCAGCTACAGACACAGAAGCCAGACTCCCCACTCCCGGGACGAGAACATTGCCACCCACTGTCCTGCCCACCCACTGCTTGTCACCACTTCACTCCTCCGGAATGCTTGCGGGCACGTTGCCCGGGCAACCAGAACGCCAGCGCGCTGCTATCCTTCAGTCTCCTTCAAGCACCTGCGAAGGCTGTCGTGCAGCGTCCCCCGGGCCCCAAAGTCGCTGCAGACTCCCTGCTGCCGAGCTGTGGGGAAGGAGGTGGCCCGGAGACTAGGAGGGGGGAGTGGAGGAGTCATGGGGCCCCATGAGCACTTACAAAGAGCCAGGCTTAAAAAACTCACCACGCTGTTCCTGGGACACACACAGCAAGGCTGCCCGCGTTTAGCCTGCTTTGCAGGTGGGGAGACTGAGGCACACGGTGGTTAGGCATGTTGTCCCAGCTCACAGTTAGCAGTGCCGAGATGTGAAGCCCCCTGCCATGTGGTTTTTGCAGCTGTGTTGTCTACAAGTTTTTGCTCCTGGGGGCGAGACGAGCCCTCCTGCCTAATCAGGTGTGTGTGTGAGGGACAGAGACTTCATGCCATGGGATTCCCCAGCCTTGGCCCTCTGGACACTTGGGGTGGGAGAAGTCTGCTCTGTGGGATGTTTCCCAGCATCCCTGGCTTCTGTCACTAAATGCCAGTGGCGCTCCTGAATGGTGACAACCAAATGTGTCTCCAGACATTGCTATATGTCCCCCGGAGAGACAGAATCATCCCCAGGTGAGAAACAGTGGTATGTCTAAGTGATCTACGTGGCCGTAGATGCCAGGTGTTGCGACTCTCTGCTAGAGGGTGTGAAGCGATTTGCTGAGGCCTGCGGCGCTGCATGATGTGAGGGGTGGCACCTGCTGAGGCCACCTCCCTGTGCAACGCTGTCATGCCAATTTTCCTCGGAAGTAGTCTCCGAGGTTACAGGTCACGGAAAGTTTTGTTTTTATTTCTCTAATAGGCCCCTGGTGCAGGAGTATTGAGCTCTCTGAGATCCGAGACTCTGGGTTGACAGCTGAGGCCGCATGCTGTGGCCTGAGCCAGGTTGTGAGGGTTTGGGATAAGATCTGCGTTTCCTGACGTGTGCCTGGCAAGACATGGACACACGGGTCTGCACGTTGTTCTGTGATGAAGAGTCTGTGCCTAGCCCATTGCTCCACACGTGAGCTTGGCTGTGGAACCCTTTGGCTAAGGTTCACAGCCCTCTTGAAGCAACAGGGCAAGGAGCTTGTGGGCTGGCATGAGTTGTCACTGTCCCTTCCAGTTGGGACGTCCTGTGGTTTCCAGGGCACAGTGGGCAGGCCGCAGCAGTGCACCCTTCCCACAGGCGCTGGCTCAGCTGGCAGATCAGAGGAGCTGTCTGCTCCCTCCTGGACTACCCAGCTCTGTGCCACCTACCGGAGCTGGGGATGTTTCCTGGGCCTTGACCTTGGAGCGGGAGTGAGCCTGTCACTATTGGGGGTGCTCAGGTGACCCCAGGACCCTGGGGCTGAGGAAGGAGAGTAGCCAGCACTCTGGGACGGGGGTTCAGAAAGCCTCTTGTCATTTTAGGGGTTTCTACCCAAGCACCAGTGAGTCCTTCCGATGCCGTAGCGTCTCCATGAGTCAACCATCGCGTGCATGTCTGACATGCGGGGCGTTGATGATGAAAACCTTCAGGGCAACCCGGAGCTCCTTACTGAAGGGAGGGATGCTTTTAATCATATGAAGTCGAGAGGCAGCATGAGGAGCGGCTCTGACGGGACGTAGCGGTGACATCGGATAGGAACGCCATCGCAGTGATTCAGGGCTTAGCGCCCTTATTCTTTTCTTTCATTCCTTAGATTAAACCAGCACTGCTTCCCACAGGCGGGAGTTCCCTTCCTGAGCCGGGCTGGAGGGCGGGGTCCCCGAGCAGAGGAGGGAGGTCTCTACCTGAACCCCAGTGGGAGCCGCCTGCGCCTTCCTGGATGGTCAGCCTAGGGGACCCAGGGCGAGCTCGCTCTTGCCTGGGGGAGCCAGACCATCCATGCAAAGGGGAGAGGAATTGGTGTTGGGAGATGGCACCCCTGTCCCTCAAGGGTGGAAGTGCTGGGATCTCAGAGCAACGTAGGTGCTGAGGAGAAATTAGAGACAGTAGGGCCATTTCCACACCGGGCACTTAGATCTCTCTTCCCACCCAACACTAAATTTCTCTCTCTAGGGGGACACACGTTTATCAGCAGGAGGCCAGGATGGTGAGAAAAGGCTGTGCCAGTCAGCTTTCCAGCACTGTAACAAATGTCCGAGATAATCAACTCACAGACAGAAAGGGTGGTGTTGGGCTCATGGTGTGCAGCTCTCCGTCTCTGATTGGTTGGCTCTGTTGCTTTGGGCCTGTGGTGGTGCATCATAGTGAGGGTGTGTGGTGCCACAAAACTGCTCACTTCTGAGAGAGAGAGAGAGAGAGAGAGAGAGAGAGAGAGAGGAAGAGACCAGGGTCCTGCAGTTCCCTCTAAGGACACCTCCCCAGGGACCTGAAGACCTCCTAAATGCCCTGTCTCCTGAAGGTCCCACCACCTCCCAGTAGCGCCAAGCTGAGGAGCAAACCTCTAACACAGAGGGCTTGGGGGGCCCTAAAGATCCAAGCCATAGTCAGCAAGGCCCACCCCACTTGAAGCTCTGCTCTCCCTAAGGTTAGGGAGAGCACAGCAGGCTGGCCCTGCCACCGGCACTGGACCCCAAACCACACCTAGTAGTCTCTTGTCTTTGCAAAGAGAAAAATTAATTGCCGTGTTGTAGAAGGTAGATCTGAACATGCCTGAGAACAACCCCCCAGGTCTCCTGTTCCCTGGGGGAGTCTAGGTAGCACAGGTTCCCTGCCCCAGGGATGAGCACCAGGAGCCTTGGGGCCTTTCTTGGGGCTGGAGGACTTGAGGCTTCTCTATGCTGACTCCCCAGTATTTCCTAAAGTACAGAAGCACTTGGGACATTAGGCTTAAGGAAAGGGGGGACCATGACCTCACCCCCACCTGCTATGGGGACAGTGGCCTCTTTAGTCTTGCCTGTCATTCCTCCCCTTCCTGCTCTGGTTGTTAAATGGGGGTCTTAAAGAGTTAATAAGAAAGTGGGTGACTCCCCCCAAGAGTGTGCACTGTGCTACTGACCTGCTTCAAAGATCAGAGCATGGGGGGGCATTCGTGCATTCATTGATGGCACCTGGAAGGCATGGCCTCCACCAGGTGATCCAGGTCATCATTCAGCAGCCACGTCGCTGTGGGACAGCAGGTACCTGGCTTTGAAGTGCTGAGAAGGGCCTCATCTTTGTGGTCTCCTCCAAACTCAAGACCCCAGTCTAATCGTGAAGAAAACGTCAGGCAAACCCCAGGGGAGGGACAGCTATGGAAGATCTGACCAGGGCTCCGCCAAGCCACCGAGGCCATCGAAATCCAGAAAAGCCAAAGGAGGCCGAGGAGACCTAAAGGCGACGTGTCCTGGGCCAGGAAAAGGATGCTAGGTGAAAACCGGTGAGATCCAAATAATGCACATTGTTCAGATAACAGTAAGCGGCACCGGCCCCTGAGCTCCTGGTGACGGGCACGGAGGTCCCGTGAGATGTGCCCTTGGGAGCTGGGAGCAGAGTCCCAGGAATTCTCTGTACTCGTGCAATTCTTGTGCACATCTAAAACTAGTCTCAGATGAAAGGTTTATTCAGCAAGCTAACGAGGTGGGGGCAGTCCGGAAGCATTAAGCATGGGGCTATGAGGGCTGGGGTGGTAGACCAGCAGGGTGAGCCCTGTGCCCAGGTGAAGGACATCCTTGTCGGGTGTGGGGACCTCATGAAAGAAGATGGACTCACCAAAAGCCAGCTGTGCCACTGTGTCCTTGAACAAACACATCGGTCTCTCTCGTTGGCATCCCTGGGGTCGTTTCTGGCTGTGCCCTGAGAGTTGTTGGTCACAGAAGTGTGGGTTTTCTTAGATGGGGCGCTTGGACCCTCCTGTTCTGGCTGTCCCCCAAGTGGGATAGGAAAACAGGCGGGCAGAGCAGAAACAGTCAGCCCAGGCTCAGTGAACTCCCCGGCAAACAGTGTAGTCCTCTCCTGGGACTCAGAGCTGGGAACAAGACCAGGAACAGGCACTGGGGGACTGGGAATCCTTGGGGAACTGGGGTGGACTGGTCACCTGTGGGACACCTCAGGGTCCTGCCTCACCCTGAAGATTCCACATGGCCCCTGGTCGCACAATCCCAGGGCTCTGCCCAGCCTGGCTTCTCCCTGCCCAGGGACCCCAGCAAGTGAGGGACCAGCAACTTCCAGAAGGAACATGTTGCAAACTCTCAGCCCCCAGAAAAGTGCGACTTCAGGTAAAGCGATGTCTTTGTCTCCCTTAATTGACAGTGATTTTCTTCTGTGAAGAAAATATACAGAAGGTAGCGAATTGAATCTCGATTCACTGAATCTTATTAAACTGTTCTTGGGGAAAAAAGAGATTTCAATAAAAGTTTAAAAGGAAGAAAAGCAAGAAAGCTGCAAACTAGGAAATAAAGGGTGATGGAGCAGTACTTCCCATTTGGAGGCAGCGGGTGCGGGGTGGCCCAGGGACTTTGTTCCTCCTTTGAGAAGTGTCTGTTGGAGACTGCAGAGTGACATCCGTCCCAGGCCTGTCCCTATAGCGGGTGGAGGGAATGATCCGGGGAGGCCCGGCAAGGATGGTGGGGAGGAACCTGAAAGTCTTAGCTGCTCATTCATTGCAGTGCGGCTGCAGGTCAGAGGGGTGGCTCTGACCCCACTTGCTGGCCAGTTTCTGAATCCCATGTCAGCCCCTCTGCACCCTTTTCTGCCATGTTCCCTTTTCTTTGTATTGAGATATAATTTACATGCCATTAAATTCAACTTTTGAGGATATACAGTCCAATGGTTTTAGTACATTCATAGGATTGTGTAGCCGCCACCACAATCAGTTCCAGAACATATCACCACCCCCAAAAGAAACCCCATACGGTGAGCAGTGGCTTCTGCTCCCCCTCCCCTAGCAACCGCCAACCTACTTTCTGTCTCTATGGATTTGCCTATTCTGAATATTCTGTATAAATGGAATCAGCCAATATACAGTCGTGTGACTGGCTTCTTTCCCTTTGAGCAGTAGTCTCGAGGATCATGCATGTCGTCACCTGGCTCCGTATTTCTGCCTTCTATGGCCAAATAATGTTCTGTTGCAGGGATAGGTAATGTTTTGTCTATCCATTCATCTGCTGATGAATACAGGTTGTCTCCACTTTGGGCTGTTGTGTAGAGCCGCCATGGACATCCACATGCAGGTTTTGGCATGGACAAATGGGTATATCTGGGAGCGGAATTGCTGGACCCATGGAAACTCCATGTCTGAGTCTCTAGGGAGTTGCCAAACTTTGCTGCAAGCCTTTGTATTCCCACCCACCCCGTGTGAGGGCTCCCACCTCCCTGCATCCTCTCCACCACTTGGAATCACCCGTCCTTTGGCTCTTACTCTCTTCATGCGTGTGAAGTGGGAGCATGTTCTTAAGGGGTCTGTGGATGCCCTAGAGTTTGGAGGGAGCTGCTGCCACCTTTACCTGGCTCCTGGGTGAGCATGTCGCATGCCAGCCCTGATGGGTGTTGGCATGGCGTGGCTGGCTGCCATGCTGTGGGGCCTTCCTTCTGCAGATGTGTGGTGTCCCTGACCTCTTGATGCACAGCTGACAGCAACGGTCCTTTCCTGTAGTGAGGCCCTTCCAGAACCACTTTGTCATGCAGTGAGAGCCACCCCAGGAACCCCCAGCCCTGTGCTGAGCAGGGTCAGAGAGAGCTCCCTGGGCTGCTGCCTGGTTTCAGAGCTGGCTGGAGGGGTGCAGGGAGATTTCCCCTTGGGGATGTTCAGGAGTCCTTGGAGATGCAGCCTTCTTGTGCCTCTGGCAAGAAGTCCCCAAGTGTGTCTCAGAACCATGGATGTCTGGATAACTCACAGAGGTCGGCTGGGCCTGGGGGCAGAGCAGAGTCCAGGGCCTTTGGCCACCTTAAAGAGCCTAATGACACACTCCCCGCGGGCCATGGAATCAGTCCCGGTCTCCCTGTGGGAGCAGCTCTCCTGCACGCCCAGTGCTTTTGGGGGCCATGTGAGGCGGGGCCTCTCCTGGCTCACCCACCAGGGCTCTATTTTCCCTCTGAACAAATGCATCACTTTAAAAAGGGAGAAACCAGACTGAGAAGGAGAAGCAAATCCACCTTCCCTGCCATGTTGCAATGGCTGGGTTTTCTGCATAACAGCTGGGTGTCTTGGAAATGAGGGGGTTTCTATGGTAACCAATTACAGCCCATGATTGGTGAAAAATCACAGAAATATCCTGTGTGTGAAGTTATGCTGGGGAGGCAGGCCCAGGCTTAGGTGCTGTGCTTTTAATTTCCTGGGGTAATATTTCTCCAAGTACTGATGGCAGGCAGGTGTGGCTGTCGGTGCTTTTGGTTCAGTCTGCCTAGTGGGGCCCGGGGGTGGTTGCTAGAGGGGGTTAAGGGTGCCTGGTGGGATCTGTCAGACTTAGTGAGGCCTGGTGGTTCCTGGTGGGGTCTGATGGTACCAGGTGGGGCTGGTGGGGCCCAGTGGGGCCTGGTGAAGCCAAGCAGCTGCATCTCATTTCCCTGGGGCCAGACTCCCATCCAGATGTGCAGGCAGGGGCAAATCTGAAGTTCTCAACCACCCCCCCATCCTCACTGGGTCACCTGTGGCCACAGAGGAGCCGCCCTCTGTGTGTGCAAGGGAGATTTCACACTGACCTACATTTCTCTGTGCCGGGGCCGTGGCTCCAGTCCCTGCACTGAGCTTGGCTGCTTGTGCAGAGAAATTGCACAACACCAGAACCCGGTGCGGAGGCATTAGCATAATGAGCAGTTCCTAATTTCTGCAGCAAAGCACTTTCATTCTGATTAAAAAACTGGGGCCTTATTATTTGGGGATTAGTCCTTTTTGATAATTAGCACTCATTAGCACAAGTTTCTTTCTCTCAACATCCTGATGACCCTCAGGGACCAGCCTGTTCCCGAGTATCCTTGAGAGAGCTGGTGAGGAAGAGTGTGACACCCTCGCACACACGGACACACTCACAGACAGAGACTCACACACTCACAGGCTAAGATACAGAGACACAGTCACGCACATGGACACGTGGACACGTACAGATGCACGTGGGCGAACACATAGACACACACCAACACGCGCATCGACTCACGTAGACACACAGTCACACCAACACGTTCATGCGTATCAGTGCGGCCACGCACACGCTTACACACATACTTGACACATGCACGTGCAACCGGCCCTACATGCTTCTGTAGTCTGGTGGGCGCGGCTGCTCAGGCTGGCGGCTCAGTGTGCCCCACACCCTGCCACCCCCACTGAAGCAGCCGCGGAAGTTTCCGGATTCACTTTAACTTTCAGACCTGAGGTTGGTGACGAGAGCTGACTTTGAATGGCACCTCTAATCAGCCCTCAATTATCCATGCTGCTGGAAGAGGCAACGTGGGCCTGTGTCCTCTGGGCCCGCCACGTGGCTCTGTGCCGTGCTCTGCATTTCCGTGGGATGCCCCAGCGTCCACTGGTCCAGGAATGGCTCCATGCCCGGCGGTGAAGCCGCGGGTGGGCTCGGGTGGGGCACTGGCCCCGCAGGCCCCGACACCACTGCTTCCGGAGGCTCCATCTTCCCCCAGCGCTGCCTCCCCCGCCAGGCTGTGCAGGCTTTGGCCTTTCTCCAGCCCTCCCCGAGCCAAGAAGGTGGATAAGAGGTTTCAAAGGGCACCTGCACCAAAGATAAACAGGAGGAGAGGAAATGTCAACAGAACAAACACTTGGGCATCCAGAAAGCCGAGCTTATCCAGAGCAGATCTTATTTCCCCGAGCGACATCCAGAGGAGGCCGAGACTCAGAAGGTTTCCTGAGGCCTGTCCGGTGCGGGAGGCGACCAACCTCCTCCGAGCCATGCCTATCTCCAAGCTGGTGGGAGGGGGCAGGGGTGCCTGCAGCGTACACCTCACAGGGCATTGCTTGGTCTGGTGGCCCCGAGAGCCTACGGCCTCTGCAGGGGACTCCATTGGCCACCTACAGCGAGGTCACTGTGCTTCCTAGGGAAAAGCACCTGGCCCCAAGATTGGCTTGGTGGCCCATGCTGTCACTGTCTCCGTACGACGTCTTGGTGCCTCTGTTTCATTACGGGCAGAGGGAGGGGATTGGCAGGTCTTCATGGTCATCTCATGCAGGCTGACACTGAGGATTCCTGTGTCTCAGCCCTCTCCTGGGAAATGGGCTCTTTGGTTACCAGCCAGCTAGGTGCCTGTGAGTCCTTGGGGATCAGGGACCAGGCAGCAGCTCCCTGCGATCCTGCAGCGGGCACCATCCTTCTGAGATGCTGGGGAAGGGCTGTGTTTGACCCTCCCTAGGGAGGTTGGGGCTTCCCTTTGAAGTTAGGATGAGCTCTTTCTATAATAGTGTCATGTCCTGGTGCAGGGTGGAGACCTTCCCCAGGGCAGAGCTCCTCCCCAGCCACTCCCACTGACCGCTCTCCTCTCTCCCACACAGCTCCATGTCCATCCGCTGGCCGGGCCGCTCTCTCGGAAGCCGTGCTTGGATCCTGATAGCCATGCTGCAGTTCGCCGTGGATTTCCCGTCCTGTGAGTCCCTGGGCCCTGGCCCTGAGTTCCGGCTACTGCTGCGCCCGCCACAGCGGCCCCCGCGGCTCTGGAGTCTGAGAAGCGGACAGCCAGTGAGGCTCCCGGCCCCGGTGTGGAGCCCCCGGGCAGCCCGCACGGAGCGGGCCCATGGGCAGATGCAGACGCCCCGCGCCAGGCGGGCCCACAGGCCCAGGGACCAGGTGGCTGCCCTCGTGCCCAAAGGGGGGCTGGCCCAGCCCCCAGCTGCTGCCAAATCCAGCCCCTCCCTTGCTGCCTCCTCCTCGTCCTCATCCTCCGCAGTGGCCGGTGGGGCCACGGAGCAGCAGAGCCTTCTGAGGCGGGGAAGGAGGCACGTGCAGGACTCTGGTCTCAACAGTTTTGACTTCAGAGGCGGCAGGCCCACAACAGAGACAGAATTCATTGCCTGGGGGCCCACGGGGGATGAGGAGGCCCTGGAGTCCAACACTTTTCCGGGCGTGTATGGCCCTACGACAGTCGCCATCTTACAAACACGGAAGACAACTGTGGCCCCCACTACCACCACCACCACGGCCACCTCTATGACACTACAGACTAAAGGGTTCACTGACTCCCCGGATCCCTGGAGAAAGATCCCCGGGGGGGTTAGCACAACGGAGCCTTCCACCAGTCCCAGCAACAGCGGGAGCGACAGCAAGCCCCCGAGAATCCTGGGGGAGACCTCAGGTAGGCTGCCTCCCTGCGGATTCGGGTCTGGTTGGGCTGGGGGGTGGGCACGGCTCGGGGGTGACAGGAGGGTCTCTGAGGTGCTCCAGGGCATTCCACAGGGACAGAGACAGAAGCAAGTGCAAGGGGACAAGGGTGGGGTGTGGGACCTCGAGGAGCGCTGGGTGTCCTGCATCCATGCACACAGGCCCTGGATGTTGGCACGTTCAGGAAGGAAGGAGGGCTTAAGAAGGGAGACTTGCATTCCTTAGAGACCACCTGGAAATGGATGCCATGCTATTAAGAACAGTTCTGTTAAGAACTAGCCAGACCCTGCTGTACACGGCCACATCTGGAATCCTATGTCATCTCCAGGGGCCAGCCGAGGAGTGAGATACAGGAATATCTTGTGATGGGGTTGAGGGCCATGTGGAGTCCTAAAAAACCTTCAAGGGTGTAGGATCTACGGGGTGGGTAACAGCCAGGTGGAACTTGGTCCAGGATGAGGAATGGCCTTAAATAAATAGCAGGAAAGGCTGAGGCCAGGTAAGAGGAAGAACTTCCGGTGTTGTTAACTGAAGCTTGGGGGTGGTGCTTAGGGGTTAAACAGACTCTTTCCTAGGGATGGGTGAGGGGGAGGGTGTCTGGAGGTGAAAAGAAGCAAAAGGTTTTCGTTCTGTGACCGTCACTCTGGCTGCACGTGGACAATCAAGGCATCTTGGCTTTGAAATACCTACTTCTGTGTAGTGTTTCTTGTCATTTTCCTCCTGTGCCTGGTCCTCCGATTGCTTCGGCAGGAGTAAGCCTTGGAAAGCTCCTGGTTCAGAGCGTGTGCCTGCTCCAGGAGCCTGGTCCCTGCCTTTCCCATCCATTGTCCAGCCTCCTCTGCCTCCATGGACAGGCTGAGGCCCACCGTGACTCAGAGTTCACAAGCGGACGCGCAGCACATCCTAGACAAACAGCAGCGCCGGCTAACTTCATAAGATAGGATGCGCGTTCCGGGCATCGGCCCAGAAGGGAGGGAGATGCCCTGTAGGCCTTCGTGGCTTCCTGCTGCACACCCTCAAGGGGGCCCGCATGGGATTCAGGGCCAGGAGATATGCTCCTGAGAGCTCTCCAAGGTGCAGGCAGTACAGTGTCTGGGATGCCCAGTGTCCACAGGAGACTGTGTCCTGCCCGGTGGGCAAGCAGCGGCCACTAGGTGGACAGGTTTTTGTGGAGTGGCTGGTATTTACCCTTCAGCCTATGGTTCCTTTCCTTCCATTACCTGGACCAGAGAACCTGCCGTTTTTATTCTGCCCTTGAGAGCAAGCAGCGTGTCTGTGAAGCAGAAGCTGAGCATTGTGGGAGGCTGGGCTGAGGCTGGGGACAGGGCGGCACTAGGGAGCTCCTTGGGAGAGGGTCTGGGGACCTGCAGGGGCCACCTCCCGCACAACCCCCTGGAGAACCCGCAGACGCTCAGTGCCCGTGGCTCACCGTCTCCGTGCCAGGCGCTAGTGAGCAGTTTGCAAAGCATTTGTTTTTACCTCAATAAACTCGCAAGCCATCATCATAATGGAATTCGGTGCTGCTCACACTTAGTGTCACCTCCTCCGAACACGTCACTTACTATATAGACATGGATGAGGAAACAAGTTCCCATTTATTCCAAATTACATTTGTTATTACGAAAGTTAAACGCCCAGGACAGCATTATAGGCTTAGCAAATTAATTCACAGTACATTGGATGCCACTAATCCAACGAGACAGATGCTTATCTCGGAAAAGATTTATGGTTCTTCGTAATATAATCTGGTGCTAGATTAATTTGTTTAGCAAAACAAATATAAAGGGGGGGGAGAATATGTGCATTTGTTTCTAATGCAGAGAAATGCTAATTCTGGAAAATAGTGACGGCCTTCGGGAAAGGGGAATGGTGGTCTGCAGTGGCCCTGGCTAGGGGCCAGACAGCTTCCAGGACAAGGCAAAAAAAGGAATGGAATGCTGAGATGATGCTCCTAACGGGCTTCATCACAACCCGGCTCATTGGATTAGAGCCAAGCAGGGGCAACTGAAGTTAGACACTGGGAAGGACTGGCTAGTGATGCAGAAGGTGAGCCACCTCCGTGGGCTAATGAGGTCAGACTGCATAATCTCTTCTGTGGGAGCTTTTCTGGATGCAAGGGTGGTGGGAAGCAGGCCCACCTTCCCTGGACCCCTCTGGCCTTGGCATTCATCAGATGAGACCTGGGGCCCTGTCACATTGTGACACAGGAGCAGGAGCACTGCTCTCACTTCTCGGGCAGGATTGGAAGCTGCAAGAGGGGCCTGCAGACATGGGTCTGGGAAGCCGTGCGTGGCTGCAGTGAGCAGCGCGCGTTTGGGGCTGCAGATACAGGTATGAATGTGGGCTCTGCTACATGCTGGGTGGCCCTGGGCAAGGTCTCCTCTTTCTCTCTCTCTCTCTCTCTCTCTCTCTCTCTCTCTCTCTCCCCCTCGATGTCCTTTTCCTCACTATCAGATTCAAAGCTTGGAAATATTTTTCCTGTCGGTTGCTGAGAGGATTCAGTGAGTCAGTGCTAAGCATAGGACATGGTACCTGGCTCCCAGGAACGCACCATGCACATCAGTTGTTTTTCTACCCAGCACGAGTGGCTGAGAGGACAGGACTGCCAGGGTCAAAGGCAGAACTGGCCACCAGGGACTGAAGAGTCTTGTCATCTCAGACATATCCAGCTTTGCACACTCATTGCTGGGGATTGCCTGAAACCTGGAACTAGAGTCTAGGAAGTGATGCAGCATTTGTTAAGACAGTTCTGTTTTCCAAAGAGAGATCGTTAGAATCGGGTTTGGAGATCTGTGAGTTTAACTTTTGTTTCGATGAGGAGGTTACATTTCCTATCTGTCTGGAGTGCAAGTATTCCTGGGCATAGAAAGGGCTGTGGTGATTTGGGGCACTCTGAAATCCTGCAAGAACTAAAGGTACCTGGGATAGCTGCCAGAATCATCGGAGAGCCTTTCCCTCAGGAATCACCCTGCAGGGGAAAGAATTGCAAAATCTCCCTGAATTTTAGGATAATGGTTAGGACTCTAACTACCTTCAGATTCCTGGCTTTCCCTCATATTAGTTGTGTGAACTTAAGCAATCTGCTTCTATTCTCTGTGCCACAGTGGGAACAATGGACCTAGCCACCTGCTAGCAGTGTTGTATAGGTTAAAGGAGACAGCGCACGCCATGTGCTCAGTGTCTGGCACAAAGTAGGTGCTCAGTAGGTGTTTGCTGCTGTTAATATGAGGACGATGGTGGCGGTGGCGACAGGGATAATGATGGTGATAGTGATGATGGTGATGGTTATGATGATGTTGGTTGTGGTGATGTTGATGGTGGTGGTGATGATCATTATGGTGATGAGGACAATGGTGATGATGGTGATGATGGTGATGATGATGACAACAATGGTGGTGGTGATGATGGTGATGAGGATAATGGTGATGGTGGTGGTGGTAATGGTGATGATTATGATCATGATAGTGATGGCAATGATGGTGATGATGATGAGGATGATGGTGATGGTGGTGGTGGTGACAGGGATAATGGTGATGGTAATGATGACAGGGATAATGGTGGTGGTGGTGGTGACAAGGATAATGGTGATGGCGATCATGGTGATGATGGTGGTGGTTACAATCATGATGGTGATGGTGGTGATGATGATGATGATGGTGATGATGAGGATGGTTGTGGTGATGATGATGATGAGGTGGTGGTTATGATCATAATGGTGATGGCAATGATGGTGATGAGGATGATGGTGATGGTGGTGGTGACAGGGATAATGGTGATGACCATCATGGTAATGATGGTGGTGGTTATGATCATGATGGTGGTGGTGATGGTGATGGTGGTTATGGTGATAATGATGAAGGTGAGGTGGTGGTTATGATCATAATGGTGATGGCGATGATGGCAATGAGGATGATGGTGATGGCGATGATGGTGGTGAGGATGATGGTGATGAGGATGATGTTGGTGTTGGTTGTGACAGGGATAATGGTGATGGTGATGGTGGTGGTGACAGGGATAATGGTAATGGTGATCATGGTGATGGTGGTAGTGGTTATGATCATGATGGTGATGACGATGATGGTGATGGTGATGGTGGTAATGATGATGATGATGGTGATAGTGGTGATGATAATGGTAGTCATGATGATAATAATGGTGGTGGTGGTTATGATTATGATAGTGATGGTGATGATGATGATGATGGTGATGGTGATGGTGGTGGTTATGATCATGATGGTGATGGTGGTGATGGTGATAGTGGTGATGGTGATGGTGGTGATGGTGGTGATGATGATGGTGGTTGTAGTAATGATGATGGTGGTGATGGCACTGATGGTGGTGATGATGATGGTAATGATGATGGTGGTGGCTGTGATCATGATGGTGATGGCAATGATGGTGATGATGATGATGGTAATTATGGTGGTGATGATTATGATGGCGAGAATGGTGATGGGGAGGATGATGACATTGGTGATGTTGATTGCTATCACTGTTCCAATTTGCTGCTGCCAGCTTTGAGGGGTTATTTAATGAGGTCCTAAAGCCTTGTTCCTGACCTTGGTGTTCAGTGCAGAGGTGTCCCTGGCACTAGCTAGGAACTGCTTGGGGTGGAAAATCACCTGGCACGTATTGGCAGAGGCGTACAGCTCCAGCCTCTCACGAGTGCTGGCAGAGGAGGGACGTCAGATGGGTCAGAAGTTCGCCTGAGGTTGAGGGGGGCGGGTTCCCACAGTGCAGCTCCCTCCTCCTATGACGGCCCTCTTGCTGGTCCTGCTCTGAATCTGGAATCACAAAGTCTCCCAGGAGAAAACCAGAAAGTTGTTTCCTGTGCTTTGATCTTAAAACTCATACAGGGAGCTTCTGAGGAATCAAGCCGACTGACTTCAGTTACAGACTAGGCCCACTGTGGGATGCCTGGTGTGTGGGTGCTTGGCACACAGTCGGTGCCCAGGAAAGACCCTTAGATCTGGGACTTTTCCAGCCATTCATGTTTGGGTCTCTTGGAGGTGTTCCACGCAGGAGGGGCCGTGCAGCCCTAGAGGTCCCCATCGTCATTCAAGTCTTGTCTGCTTTCAGTCAGTCACGTATTGGTGACATCCAGCAGCTCAAGGATGCAACGGCTCTGATGTCCCTCGAGTCCTGCCTGGTAATTTTTACATTGCAACTCACTCATGCATTTCCAAGGATGATTTCCAAGTTGCTTTGTCCTTGTCACCAGGGGGCCTTCGATGTCCTTTAGGTGTGTCCCTTTGTAAGCAGGGACAGGCTGGTGTTATTTTCTCTGCACCAATGGCCAGCTGACCTGAGCAGCAGTGCGGACCAGCCGACCCAGGGAGCGAGTCTCACGTGACAATCAGATATTTCTCAAATACCAGAATCGGAGTGGAAGGAAATCAGCAGCAGATGTAACAGGGAGAAGCATATCCTGTCCCTTCTGTTGGAAGCTGCAGTGGCAGTTTAAATGCTGAGCCCCTTTTAATTAAGTTGCTGGGTGTTTGCTACCAGGGAAGTGAATCTGTCCTTAATTTAAAGATATTTGAAGCAAATGACTCATGAACTTTAAAAGTTTTGAGTGGCTTAATTGGGGATGAGAGCATCAAAGAACAAATGTGGAGTGGCGGGCGCTCAGTGAGGCAGCCTGAACCTCGTAGATGTCGAGGCCGCCCTCCGGAGTCGTAATTGGGGCTTTCTGAAGCCACGTGGCCTGGTGCATCCTGACAGCCATGGTTCTGCACCGTGACCTGCACGTGCTGGTCACGGTCGCAGGTATCGGCCGACAGCTCTCTGGCCTCTCAGAGCTCCCCCTCTGCTGAGCGAAATCTATTCACACCAAGTGGATAAATGAGCAGCAACTCATTAAAGCTGGCCCCGCGCTCTTCTGGGGAGAACTCTCCCCCGGCTTCCTTTCATTTCCGTTACTCATGCTCCTGCTCCGACTTATTGCATTTAGTGCTTCTTAAGCATCTTTGTTCCCCCAGGGCCTCATCCTGCTTGGAGCGAACATTAGGGACTGGAAGGTTCTTTAGTTCTTATAGAGCAGCGGTGCCCATGAAGTACTATCTACCTGGGAGCCGCTGAGCTCAACACTGTCAAGCTCTCGGATGCTGCTTTTACCCATCCTGATGTTTGGGAGCGTGCAGCAGGGAGGGGCCTTCCAAGAAACCCCTCTACCTGGAAACCAGTCTCCTCTGAGGGATGCTGGCTTGCTGGCTAAGCAGGTAGGGAAAGCTGCGTGCACGCACCCTGCAGAATATGACATTCCTTACATCCTGCATGCCCCTACCTATTGGATTGATAAACAGATCCTGTTCGACATTCAGCACATTGGATTTATGAGTTTCATCCATGCACAGGGGACCAATCTTGAGCGTTGAGATTAAATATTGGACAGAACACCATTTTTAGAATTTTTATTCGACTGTGTTAAGGGGACCAGTTTTAGAATTTCTGGTTTCTTGATCAATTACGCAATGAGCCATCAACTTTATACTTACTTGTAGGGTATTAAGATGCTGAACCTCGGCGTGGGGGAGGGTTAGGAGCAGGGAAACAGGGCTCCTCACCCTCTTTTCAAGGGTTTAGAATTCTGTTTGGGAAAGCAAGATAGATAAGGATACATTCTTAGTCAGGAGAGAAATGACAGGTAAGGACGGTCGAGGAAATGTCACAAAGCTACAACTTCATCAATTGCCCAGTTTTTTTGGCAGAACTGGTCCAGAGGGGAGGGGACCATTACAGGTGGGAGGGGTTAGGCTGGGTTTCTGGGGGCCAAGTCCTGAGGGATGGGGAGGGTGGCACAGGCAGGAGGTTGCACACCCACGGTGGGGGTGCAGGTAGGTGAATAGAATGGGTGAGGCCTCTGCCAGCCCAGACTGGGACTATGCGAGGAGCCGGGCCAAGTGGCAACTCCTGGGACTCAGTCTCCCTGCCTCTGGAACAGACGCTGGGAAAGATGACCCTGGAGAGGCTGGATTTTCTTAAGGATAGGTGGAGCTGGGCGTGGTGGCGCACACTTGTAATCCCAGTACTTGGGAGGCTGAGACCGGAGGATCCAGGTTCACGGCCAGCCTCAGCTACTTAATGAGGCCCTCCACAACTTAGTGAGACCCTGTTTCAAAATAAAGAATAAAAACTAGGGCTGGGGTTGTAGCTCGGAGGTAGTGTGTTCCTGGGTTTAATCCCCACTACTCCAAAAAAAAAAAAAAGGATAGGTGGGTCCTAGTGGTCTCCCTGAGGACAGCTAGGACAGCGCCCCGCAGAGACTTCTGCTTCCTCATGAGTACTAGGAGAATGCTGGAGGGTTCGCCCCACCCTCCCTCCCTGCATCCAAGGCAGGCCGTCCTTGGGGAATTGGGTTGTGAGCTCAGGGGTTGGCCAGTTGGCCAGGCAGATATTATCAACTGGATTTTAGAGCTGAGGTTTTGGAGTGACGAGTTGCCCTTCCATCCTGGTGAACCCTGTTCTGATCCCCACCAGGGATTGGCCTGCCTTAGCGGAAGAGGCCTCAGACGAGTGCTCCAGCAGAAGACATGTCCCCCTCGCCCTCTCAGTAGGTGGGTGCCCGGATGCTCTGGGCTTCCCTGTCAGTCATGGCCGCCCGGTTCTGAGACTCAGTCAAAATCCCAGGCGGCGCTCGCTGATGGTCAGACACGCCATCTGGTTGTTCATGGAGACGAGGCTTCGGGCCTCTGCTCCAGATGTGGGTCAGTGAGTCCGCAGACCTTCGTCTTGCAGTCCCAACAGGTGTGAGGATCAGCAATGATAGAGGAGTAGACCTTCCTTTCCAGAAGTTTCTCTTAGCAACCCAAGTGAACCTCTGTTCCCAGATGTTTGTCACAGTAACAGAGGCTCAGAGTCTGCCTGCAGAGGTCCTGCTGGGTGGGGTGTGGGGTGACTCTGGAACCTGCAGAGGGCACCCACCTTGGCTGAGGTCGCCCCAGGTCCTGGCCGCCATTACTGACCACCGTGTGTCATTGGTGTTATATGACTTCACCAGGTCTCGGCCTCTTTGCTTGTGTAACAGGGAAGCAATTTCTCTCTCACAAGGTTGTGCTAAGCCTGGGTTGTCTTACCCGAGTGGAAGGTTGACACCATGGTGAGCGTTCAGGCAGCCCTGATGGAACAGGAGGCTTGTAAGACCCCCCTGCGGCCCCTCGCCTGGGGCTCCCCAGGGTTTACGGTTCAAGATGTGCTGGTTTTCCGTCTCCTTTGTACCCTCCCCAAAGCCAGTCAGGATGGCCGCTGCCTGTTCAGGCCTCTTCTGTCCCTGTTGGGATTCCTCTCTTCTGGGGCAGTCCAAGCTACCTCAGGAAGCCACCCCAGGTGCCAGTCAACCTTCCCATGTGTGTTTACTCGAGCATCAGGCTCTGTGACTTGCACACCTGTCCCCTGTACAGCAGGGCATGCAGGGCCCCTGCCCTACTCAAGGACGGTTACTCATGTGACAGCAGTGTGTCCCCTGACTTCTACATTCCCGGCTTCCCTGGTCTAGTGCTGACCAGAGGTGGCCTCTCCCCCAGGACCAGCCTCATCCACGTGCTGGGCACGGAAGGCCCAGCCTCCATCTGTGGGTGAGTGTCCTACGGCTGTCCTCACAAAGCAACACAATCCAGGAGGCTGGGGACAATAAAAATTTGTCCTTATGGCTCTGGAGGCTGAAGTTAAAATCCAGGAGTAGGCTGAGCCCTGCTCCCTCCAAAGGCCTACCTCTTGTCTCAGCCTCCCAAGTGCTGGATCACAGGAGCCTCTCACCTCTCCCAGCTTTAGGTGGCTCCAAGTGTTCCTTGGCTTGTGGGGCATCACCCGAGTGTCTGACTGTGTCTTCACATGGTCTGCTTCCCCATGTCTCGGTGTCTGTTTCATAAGGACACCTGTCTTTGGATTTTAGGGACTCCTGGATAACCCAGGATGATCTCATCTCGAGGGCCTTAATCACATGAGGTCAAGACCACAGGCTTCAGAAGTCCGGACATGGCTGTGTCTTTCTGGGGGCTCTGCTCAGCCCTCTGCAATTGGAAGGGCTCCCCCAGCTCTGGCTGGGTTGGGAGTGCAGGGTTTTCTCCCGCAGAGCCTGCCTCCATCCCTCTTCCTGCTCCAAATCCAGGCTTTGCTGGGAGGAAGGCAGGCCTGGATGGTCATCAGCCCAGGCCAGAACTGCCCAGAGGCCAGGGAGCCCTGGGGCCTGGGGAGGCGGATCCTGCCTTAGTGTTCACTGCAGAGTGGGTTGGGCTTCTTCACAAAGAGGGACCAGTATGTCTGCCATTGTCTTGTCCCCTCGGACGCGCCACGCATCCATTCATGGACCTCTCATTTGAAAAATATTTCACTGCACACTGTGGCTCCTGCAGAGAACAACGTACCCAGGGGCCCTGTCCTGCACACTGTGGCTCCTGCAGAGGACGATGCCCCCAGGGTCCTGCCTCCCATGCTATCCCTCCTGGGGCAGCAGACGGAAATCAGGAAACTCCAAGTTCTGCCAAGCGGGAAGGGGTGCACAGGGAGGGGAGGGTGAATGGGATGGTGAATGCCTCCTGAGGAGATCGGGGTGCAGGAGAGGAGGCAGCGGGGGGGGCGAAGGGGCGGAGAAAGACAGGACTGGGCATGGGAGGGAAGGACGGACGAGGGGCGGTCATGGTGCATTGAGTGGGACGTCAGAAATCAGGATGGTCAGAGCGTGAGGCTGCTGGGAGGCAGAGAGGAGGGTCTGGGGAGTCACGGGGATAGGCAGAGTGACATGATCAGACAGGGCTTCTGGAAGTGCCTGGCTGCTCCTGAGGTTGGTTGTAAGAGGAAGACAGGAGGCTGCGAGCAAGGCCAGAGGGAGGGGAGGGCCAGAATCGAGGTGGGAGGCATGACAGCCGGACATGTGTAAAGATGGGGGCGTGTGGCAGGTTCCCATTTGGAGGCCACATGGAGGAGCTGGATGTGGGTGGTGAGGGAGAACAATCCAGAAGGTCTCCCGGTCTCTGGTCTGTGCAACTTGTGTCTTCAACTGAACGTGGTGCCTTTAACCCTGGTGGGCAGCGGATTGGGAGGGACAATCACTAGAGGCTTTTCCTGTGTTAAATCAAAGCTGCCACATTAGGGTCTGTGTGAGTCAGCTTCCTGTTATCATAACAAATACCCAAGAAAATCAACTTAAAAAGAAGGCTGATTTTGACGTATAATTTTTAAGGTTTCAGTCCACAATTGGCCTCGTTGCTTTGGGCCTGTGGCAGCACAGTATGTCATGTTAGGGATGAGTGGGGAGGAGGCCTGTTCACCTTGTGGCTGGTGTGAAAACACAGGAAGAAGATTCCAGGGTCTCACAATCCTCTTCAAGGGCATGCCCCAGTCACCTAAAATGTCCCACTAAGCCTCCTGTGGTGGTACACACCTGTAATCCCAGTACTTGGGAGGCTGAGACAGGAGGATCACAGGTTTGAGGCTAGCCTCAGTAACTTACTGAGACCCTGTTTCAAAATAAAAAATAAAAAGGGTTAGGGGTGTAGCTCAGAGGTAGAATGCCATGGGTTCAATTCCCAGTATCAAAAATAAATAAAATAAAACCTTCCACTAGGCCCTACCTCCTAAAGTTTGTAGTACCTCCAGTAGCACCAAGCTGGGGACTAAGCCTTCAACACGTGGGCCTCTGGAGATATTCCAGCACTGTCTGCAGGGAGGCCTAGGGACTCCTTGTGTTTATGAGGCTGCCCCTGGGGACTGGTGAGGACTTTGGGTGTGTGGATGGTTCAAAGGTCATGGACACAGCTGAGACCACATGGGCAGAGACCACATGGGCAGAGTGTGGACAGCCTGAGAGAGGGCAAGGGGCTGTCAGGGAAGAATGTCGGCGTGAAAGGGGACGAGGGAATCAGGTGGGGCCAGGTGGGCCTGGAGGAGGGGTGGTACTGAATGCGAGAGAGAGGAGACGGGAGGCGAGGGTGGTGACCCTGGGTGGGGACTCCTGCTGGAGTGGGTTGGTGGGAGGCCAGAGGCCTACAAGTGGATGCAGCAGGTAAACTGGATGCGAGAATGGGAATGGACAGTGCCCAGCAGCAGGGAGATCGCAGAGCTCAGGGCAGGTGCGGGCCAGGTCAGCCCCGGTGTCCGCTGCCGCTGGGGGCTGACTCCCGTCAGCCTGGGGTGACTATCAGGCTTGTTGGAGAGAGGTGGGGAGGAGGAGACTGGTTTTGGGAAATCCCATGGTTCACCCCCAGGGTAGATGTTTCCTCTATCCAGACATGCTCTATCATGGCTGGGGGGCTGAAGGAGTTCAGATTCACAGCTTGGGCCAGGCTCCGCCCCCGCCAAGCACCCCAGGTGGGGTAGATGTTTCATAGGCACCTGCAGAGGTCATGTCAGACAGCCCTGGGCACCTGCGCAGAGTCACATGGAAAGATAGGGCCGAGGGGGGTGGCGTATGAGCCAGGCCTGGCAGGGGAGGCCTCCTGTGGGGAAGGGGGCTGTAGGTGGAGGAGCAGAGAGCAGGCAGGAGGGCTGCCGCTGTGCAGGGGCAGGAGCTGCCGGAGGGCAAGTGAGTGTTCACAAGTGCCAGCATCGGTCCCCGCTTCTGTTCCTGGGCCTCAGCATCGTCCCTGCCTCACCGGTGGCCCCTCACCTAGTTACCAGAATATATCCCAGCCCACCCTGCGCCCCTCTTCCTGGATCCTACAGCCCCACACACACTTGCTCTGTCTAAACCGGTTCTCAGGGAGCCTGCAGCCACAGGTGCTTCTCCACACTGTGTGTCCGCCTCTGCCCAGGTGGGAGGGCTGTCTCCTTGCAGAGCCTTTGCCCAGTGGCAGAGAACTAGCTGGGCCACACACCTCTGATGATGTCCTCTGATGCTTAGCCAGGAAGGCCACTTGCTCCTGGAGACACTCAGGCCCCCTGAGACCTGTAGTCAAGTCTTGTACTCTTCCCCCTGGGGCCCAAGCTCTCTTGGGAATCCACATTCCTCCGTGAGGACTTGGATGGATATTTAGGGCATGTGGAACCCAGACCCAGGGCCAGCTCTGTCCAGTGAGGGGGGATATAAGCCCTCAAGCATCAGTCGGTGGTTGGTAGGTGGCCTGGTCTCAGCAGGACGGGACCCTCCTGGCCATGGAGGGCTGACATATTGGTGCAGATTACACAGGGCTGCTCTTTCGAAGTCTTCAGTGCTGGAGCCGTGAGAAACACTGGACCTGTTGCAAGGTCAACAACAGTTCTGCCTGCTTTGACATCTCAGCAGGGGGCGGGGACCCTCCTGTGCCTCCAGACTGTGAGGGAGTGAAACCCTGCTCTGGGCTTGGCCACAAGGGCTGCTGCTCACAGGGGAGCAGGTGCTCTTATCTGCCCTGCTCTTGCCCCAAACTTCCATGGTATGGAGGCCGTGGGAGGCTGAGCTGAGCTTGGGACAAGGGGAGAGGGCTGGAAGGTCCTACATTCCCAAGATCTCCCGAAGACCCATGTCCTACATCCTCCCGCCTTGTCGCTAGCCATGGGTTCTTCCATGAGCAGTTTCCCCTGCCTCCTCTACCTCTGCCTCAGCCCAAGTGCTCCCCCAGCTCCACCTCGGGGGGCCCCGGGTTGGGTGGTGGGCCCTCACCTGGCATGTACTGGAATGTCTCAGATCACACACCTGCTCAGATGTGTGGCCTGCCCCTCGATATCCCTGAGCACTTGGTTCTTTCCATACCTGGTCACCCTGCCTGGGGACTCCTCGAGGGGCAGCCACAAACCTCCACCCCCAGACCCTGCACCCTCTTGGACCCTGGCTCCTACACCGTGCCTGGCCCATGGCCAGCTCCAGGAACAGAGCAACTTGGGGCTTAGGGACAGCTGTGGGGGTGGGTTCCCAGGCTTCAGATCTGAGGTGGCAGAGAGACAAAATGTAAGGAAAAGCCCAGGTGATACGGTTGTGTGCTTGTAAAAGTCGCCCACGAAGACTGAAGGAAGCACTGTCTGCGGGGACCTTCCCTCCTGCCTCCTGTGAACACCAAGCAGGGCCGCGTGTGCGCCGTGGGGCCAGGGCTGGCTGCCAGTGTCCACTGCCTTGCCTGGACCATTCAGACTTGTGTCTGAGTGAGCAGTAATGCTACCTGCTACCCCTCGGGGCCCAGGGCGCAGAGAAGGCTGGGGACGACAGCTCACAAAGGGCTCGCGGGTCCCAGGCATCAGGGCGCAGACTGTGGCGGGGAGTCGCAGTTCAGTCCACAGCACCTCCTCGCTCTGAGAGTCCTGGACCACTTGGCAGAGTGGCCTCCAGTATGTGGAACAGAGGGTTCCCAGAGCCCTTGGGGGTGGGGAAGTGGAGCTTCATCTCCCCACTCATGGAAGTGGGGAGGGGCGGGGGGCCAGCCAGGACCTCCTTTTTTTTTTTTGCAGTACCAGGGACTGAACCCTGGGGCGTTCTACCTCCGCGCTACACCCCTGGCCATATATTTGTATACTTTATTTTGAAACTGGGTCTCATGAAGTTGCGGAGGGCCTCACTAAGGAGAGAGAGAGAGAGAGAGAGAGAGAGAGAGAGAGCGAAAGCTGAGACTGGCCGCGAACCCGGATCCTCAGGTCTCCGCCTCCCAAAGTACTGGGATTACAAGCGTGCGCCACCACGCCAGGCGCTCAGGACCTCCTTGAAGGCTGTGAAGAAACATAGAGGGCAGCAATGGGGACTGTGTCGGGAGTGCACGGGGTTGGGGCTGCGTGCCTCAGTATTTCATCGTTTCATATGTGGGGTGAGAACACCTTACAGATGGCGTAATTTAGGGGAAAATTGCCCCCCCCAGCTGGGGGGTGAGCAGAGCCCCTTCCTGGAGCAGTGCAGGGCTTCTCAGTGGGGGGCGGGGCAGGGCTGCTGGGATGGCAAGTTAGGAAGCCTGGAGGATTCTCGGGGGAGGTCTGAGCAGGAGAACGTGGCCAGCACGTCCATCGGAAGAAGCTGGCTTTACAGACTGGAACGCCCTGACTTCGGTGAGGGGAGTGTCTCCCTAGGAATTGGTTCAAAAGGCATATTTCTGGTTCCCAAATCTCCAGAAATCCCGATTCAGACAGGGGCCTGGGAAGCTGCATTCAGAAGCCAGGCCCATGGCATGAGGGTCTTGGGAGGCAGCACCCACAGCAGGTGCCCGGGCGAAGTGCTGAGCCTGGCCTCGGCTTCCCCCATAGTCTCCGGGGATGGTGCTGCCTCCTGCCTTGTGAACTAGAACAGAAGACGGACCAGGAAGAGCTTCCGGAAGCAAAGGCGTGACCCAGACCGAAGCCAGGCTCATCTGTCTCCTTCCTGGTGGCTTCTTCTAGATGCCAGATCCCCACCCCTGCCCCCTCTGCAGAGCTACCTGTGGCAGTTGGTTGGGACGGCTTCTCCGTGCGGGGTGCATCTGCTCCTCCGTGAGTCATCACCCAGGCTGGGGCTCACACAGCTCTCAGCACACCAGGTGGCCTTTCCCAGGCCCCGGTGGGTAAATACCAGGTGCCCAGCGCGCTGGGCACCCTGTGCAGCCCGCGGGCAGCGTGTTCCTCAGCGGCAGCACAACAGGCTGAGGGAGGAGCCCGGGGCACTTGGGAACAGTGTGACCTCTGGTTCCCTCTGTCTTTTCTGGAGCCCAGGGACATGTCAGTGGCCTATTGCCCTGCCTCCACGCCCACGCTTCCTGACCACGCTGAGAAAGCCAGAGCCTCTGCAGGCAGTATTTGTCGCCTGGCCTCATGTACATGTGCCCTCCGGTCACCCTGCCCTGACCTCCTCGGCAGGACTGGGTCATGCTGTCATCGACCTAAATGTCTGTCTGCAACCACGTCGTCACCCCTGGGCAGCAGAAAGGCCGCACTGCCTTGGACGGAGCAGGTCGCCCATGCTGACACAGGGCCTGGTGGGGGCAGACTGGAGGTGGCCCCTCCCTGGTTGCTCACCTGCCACTGTGCTGTTCAGACCCGGGTGGCGCCTCCCCTGGGACACTAGCAGCTGCTCCTGCTCTGCAGCTTTGGTGGCTTGTGGCCCAGGCGAGGGGGACCTTCCCAAGACCGCCTTGTTAACCCACCAAGAAGACCTTACCTCACTGGCCTCCAGGAAGCAGCTGGGCTGCAGAAGGGGTCTGTGAGGCCCACGGGTTGAGGCGGGCAGTCTTGAGTGCTGTGTGCAGCCCCCTCCCCCTGACAGCCAACAAGATGTAGGCTCTCAGCCTATGATCATGAATAAAAAAGTTCTGCCAAGGCTGGACTGGGCTGGGAGTGGGCCCTTCCCAGTTGCTTCTGGAGTAGTGAGCCAGGACTTGGGAAGTGCCAGGAACCTTTCCCCATACCTGTGTGCCCCTGAGCAGGGGCCCAGCTCCTGACCACACGTTGGAGGGATAAGCGGGGTGTTTCCACCTGTGGGGTGGAGGGAATGGCCCAGGGCATAGACAATTAACATTGTCCTTGGTGAGGGTGGTAGTCGGTGAAGGAGAGATGCAGGCTGCGGCTGCGGGTGCCCAGGCTGGTGGGCTGTGAGGTGCTGTGACCCTGCTAGTCTGGCTGAGCAGAAGTTTTCTTTTCCCACCCAAGCCTGAGGGGCTCTGGCTGAGAAACAGCCCTTTTTGGGCACACAGGACCACTCATTCCCAGTCCTTCCTCCCCCAGGACTCGCAGTATGGCCAGAGCCCCCTACTAGTTAGGGCAGAGGGATCTATTCACAGCACCCTGAGGTGGGAGACCTGGTGTCCCAGCAGCATGTGGGGGCATGGCATAGCCATCACTGACTGAGCAGGGTGGACTGTGGGTGCAGACCCCATAGTGTGCTCTGGGGAAGCAGGACGAGACGGGGCAGACCTGGGCACAGTTCCAGAAACTCTGATCTTGGGCTGCAGACAGCTGTGACATGGCTCCTTGGAGGACAGTGGCATTTTCTTGGTCCCTACCACCACCACCACCTCGGCCTGGGACTCACTCTGCCTGTGACCCTGCTGATGGGCTCTCTGTCATTGGCTCCCTGGTTCCGTGCTGACACATGGCTCTCGACAGTGTTCACTGGTGGGTGGCCCTGACCATGCACCCTGTGTCTTCCCACTAGTCTCCAGTGGGCCCCCAGTGTGGCCCTAGGACCCTGAGGATGCTGCCCAGAGCACCCATGGTCCCTCCAGCCCTGGCTAGCTCACAGTGGAGAGGTCTGGCATGTCCTGGGAAAAACGGTTGGAATGAATTATGCAACAACATCAAGAGATGATCATTAATTAATAACCTTGGCCAACTTGACTTCTCACACTGTGAATATTATCTATGGAGTATGAATTAGCAGCCTGGCTTCCCAGACCAGGACATGGAGGAGTATGGGCCGGGGACTCAGGTCAGAGGGAGAAAGTCGCTGGGTGGGGTCTGTGTCCTGCGGGCAGCACTCCACCCTCCTGTCCTAGTGGGTGCAGAGACGGGCTGTGGGGCTGAGAGCCATCGTCCCGCATGCTCCCGTGCTGGGCCCTTCTTGTCCAGCTATGTTTTCTGGCTTCTGGCTTTTGAGGTTTGGTGGCAGAATGACCTTCTTGGGCTGTCCAGGGTCCACCAGCTGTGAATCACACTGGCTGGAGGAGCCACATGAAGGCCTCATGCGGGATGGGGTGGCAGATGTCCTGCTGTGGGCCCCCATCAGTCTGCTCGGCTGCCCTGACCCTGAGCTTTACACAATAGAAGGCATGTTCTCGCTGTCTGTAGGCCAGTGGCCCAAGGCCAAGGTGTGGCAGGGTGGGCTCCTTCTGGGCCTGTTTTCCATGGCTGTGTTCTATGGCTCTCCGGTTTCTGGTGGCCACAGGTGTCCCCAGCTCCTAGGTATCTTCACCTCCTCTTCCCTGTGTGTTTCTGTGTCCATAGTTGCCCTTTCCCTAGGGACATGGGTCACTGGGCATACCCTAATGACCTCATTTTAGCTTGATGACCTCTGTAAAGGCCTCATGCAAATAAGGTCACATTAACAAGCACTGGGTGGGAAGGGTTAGGATCCAGTGTATGACCGTGGGGTGGGGGCACAGTTCCACCCAAAACACTTGTCATGAATTTAGGGACCACTCTGATAGTCTGGGATGATCCCGACTCAGGATCCTGAACTTAATCAGATCTGCAAAGACTCTGGCCCGACAAGGTCGCATTCATAGATACTGAGGTTAGGACTGCAGCACCTTTTGGGGGACCAAGCTCACCCCATCATGAGTTCTCCCTTCACTCTGCATCCCATGGATACGTAACAGAGTGCTTCTCAGAGCCGTGACCCCAGTGTGCCCCGAGCAGGGGAAGCCTGGAGGAGACGAGCGCTTAGTGAGAGGTCCCAGAGGAAAGGGGGGTCCACCGGTGGTCACCCCAACCTGTGCACCTGCAGACTCTTCACCTATGGGGACAGAAGTTGCCCGAAGTTTTCCTGGACCACAGATGGATTTTTTTTTTTTTTTGCGGTACCGGGGGTTGAACTCAGGGGCATTCTACCTCTGAGCTCTACCACCAGCCTCATTTTTTATTCTTTATTTTGAAACAGGGTCTCACTAAGTTGCAGAGGACCTCACTAAGTAGTTGAGGCTGGCCGCGAACCCGGATCCTCCTGTCTCAGCCTCCCAAGTACTGGGATTACAATCATGCGCCACCATGCCCGGCTTGCAGATGCATTATTTAACATCCTATTAGAGGAAGAGACAGGGAGCAACTGGGTTTGTTGCATTCGTAGCAATGAGGTCTCGTAAACTTTAATTTTATCGTTAACTTTGCCTTCTGGGGAAAAAGAAATAGTTCACAAGACACAGAGACGGAACTCCAGGCAGAGCAGCTGGGCACGACTGGTCCAGAAGCCCGGATTAACCCGCAGCTCGCCAGCCAGTGCCTGGACAGGAGGCCAGCAACGGGAGGCACCTCCCTTCCTCCTCATCTCTCATTTCTGCAAATTTCAAGCAAAGCCAGATGAGAGCCCCTGCATCTCCTGCTGAACTTGCACTTTGTGCCTGTCCCTTCCTGGCAGGCGTGAGGTGTCTCTGTTAACCCAGACAGCGGGAACCACCAGGAGGCCACCTCTGCACCTGCCAAAGGCAGCGTCCACCTGAGCCCACCTTTCAGACCAGAGGATGCACCTTCCCAGGGGGCGGGCACCAGCATTTCTATCCTGACGCTGAGCCTACTGCACTGAGACAGCCCCGTCTCCCTGTTCAGACCAGCTTTCCTGAAGCACCTGCCAGGAGCAGCATGGAGTTAGGTACCCAGAGGGGCACAGGAAGAACAGACACTCCGGTGACACTCAGCCTAGCCTCCACCATGCTCTGTACTGCAGCATTCTCATCCTCAGCCTGGCTGGATCAAACTTGGCCTGCAGCCTTTCTTTCCCCTTGAACCCCAGAATGTTAGCCAGATATGACACCCCCTCCCTTAGCAAGCTTTTCTTAACCTTACTCATAGACTAAGTTCCCTAACTTAAAAGTAGGTTGCATCTCTCCTGTATTACATGTGTTCATCAGTTTTTCTCTGATGTGACCAGACATAAGCAACTTAAAGGAGGAAGGCTTTAGCTGGGCGTGGTGGCACACTCCTGTAATCCCAGTACTTGGGAGACAGAGACAAGAGGATTGCGGGTTCAAGGCCAGCTTCAGCAACTTAGTGAGACCCTCAGCACCTTAGCAAGACCCTGTTTCAGAATAAAAATAAAAATGGCTGGGGGTGTAGCTCAGTGGTAAAATTCCCCTGGGTTCAATCAAGCCCCAGTACCAAACCAAAAAAAAAAAAGAGGAAGGTTTTATTTTTTATTTTGGCTCACAGTGTCTGAGGTTTCAATCCCTAGTTGGCCAATTCTAAGGCAGAAACATCATGGTGGAAGTATGTGACAGGAAAGCTGCTCAGCTCATGGCAGCCGGGAAGCAGAGAGAGAGAGAGAGAGAGAGCTGGGGACAAGACATAGCTTCCAAGAGCACAGACTCAAATACTCAAATACCTACCTCCTTCAACTAGGCCCCACCTCCTACAGTGGCCACTTCCCAGTAGTGCCATCAAATTATTAATCCATCATCGGATTCATCTACTGATGAGGTCAGACCCCTCATGATGCAATAATCCCTTTCCCAAAGCCCACCTCTGACCGTCTCTGCACTGACCTGGTCTTCAAATGAGCCTTTGGGGAACACTCCAGGTCCAACCCCTTAACATCGTGGGACCTTCGCTTGGGGTTTTGTTTTTGTTTTTTAAAAGTGAGTGAAGAGCTAACATTCCTCCAGATTCCTTCAAGATGATGTCCTGCAGGGAAAATCTAGAGCCCTGCTCTTTGCATTCATAAATGCCCCAAGGAAGCCGGGCGTGGTGGCACACGCTTGTAATCCCAGGACTTTGGGAGGAAGCCGGGCGTGTTGGCACACGCTTGTAATCCCAGGACTTTGGGAGGCAGAGACCGGAGGATCTGGGTTCGTGGCCAGCCTCAGCTCTCTCTCTGTCTCTTTCTCTCTCTCTCTCTCTCTCTCTCTACTTAGCGAGGCCCTCTGCAACTTCATGAGACCTGGTTTCAAAATAAAGTATAAAAAATAGCGCCGGGGGTGTAGCGCGGAGGTAGAATGCCCCTGGGTTCAATCCCTGGTACTGCAAAAAAAAAAAAAAAAATGCCCAGAGGAGTTAAGAGGGATACAGGATGTCATACCCGGCAGGAAGCAGGCAACAGGGCCTTGGGGCCGCCTGGCCTGCAGGGAGAGCATGCCACCCCTTAGAGCTCAGGGTCCACTTGAGAAGAAAGGAGAAGCAGCGTCTTCATGGTCTGCGGCCTGGAAGCTTTGCCCGTAGCACACAGAGGCCCCAGCGAGGCTCTCTCGATCTGAAACAGGACTCTCCTTGCACAGCTTGCTCCAGAAGGCAGGCAGCACTGGGCTCCCAGCCCGAGACCCACTAGGGATGCACTCAGCACAGCTGCTTTTGTCCCCAGGGTCTGCAGAGAAGCCAAAGGGCTTCTGGGGGAATTGCCCCCGCCCTCTGTCCCTGCCCCACGCCATGGGCCCTGGGAGGCTGGGGCTGCCCACCAGTTCCTCTAGAGAGTGCGGGGTCCATAGAGTCTCTTCTCCATACTGCCTTCCTCAATCATGCCACTCTTCAGGACAGAATGGCGGGGTGAGCCTGTCCCGCCCGGCGTCTGTGAGTCTTTCTCTCGCTGGTAGCAGGCTGTGCTCAGGCAGGGAGAGGCACCCTCCTTAGGTCGCAGAGTCGAGGGAAGCCTTTCCTCTGGGCTTCCTGCTCAGAGAGACCTCGCGGGGACAGGAATGGCGCCTTCTCCCTTCCTCCCACACAGAGCCTGGGAAGGCACCCTCTGTCTGAATGCTCTGCAAGGCTGTGATTCTGGGCCCTGAATGCCATTCTCTCTCCACGACCTTACTCCACGACGGTACTGCAGGGTCCAGTACCGCTGGGGAAGGGCAGGGAGCCCCATGGGATACTGCCAGGTTTTATCTGTGCTCACCTGCCCTGCGGTCCTGCCTAGGCCTCCCTGCCCCACATGCATGCCAACTGTCCCCTCAGGCCCCTGAGTTCCAGGGCCCAGGAAGTGGCCGTCAGCTCAGGCTCCTAAGGAAGGCCCCAGAATAGTGCTATGTGATGACAGCCTCTCTGTTCTAGAGGTTGCTGTGCACAAGCCTGTCCCTGTCCTGGGAGCCCTGTGTGCCTTGGCCAGCAGGAACACAGGCTGAGGCAGCCCCCGCCCTCCTGTGGGACGCGGGGAGCAGAGCCTGAGCCTCAGCAGGCCCATCTGTGAAATGGGAGCAACCTCCTCCCCAGGTCCAATTAGGCTCACCAGACTACTATTAGGCTCACTACTTCTTGGGAAGTGACATGTGCTCCGCAAATCAGAACCTTTGCCCCTTCCCCATGCGACATTGGGGAGAGCTGTGGATACCTACCTACTCTTCCAAACAGCCGGAACTTCCCGCCGTGGCCGCTCCCGGCCCCATTTCCCCAGAGATGAACTGAAATGGGATTTCTGGACTCTGACCGGGGGGATATTTCAGATTCTTTTTGCAATTAGAAAAATTAAGAAGCTGTTAAGACATGTTTCACCTGGAAAAGTGAGGCCTCTGTGGGATTGCCCTCACCCGCCCCTGTCTTCTCTCTGCTACTCTCCAGGGCTTGGGGCAGGAGCTCAGAGGGACAGAGCCCCACCAGGCAGGGCTCAGGGTTGCCACTTGATTTTTTTCTCCTTTTGAAACTTCTTTCACACTGCCACTACATCCTGAGACAGACATCCCCAGGGAAAGGCGGCCTGCGCTGCCCGAGGCTCTGAGCAACCTGACAGTCTTCATTTCCAAATCCTGGGCTTAGAGCCCAACTGAGCAGGTTCTCCTGTGGGGAGGAGCTGCCCAGCAGTGTCCCACTGGCTGGCTCATTCCTTCAATCATTCATTGATTCGTAAATATATTGCCTGCCCAGCACCATATGCCCGGCTCTGTGCTAGGAGCTGGGATGCTAGCAGGCAGCAGAATAGACCAGTCCCTGTTCTCACGAGGCTTGCAGACAGCGGCGCCCAAACTCAGTCGGCTCTGTGCCAAAACCCTCTTAGGGTCATTCAGAAAGTATGGGGCACAGAGAAGGGGTCCTGTTCCCCAGCACAGGAAAAGCTTCCCAGGGCTGTAGCTCGTAGTGCAGACCCAGTGCATCCTGCCTCATACCTGGTGTGGCCAGGAGGAGCCTCCCCTCTCACCCTGTCCCCCTTGGACTCAGGGGCAGGAGAAGGCCACTGTGACTTGTGCTATTTCCCAGAGACCAGGGAAAATTCTGGCATTGCGATCTGCGCACACGGCATCGTCTGTGTCAGAGCCAGAAATAGAACGCAGAAGGTCCTCGTTCTGATTTCTGTGCTCATAATTCTAGGGCAAGATGCCCTTAAGTGATGTGGATCAAAGGAGATGGGGGCGGGGCGGCTCACGAGGGGCGTGCGCCGCAGCCCCGATTAGCCGCTTTTATATGCAATCACGTCCCGGCTATTGACTTGACTCAGCCCAGGAAGAGCGAGAGCAACCGGCAAAGGGCTCCTTCAGTCGTAACAATTAAAATCCAAATGCAGACTCACAAATGCCCTGAACCCCCGTGCTTCTTCCCAATAGAGGAAGAAAGACACCAGCTCAGACGCTGTACTTTCTCGGATGAAAACAACCTATCAGCCGAGCCCTGGAAAATGAAGGGTCGGTCCTATTTGTTACTCTTGCCTTAGTATTAGCAATTAATGCTGGAGTATTGTGTCTGTCCTGTGAGCCAGATTCCACAGGCCTGATTGAAGTTAAACCTTGCAATGCGTACGGCAGCTCTGGGAAGTTGACACTGTGCTCTGAGCCTGAATCATCAGTGGTGGTAATGGAGGCCCAGAGAGGTTAAATGGCTTGCTTGAGGTCACACAGCCTGGCAGGGCAGAGTCAGGATTCAAACCCACACTCCACACTCCAAAGTCATGGTTGTGATCACAGTGCACAAGCCCAACTCCATCTCATTCAGTCCTGTCCACAACCCTTTGGGGTATGTAATATTTTTTAAAAAATCACTTTACATATTAGGAAGTGAACTAGGAGAGATTAAGCAGTCTGTCCGTGGTCTGTCCGCCTTGGGGCTAGGTGAGCGCCTATCTCATGGGATTTGGGTGGAGAGGCCACCCATGGGCAGGCAAGACAGAGCGCAGTGCGGAGCTGTCTTCAGGGTGTCCTTGGATGAAGGAAAAGGCGGCCCCAGGAGGAGTGGGCACTGGTGCGGGGCCAGTGCTCTCGCCCTGTCTCAGCAGAGTCTCTAAGCCAGGGCCTCCTCTGCATCCAAGGCTGCAGACAGTGGCTCTGCCTCTTTCTTCTCAGGCTTGGACTCCTGTCTGTCCGTCCTCCTCCCAGTTTCACCTCTTGCTCTCCGCCTGTCCATCCCGCCTCTGCTGGGTGAGCCCAGAGCCTGCCGTGGTTGAGACCTGCGTGCTCGGAGCTCTGCTGGTCGGCTCCCATGAGCCATCCTGCTCTGCTTGCAGGGATGGGGCCCTGCATGTCTGGGGACTTTGTGGGGTGACAGCCGAGGTTAAGGGGGAGTCTCTCCTGGCCCTGGGTGGCCACTGGCCTGCAGTAGGATCATGCATGTATGAGAACCTCCCATGGCATGCAGACAGGCGGGGCTCCTGGCTGCTGGAGGAAGGAGTTAAAAATCATTCGGCTCCTGTCTCTTCTCAGCCTGGCGCAGCATCTTCCCTCCCATGGCTCACATTCCCAGAGATGGAGAGGAATGTGGTCCCTGGGTTACATGCATGATGCCTACAGAGGGGCCTGAGGTGACCCGCTCCGGCCTGGTGTTCCGACTCCCCTAGTTCAGTGTGTCTCCGCCTTGATGGTCAGTGTCCGGTGCCAACCTGACTAGGTGAAGGGCTATCTGGGAGCTGGCAGAGCGTGGACCTGGCTGCATCTGGGAAGAGCCTGGCACTGAGCTGTGGACAGGATGCCTCCAGCCCTCGAAGCTTCAGGGCCTCTGACCTCTGGCCTCCAGGACGTGCACCAGCGGCCCCCAGGCATTCAGCCTCAGGCTGAGAGTCACCCTGGTTCTGAGGCCTTCTGACCTCGACTGACCTCAGACCCAGACCATGGCTGCTGTGGGTCCCCTTTCTGTCCCCGTGATCCTCGAGCAGATTCCCCTCTCATGTATCTGTGGAGATGCTCCAACTTACTGTGGTCCAACTTGGGATTTTTTACTTTAAGGAGCGTGCATTCAGTAGAAACCAGACTTTGAACTTTGAAATTTTCCTGGACCCGCAATATGCAGCACGGTCCTTCCTCGTGATGCTGGGCAGCCGCAGCTCCCAGGCAGCCCCGGGATCCCCAGAGTGGCTGAGCTAGGCTGTGCAGTAGAGTGAGGTATTCGGTGCATTTTCTATTTACGATAGTTCCAACTTACGACGAGTCTGTGGGTCATGACCCCCTGATAAGTCAAGGAGCACCTGCATCCATATCTCTACACATCCTGTCGGCTCTGAGTAGGTTTGCTCCACCTAAGGCCAATCCTGTAGCTCAGGGAGGTTTGAGGAGATGTGAGGAACCACAGAAAGTTGGGGCACACTCAGAGTGTGCACTGAGGCTCTCCCCACCTGACTTCTGCCTGACTGCTGGGCACCTCTGCCCGTGTGTGAAGTGCAAGCTCCTCCTCTCTGCGCCCTAACACCCTAACCCCAGTAATGCACACCGTGCAGCTCACACCCACCAAGGCCCTCCCTGCCAGCACCCTCTCTGGGCCCCCTTCCCGGGCAGGGTGCTCGGTGTCCTGGGGTCTGCCACGCCTGCCTCTCATGTCCAGCGCTGGCTCCTCTACACTGCAGCAGCGGCTCAGCCTGAGGTCAGGCTCCTGCAGGCTGGTGGCCCATCTTCAGCCTCAGCCACTGAGAGGAGCAGGACTCGGGAGGAGGGCGGGCTTAAGTCCAAACCCAGTCTGCCACTGACTTGCTGGACTGGCAAGTTGTCTTAACCCTCGGCCTCGCTTTCCTCATCTGTGAAATGGGGCTAGTCAAAGTGCCTACCTCCTAGGATTTGTAGGACAAGAAGAATTAGCGCTTGTCAAGAGCTCAGAACATGCCTGGCTGTAAAGGTATCCACTGAGTCTGTTTATAAAAACAGCTGCCGCATCGATTGTCCTAAGTGACAGATCTAACATTGCCTCTGCTTTGCTCAAGAATTGTTAATGGCTCCCCATGGCCTACCTCCAAAAAGCCAAGCTCCCCCTCATGGGTTAGAGGCTACGATCATTTTTACACTTGACCCCCTAGTCGCCTCCTGGACCCCTGCTTTGTGGTCAGCCATCCCCCTCCCCAGAGCCCCGCTCTGCCTGCCATGCCCCCTCCATCTTCTCCCAAGCTACAGACCACAAAGATTCCCCCTCACACAAATCTCTCTCATCCCCTGTGGTCAGAAGTAATCGCTTCCTTCCTTAAGTCTTCATGATGCCTTCCTGGTTGTACTTATGTACATAAATAACTGCAAAATAAGATCAAAAGTGAGGCTCTGACTCCCTGATTAACCTGTAAGTGCCCTCGGGCCGGAGCCTCAGTGTGTTCCTTATTTGTTTTTTAATCCCTATGTAGCATGCTGCAGAGCACTGTGCACATGTGTGGTGCTCAGTAGGGATGCTGAATATGTAAATGAAAGATGTGCTGAATATGTAAATGAAAAGAAAGGAGCCAGTGGAGGCCACGCCCTGTGGCTCAGGCCCCAGTTAAAGGAGCATGTGCAAGGGCCCCCGCTGAACTTGGAATGCACAGCTGGGGTGGGCTGGTCAGGGTGGGGCTTCTTCCTGGACCTGCAGCCTTAGTGCATGGACATGGGTCCCTGGGCCTCCTGGGTGTGGAATGAGGCCTGTGAGGTCATCCTGGGAGGGGGCCTGTGCCTGCCCTGGTCAAGCATGGGCCCTTTAGATTGTAGCTTTCCTGGGAAGAAGGACGTGTAGACCAGAGCAGGTCCCTGGATACACCAGTGCTTGGGCAGAATGGGGATTGTAGTTGTCCCTAGGTGTTGGCAGGGGCTGGTTCTTAGACCCCCCCAAAGCTAAAAATCCATGCTCAAGTCCCTTGTATAAAATATCACCTATGCACATCCTCCCGTATACTTTAAGCCCAATGCAAAGTCAATGCCACGTGAAGCTACATAGTTATTATATCATATCATTTAGGAACTAGTGACAAGTCTGTACCTGTCCAGGACAGATGCAGATGTGTCTGAATACTCTCAGTCCACGGTTGGCTGAGTCTGTGATGTGGAACCTGTAGATGTGGAGGGCCGACTGTCCCTCCGATGTGCAAAGTCACAGCACATGGTATTACTCAGAGTTGAGCTTGTTCCTCCCCGCCTGCTGTCCACTGCATCGCCGGGCCTGAAGGGTTCTCGCCAGACACAGACTGGGCCAAGGGAGGCAGGGAGGCCTTGCAGGTGGTTGGCTGAAGTTGGGTCTCGGCTCTGCCAAGGAGCATCCTCCACCTGCCCTCCCATCCCCGCCCTGGGCACCTCACCTCTGGTGTGGAGATGGCACAATGCTGGTCACTGGCAGGGCTGGGAGGTGTGCGGGCCTGTCATTTTCTCTTTACCGTGGATATTGTGAGACAAAATGGTGTTAGTTTTGGAACCTGTGTCACAGCTACAGGATGCAGTAAAAATACAGCAGCTCTGGAAAGTCCTCCAATCCAGAGGTGGCGCCCTTTCCTTAGGGCCACGCACAGTCAAGACCATGGTGCTGGGTCCCAACCTGGTTTTCACACGTTTGGGCAGAATTAGAGAAGTACCAACTGCCCGATTAAGTCCTGGGGACAAAAAATGTCCCGCATGTGGCCACTTTCTCCGGGGGATGATGGGCTCGAGTCGGTGACACCATATGGGTTATGGAAGTGGTTAGAACTCAGATTCACACGGGCTGTGTAAGCCCCTACTGTGTACAAGGGCTTCCTGGTCTTGATTTTACCTCCTACAGAATGCAACTTTTATCCATCTCAAATGCTATACTTCTTTCCTTGCTAACACATCAGAAAAGTGATAAGACCCAAAGCCGGGGCCCTCGCTCGACGTGTGGCATCACAGTGAGGATGACTCGGAGCTCGGTGTCTGCTCCCATGTGGAGGAAGGTCAAGGGCAGGGCACGCAGAATCCTTTCATTTACGTCTCAGATCTGTATTGATCATGATTCTTCTATGTCAGCCGGGCCCTGCTCTGACAGGGCTGGCAGGCCCACAAGGGTGATTTCCTAGAAATCCACTCAAATAAATACATACACAGAGGATATCCTAAGAGGGTTTCCATAAGAGGACTGCCTTTTGGTTGGAGAGTTATAGTGTATTGGGAGGCTCCCTCAGAAGAGGAAGGGAGGGTAGGATGTGAAGGGAAGAGGGCTCCAGGCTGTAGGAAAAGAAGCCCCAGGGCCAGGATGCAGTGGGAAGGTAGCCATGGTGACAGCTTAGCCTGGAGCAGAGGAAGGGGGCAGGTCAGGGCCAGTGCAGACCTGATAGTCCTAAAAAGAACATCAAAAATGGGAGACACCTGAAGGCTTAGAGCTGGGGACAACAAGACCCGAACACTATTCTTCAAGGTTTGCTGTGGGAAGCAGGGACTTATTAGGGTACCCAGGTCCAGGGGGAATGCAGGTGGCTAGGACTGGTGGAGGAAGTATGAGTGGGGCTGTGACTTCACTGGGATCAACCAAGAAGGGAGGCCCCGGGGCTGGGGATGGGTGGGGTAGAGGAAGAGAGGGTGACTGGAAGATCTAGGGACCCAGCAACAGGGCAAATGACAGTTGTCACTTCCCATGATGGAGAAGGGGGGTCAGGAAGGCACACCTGGGGTATTGGGCATGTTCAGATTGAGAACTGGGGTGGGCACAGGGCTGTCTCTTCTCTCCTGTAGGAGCCTCAATTCTCCATGGGCACCAGAGAGAGACTCCTGGTTGCTAAATGGCAGAGAGCCAGGTGGGGCACTGGCCAAGCAGACCCCATGTATCCTGAGCCTTGGGGTCTCCAGCCTTGGACACCTGCCCACTGCCTGGGCACACACAGCTCTCTGTTGTCACTGCATGACTGATGGATAAGCCCCGGAGTCCATGTTGAAAATGCACCCCCATCGGTCATGGTGCCCGCCTCCCCCATGTCCCTGCTGACAGTGTTAACCGCAGGTCTCCTTGCTGCCTTCGGAGCTTTCTGGGGAAATAAGTCAAAAAGTTAATTTGATTTTGAACAGTTTCTTAAATCAGTTCCCAAGAGGCAGGGATCAATTTGCATTTCGTGTCTCCTTCTCAGGCGTCTTGGCTGGTATTTCATGGGAGCTGTTGGTATTTTTCACGTTCTCTTGCTGCACAGAAGTGACCCTGGGAGCATATTTTTTAAAAAAAGAAAGCCATCTGAAGAGGGGGAGGAGGCAGCAGTGCCGGGTTTGTTTTTTTCCTCTTTTCTTTTGTGCTCGTGGCTTCTGTTCCTCGTGCATGGTGTGGTCACGATGTCCCTCACCTCTGACACTGATCCATGCAGTCCCTCAAATGCATATTTCTTTCTGCTTTCCCGCTGGCCTTCCAAGGTCTCTTCTTGTGTCCTTGGCCTCAGGGTGTCTGCTGCAGGGTCCTGCACTGTCTGCCTTTGTTGCTCACCTGCTGTCTCCTGAGAGGGCTCCCAGGGCGGCTCCCGCTGGGCTTCCATACCCAGCCCATGAAACCTCTCATATGGGAAAGTGGCAGGATCCCAAAGGGTCTCCATCCCAAGAATTGAAAGCAGAGTCTCAGAGAGATGCTTGCATTCCCATCTTCGTGGCTCCATTACTCACAAGAGCCCAAGGGAGGAAACAGCCCAGGTGTCGTTCGGCAGATGAGTGGGCTGATACAAGTGGTCCATTCATAGGTCCACTCTAAGGTCATCCGTAGCCTATCCGCAGGTCAGTCTTAGAAAGGGAGGAAATTCCAACACAAGCTACAATGTGGATGAACCTGGAGGACGTTATACTCAGGGACATAAGCCAGGCACCAAAGGACAAATGCTGTGTGATTCCACTAAAATGAGGGACCAAGAGTAGTCACAGTCACAGAGACGGAAGGTAGAATGGAGGTGTCGGATGCGGGGAGGAGGGAGATGGGGAGTCAGTGCTGGAAAGGACAGAGTCTCTGTCTGAGAAGGTGAGAACGTTCTGGAGATAGTTGATGGTGATGGCTGCACCATGGTGCGCATGTACTTAATGCCATGGAGCTGTCCACTTAAAAGTGCTGAAAATGGTCATTTCTGTGCTGTATATGTTTCATCACAGCTTAAGAGGAAAGGATCCGGCAGAGAGACCTTCTTGCAGGGTGAGGATCAGGTATCCTTCTCTGACCCCTGGCCTTCACCTTCAGAAGCATCTAAGCTAGAGAAATATCCTGGAGGTTCTAGCATGGAGGGGCTGTGAGTTCTACAACTGTAAAGTGTAGTGTGCAGCTACACCCAGGGGATTTTGAGAATAAACAAGCAAGTAATGGGAGCAGATTTGTCACCAAGAGGAGAGAGGCCAGGACAGGAGGGGAAGCTAGAAGAAGCCCAAAGCTATGGGGTTGGGTTTTGGGGGTGTCTTAGTACTGGCTGCTCTAACAAAGTACTACAAACTGATGCCCGAAAACCACAGCAGTGGCTTCTCTCAGCTCTCAAGGCCAGAAGTCCAAAGCAGGGTGCACGCAGGGCTGCACTCCTTGCAGAGGCTCTGCGAGGGACCGGTCCAGCCTCTTCCAGCTTCTGGGGGCTACAGATGTGCCTTGGCTGTGGCTGCATCCATCTAGTCTTACCTCCATCCTCATATCGGGATTATCTCTGTGTGTTACCTCCTTCTCTTATAAAGACACCAGTTGCTGGGTTTAGAGCCCACCTCAACTCAGGATGACCTTATCTAAGTACACCTTTAAAGGCCCTATTCCAAATAAGGCCACCCACATTCTGGAGTTACTGGTCGACAAGAATCTTTTGGGGGGGCTCTTTGACCCCTAATCCAGAGGCATTGAACATAGCAGGCCAACTTATTTTAAATGTTTTCAGGAAACAGACCTACTGGTACTCCAGCTAAGAGGCCCTGCAAGCAATGAGCACATCCCACACTCAGGCCTTGGCTTCTGGCATTTTCCATGAAAGGAATTCTTTAGAGAAATGATTGATTCTGGACTGGGGTAGGGAAACCAAGTCTGGAATAGCTTGCTGTCCCAGAAAGTAAGGAAATGCTCAGGGAATGATGGCGATATGTCAGAAAGGGCAGGAGGCTGGCTAGAAAGGTGCCCACTGGCCAGACCCAAGATGGTTGCTGGTAGAAAATAAGAAACCACCGCGGTACAACCCATCACATCAAGTGGGAATCCCTGCGTGAACGAGGAATGGAAAAGGAACATCCTGCTTTACAGTGGCATGCCAAGGAGTATCTGGGGAGCGTCCACCAGGTAACAGGCACATTGACCTTGCACACCCAGGGACCAGTCATGAAGAACGCAGCCCTGCTTCCTGATTTTCCTCCCCAAATTCATAGCCCAGTCAACTCATCAGGAGACTTTGGGCAAACCAAAATTGAGGGCCAGTCTACAAAATGACTGATTTGTAATCTTCAGAAATGACAACATCGGGAGAGTCTAAAAAGGCCTGGGAGCCAGGACCAGTGGCACATGCCTGTAATCCCAGTACTTCAGAGGCTGAGACAGGAGGATTGCAGGTGTGAGGCCATCTTCAGCAACTTTGCAAGACCCTCAGGAACTAAACGAGACCTTGTCTCAAAATAAACAATAAAAAAAAAATAGGACTGGGGGTGTAGTTCAGAGATAGAATGCACCTGGATTCAATCTCCAAGACAAGAAAAAAAAGAAAAAAAAAAAAGACTGGGAAATGGTCCCAAATTAAACGAGTGACAAGAGACATAAATGCTGCGTGCGATCCGGGATCTGATCCTCTGCTAGGAAGACTGCTTTGGGACCCCAGGGAAGCAGGGGCGGAGGTTTTGGGGGGAAGATTCACAGCGACTTTGCCCTTTTTCATAAAGTGTGAAACTGTTTCAAAATATAAAGTGAAATAAATCAAATAACTCTTTAGAAAAGCCTACCTGCTCTTCCCATTCCTCTCTTATGGGGCTGCCTGCACCCAGCCACCCATGCAGAGGAGCAGTCTTACTGCCTTCAGGAAGCCATGTAAGCCACGTGAGGACACGCTTCCCCCACCCGCCCAGCTGAGAGGTGGCTCAGGGCCGTGTCTTCCAGGTTGCTTTTCTCCAAGGCCCTGGTAGCCGGAGGCTGTCAAATGCCTGGCGATCATGGCCAGGACGTTGGGCCATGTCATCATAGGATGATGACAAAGACAGTTGCCCAACCTGCTGGGTCAGAGGCCTGGGAAGAGAGATACGGGTGTGCTCCTGTGTTCTGGAATGTGCCCTGAGGTCAACCTGTCCCTGTCAGACCCTGCCTGCAGAGTGACTGCAGATCCCAGAACCTGGGACCGTCCTTCCTCTTCCTCACACAGGTGCCCACATCCACCCACAATCACTGTACTGACGACTACGTCCCCCAAACTCTACCCTCGAAGGCTCTTCCCCAAATGGGGCTGTGTTCTCCATGGAGAAGCCCAGGGATCATTTCAGCCCTCTCGTTAGGTTATATGACTTCACCAGGGCTTCAGGAAACAGGGCATTCGGCAGAGGCTGCAAAATCAAAGATCTGAAGACGGGGCACTGTGTAGATGGGGACTCCTGAGAGGTGGGGAGGGCAGGGCTGGGAGGCAAGGCAGCAAGGGGCCACGGGACAGCAGAGGATTGCAGAGAGAGGGAAGGAGGCTCCGTGTGGTCAAGAAACACCGTGCACAGACCTCCCAGCGGCAGCCGCTGTCACCTACGCCTGCACCTGCGGCACACTCATCCATTCGGGTGCATTTATTCATTTATTCAGGAAGAGTGGGCCAGTAGGTAAATGCTGGGTCTGCCAGGAACTTGCCATCCGATGAACCAGAATGATTTTCTAATTTCTTCCCATCAGTGAATGGGTCTCTTGCACATTGACCTGAACCTGTCAGTGCTCTGTGCAGCTGGGACAGATGTGCAAAGGGAAGGCGGGTGGCTGCACTCCATCCCCGGGAAGGAAGGGCAGGGACAACTCCCACTTCACCTCCTCCACACTGACTGGGGCGTGGTTGGCTCCTGACTTCTGTGAGCTGGCATGCTGATGAGGTCTCCATGATGGGGTGGTGGAAGGCGGCATGGCGCCTCGGACTAGCAGAGCTAGAGCGCACGGCTCGCACTGCCAGTCTCGGGAGGGAGAGGAAGCCAATGGGTGTCTTTATTGGGGCAGAGCTGGGATCCATTTAGACAGAGCCGAAGGGGATAGATAGTTAAAGGGATCAGAAGACGAGAGTGGGCAGGACGGTCAGAGGCACATTGGCTTCCTATGAGAGCCACCATGACCTCCAAGGACAGCGAGTCTATACGTCAAGCCAGCCTCAGAGAGCCCGGATCCTGTTGTCACGGGCAGGAGGATGGTCCCGAGCTGCTGCAGCCACCAGCCTGTGGGTTTCCAGTCAGAAGAGGCCCTGGCTTCCTGATATTGATGCCAGAACTTTTTATGTGGCAAGGGCAGCCATTCCTGCAGCACACGCTGTACACAGAGGCCTTCCGTTTGAATAACTCTTTGTGATTTTTAAAGGACTCTCACGTATCTTTTCCTCTGGCAGATGAGTAGGCTGAGGATGTAAGTGATTTGTCCAAGGTCAATGAATCAGTCAACACAGCCAGTATTGAAATCTGAGAAAGTGTGTTGCTGAGGGGCATGGACTGTGGAGAAGGATGCAGGCCTGAACCGGCTTTGCCAGAGAGAGGGCGCAGATTCTGGATGCAGACGTGGGCATGTGTCTGCACACACAGGGCATGCCCGTGCAAAGCACATGTGCACACCCAGCCCTGTGCACACAGAACACTCACCCATGTGCATGCACAAAACACTGGCATACACACCCAGGCACACAGGTGTGTGCACACATGCCAATGAACACAGAGATGATTACGAGGACCAGGCTAGGCAGGGTGGGTGATTCAATGCACCAGTAAGTGTGACAGGCAAGCAGGAAACAGGACCCCCGAGTTACGAGCTTCAGACCTAAAAGGGCCTGGATGACAGGGAGCCACGGGGCCCACAGCCCACGTGCACCTCCCCACTCTCGGCCAGTGGTCCTGCCACAGTGCCACGGGAAGCTTAGTTAGACAAAGTTCCCTGGGAAGGAGTGACACAGCTATCACAGAACTCCCAGCTGCTGTTCCGCTCTGCAGCCAGAATGGAAATAATCAAAATAATCACATGCAATCACGCTAAATAGCAATGTGTAACAATAACAAGCGGTAGTCAGAGACACCCTCAAAGGCCTGGAGTTTGCTGAAGAATCGACGATAACAATTTCCTAAATTAATTGTTTCGGGGCCCTCTGGCCTCTGCCTGTGCCGGGTAGCCGCAGCCGCAGCAGGCCACATGTGCCAGAGCACGTTCTCTCCATCCCGCTCGCTTCTGCTGAGGGAGGGCACAGGTGCCCAGGGCTTGGCCTTCCCCCTCTGCTGCGAGGCTCAGTTTCTCTGGGCACCTGTGGGTCCACCCTGGACAGCAGGCCCAGCTCTGCGGCGCTTTGATTGGGGAATGACAAAGCTCAGTGCAGTGTGCAGAATGGGCCAGGCTGTTAAGCCAGCCTCCGGGTTCTTCCACTAGGACTATACCACCCTCGTCTACCATTCAGCAGTGTGCACGCCTCTGGGCCTCAGTGACAGTCAGGACTGAGTTATGCATGCCTGGGAGTCCCCAGAGCGCCACAGTGGAGCGCATGGGTCAGAGATGAGAGGCCTCCTCCAAAGATGTGAGGCTCTGTGCGCCTGGCTTTGAGTCCAGAGGAGGCCATCAGGCGGGGCCTACAGGTGGAATCTGACCGGGGAGAGCGCCCGGTCCTGGGGCTTATCGGCTCTTTGGGGTTTGGGATGTGAGGACTCATGGAGACTGTGGGTTTGGGGATCAGGCTCTGCCACTTACTGGACTGTAGGTGACCTGGACAAGTATCTCCGCCTCTCTCGTCTCACTTCCATTCTTGGGAAATGAAGACAATAAAGTCCGTTGTGTTCGTTTCCTGTGGCTGCCATAACAGGAGGCTTAAACCCTCTGCTGACCTCAGAGCCACCGCGTCTGTCTGCAGCGATCACTGTCCCACAGCAGGTACCTCTGGTCAGTACTGACACTCACTGAGGAGGCCCTCAGGTGCATTGTCACATGTGTGATGCCTCTGAAACCTTCCGGCTTGTGTCTGCTGTGCGTCACGTGAGGGCCAGCTGAGATGCTGAGTCCTTCGCTCCGTCCAGCAGCACCATGGGGACTGCCTAGGTTTCCCCACCAGGACTGGTGACTGCTGTGTGGGTGGTGTCCATGCACAGATTAGGGCTTTTACAGGAGTGGTCGAGGGACCTCTGTTGCCCTACCGCCCTGCAAGGATGCAGCAAGAAGGTCCCATCCAGGAAGCAGAGCCCTCACCACACCGTGTCTGCTGCTGCCTTGATCCAGGACTTCTAGCCTCCAGAACTGCGAAAGCAACTTCCTGTATCCACAGCTACCCACTCTCAGGTGTTTGACTACAGCAGCACAGACTGCTCTAGTAGACATGATTCTGCTGGCCACGCTGTGCCTAGACTCCCCCACATCCAGACCCCTGCCCCGCAGGCCACTCCTAACGGCCCCTTTGTTTCTATCTTACTAATGCTTTGTTTCCCTCTGGACTGCAAAGCACCTTTGGTGAGCTTTAATAGCTGGCAGGACCCGCCAGGTTGCAGGGACCCTGGCGTCCTCTCAGGAGGCACCCACCGAGGCCTCCTACCCATGGGATCAGGCGTTGTCTTTGAGTCCCGCTTGGCCTGTTGCCAGACACCTCGCCTCTGAGCAGTCACCTCATTCCTGGAACCTCAGTCTCCTAATCTGCAAAATCCAGATAACACTCAACTTCGAAGAGTGAAGACAGGAGATGCTACAAGCCCCAAGGTGAGGGTTCCGGGGTTTGCATCTGCCCTTCTCATCTTCAAGTCCCTGAGGCACAGGGACCCGGCCTTCTTGGACACGGCAGAGAGGAGCACTACATGGCAGGCTGAGAGCTTCACAAATGCACATAGGATTGCTTGAACTGTTTCCTTCATCAATTCTCCTTTTTCCCCTCCCCATCTTTCTCTCCCAGTCCCCTTCCACTATCCCACTGGTCTCCTCTTTTATCTGAAGTCCCTTTTGTTTCCCGTTTCTCTCTAGCTTTCATATATGAGAGAAAACATGACCGTTCACTTTTGGAGACTGGCTAATCTCACTTAGTATAACATTCTCCAGCTCTATCCATTTTCCTGCAAATGACATAATTTTGTTCTTCTTTGTGGCTGAGTGGAATTCTATTGTGTGTCTATATCACAGTTCCGTAACCCATTCTTCTGTTGATGGGCACCTAGGCTGGTGCCATAGTTTGGCTACTGTGAATCGTGCTCCTATAAACATGAATATACATGTATCACTATAATATTCTGATTTCAATCCCTCTGGAAAGATACCCAGGAGAGGTATAGCTGGGTCATGGAGTGGTTGCATTCCCAATTTTCTGAGGAACCTCCAAGCTGATCTCCATAGCGCCTGTACTAATTTGCAATCCCACCAACAGTGTTTAAGAATCCCTATTTCCCCACATCCTTGCCAGCGTTTATTACTGTTTGTATTCTTGATGATTACCATTCTAGCTGGAGTTAGATGGAATCTCGGTGTAGTTTTGATTTGCATCTCCCTGATTGCTAATGATGTTGAACATTTTTTTTCATATATTTATTGGCCATTTGTATTTCTTCCTTTGAGAAACGTCTATTCAGTTCAATTGCCCACTTTTTGACTGGTTGTTTTTTTTTGTGTGTGTGTGTGTGTATGTGTTAAGTGTTTTACATTCTTTGTGTTTGAGCCTGGAGAGAAAGCCTCTGCAGCCTCTACACATGCACAAGGCACTGCTCTTAGGGATAGAACCGTCCCGTTGCCAGGCCAGGCCAGGCAGGGCTGGCCGTGGGTGTGCACCATGGGGAGCAAGGCAAGCTCAGCCATCTCCAAGTGGTCCCCTCACCTACCATCATTGTGAGAGGATGTCACAGTCACCTCCAGAAGAAGGCCAGGTGGCCCGATTTGGTCTGACATAACTAGAGTAGAAAGGGATCCAACCTCCAGAGAGAGAGAGAGAGAGAGAGAGAGAGAGCAGAAAGACAGGAGGGATAGAGGGGCAGTGGCCATTCTTGTGTATAACAACATTTCCTCATTGTCCCCAGGATGGGATATATCAGCTGGAGCTTCCAGGAAGCAGTGCCACGAGCTGGAGCTTCCAGGAAGCAGGGCCACGACCTGCAGCTCCCTGACCTGGCTTGGAGGGCGAGAGGGAGGACGGCTCCTATGGTCAACAGTGTAGAATCCTTGGGCAGGTCACCTAGCAGCTCGGGTCAGGCCACATTGGAGCCATCTGGGTGGCTCACTGCCAGTGTCTCCCTTCACTTGGAGCTTCCCATGCAAGTGGCTACCTGTGCAGCCTGCCTTGATAGGCGTTCCTCCTCCCTGCCGCCCTTTTGCCCTCTGTCTCTGTCTGGGGATGGCGCACTGTTGCTAGATCTGTCAGAGCCTTCCATGACTTGGGAAGGGTGTAGTGTTGGCCATTGGTCAGCTCAGTCCTGTGCAGCTTCTGCATATGGAGGGTGGCCATCAGCGACTGCCATAATTCCACTCAGTTCTAGAAGGTAACTGATGTGAGGAACCTGTTCTCTGGCTCCTGACTCTGCAGGACACAGGAGCTGAGGGAGGTGTGCAGTGCATAGCTGGGGTGCCCCAGGGAAGGGGCCCAGAGAGGAAGGGAAGTGCCTGGCGCTGAAGCCAATGCCGTCTTCACTCATTCAGTGCATCGGTTGTTTGTTTGCCAAGTGTTTATCGTGTGGCTGCTGCTCTGAGGACAGTGAATAAGAGAAACACAGAGCCTCCTTCTAGGAGCCCACAGTCTGGATACGGCTCATCCTTATGGCTGTGCACATTCTGTCTGGGGTTATCTTTGCCACAATTTTATCCAGGACCCTGCCAATTTATCCCAAGAACAGAGAGTCCTGGTGGGCAGACGGGATGATGGTATTTCAGGATTGCAAATGCAGCTGAAACAAAAGTCAAGAGGATGCATTCCTGCTCTCTGCAAAGTGTGTTTCCCCTTTGGATACAATAAGAGTGTGTCATGGGTATACTGAAGCAATTGGCACATCACAAGGGTGACTCTGGACATGGGCTGAGGAGCTGGGTGGAGGGCACTACTCAGCCTCCCACCTGCCCTTTTATCCTAATGCAACCAGATGCCTCTTTTGCATCATGCACCTGCTGCCTTGCTGGATGGTGATGTTGGTGCCCACGAAGAGACAGGGATGAGTTAGGAAGGCAACTGTGCAAAGCAAAGTACTCATGTGGATGGAGAAAGCTCCATCAGAGATACACAAGAAAGGGGAGTGGTAAAGTCACAGCAAGTCATGAATAGAGGGATGAAAGACAGGAAAAAAAGAACAGGAGGTTGTAGTAGGAGGAGCAAGAAATAAAGGAGGAAAAGAGGAGGATAAAGAGGAGGAGGAAAAGGGGTAGCATAAGGAGGGAGAAAAAGAAAGCAAGGAGGAAGGAAGGATGGGAGAAGTTGGGAAAAGAGAAAGGGGAGGAAAGGGGACTGAGGAGGCAGAAGTTGCTGGTGACACCTGCTGAGAAGGAGGGACAAGAATGAAACAGTCTTGTTTTTGTGGTTGAGGAGCTTGGACTCACCACAGGGGGGCTACCCAACAGACAAGACAATGTAGAAGGCGAGGAGTTTGGGGAAGAAAGGATGTCATAGTATGGTCAGTGTAGAGACAGTGACTGTAATGCTGTGAGCCGATGGGACCACCTAGGAAGAATGTCCATGCAAACTCTAGGAGCTCCATGTTCTCATCTTTCAGAGCTATGAGGACTAAGCTGCCTACATGCACATGTTGGGCATTCAGCAGGTCGCACTACTAGATTGTGGAGTTTGCATTAGATAAGTAGGAAGGTCCTAGCTCCATGTCTGGCAGGGATAGGCCTCCATCCTTCCCTCACTTCTTAATGCCACCATTGGCATAAGGATCCAGGACTTTCTCACTTCTCTGAATCCCTACTGCCACCAAGAAATGCTCCTGAACTTCCATGCCCCCACTTACACTGCTATCTGAGTGATTTATTCTTCCAATGAGAATTTACTTCTCTAAGATAGGTTTAACATTAGAACCCAAAAGGTGGAATTCAAGGCAGGAGACCAAGGCTGGGTCCTGAGGAAAGGGGGAACTTGCAGAGCCCCCAAGGACATATCCTGCTCTGCTCAGTCCTCCTTGTCTCTTTCCAAACTTCTTGACAACCCTTCCTGGGGCTCCCTGGCCACATTGCTCTTGTTCAGAACCATTCAACAGGTTCCCTCCCTGGCCCTCTCTTTACCAGTCCCTGCTGTACCTCTAACAATGCTAGCTGGAGTCTGTCATGAATCTGGTATTATTCCTGCTAGGAGGGCTCTTGAACACTAATCAATACAAAGACTTTCAAAACTATCTCTTGCATCCTCCATATGGAAACTAGATTGAAGAGGGAAAGCATTGTATGGAGAATGAGGACCCTGGAGCTTCCTCCTGGCTTCATCTCCAGCCCCAACATTAAGGCTCAAGAGAACAGTTTGAGGGTTGCTGATCAAGGTTCAGTTCCCCCTTACACAGGTAAGAAAACCAGGACCTACAAGAGAAGCAAAAATTGTCCAAGTCCAGTAACACAGTGATTAATGGGAATAAACTCTATTTTCTTCAAAAATATGCATATGTATTATTAATATATAAATTATTCATATACATTATTTATGTATATGATATTAGCATTTGTATGTGTCTCAGTTCTCTTTTGAAATTCTCCATCTTATAATCTGTTCTCTTTAATATATTAATCACTGATATTTTAAAGTCAGTGTCTGATAACTCAAATGTATAATTATTCTATGAGACTGTTATTTGGTCTTCAATTTTTTTCTCCTTGGTCTTCATTATTTGGTCTTATCCCCTGGTATGCCTGGTAATCTTGTGCTGAATGCTAGTCATTGTGTATGAAAAAACTAGAGAGATAGTTCAAGGTTCTAAGTCAGAGTTTGGCAAATGACAACCCATGGACCAAATTCTGATTCTTTCCTGTATTGGTACATCCTGAGAGCTAGGCTCTTATGCATGTAAGTGGTTAAAAAAAAAGTCAAAAGAGTAATGTTTCAAAACCCATTAAAATTATTTGAAATTTTAATTTCAGTGCCCATAAACAACATCTTATTGACGCTCAGTCACACCTACTTGCTTGCATTTGTCTATGGCTACTTCTGAGCTACAAAGGCACACTGGGGTGGTTACAATAGACACAGTATGATGTGCACAACCATTTCTCTGGTCCTTTAATGGAAAAGTTTGCTGGCTCCTTCTCTAAGGCTGTCCCTCCGTGGAGAAGGTCCTCTTTTTTCATCTGTCAACCTGCCAGGTTGGGGCTATGAGGACTGGAAAGTGAATTTCCATCATTCTCAATGGCCTATTCTCCTTTGAAGGTTTCAGCCTTCCTTTTTATTCCTTCCCAGCCCATGGATGCCTCCTTGAATCCAAGTAGCTGTCATTTTGGGGTGGGGAGGACGATCTGTATTCCTAATTCATAGGGAATCCCCAGCTTCTTTTTTTATGTTCATTCATTGGTGCATTGTAATTATACATTTTGATATATGTCAGGGTATGAACATCATACATGCACGCATTGCACATTTAGTCCTCCCGCCAATCCCACCCTATTCCCTCCCCCTTCCCTCCCTTTCATGCTCCGGATAGTGATTGAGTTTTATAGGTTTGTGTATGTACATCATGTGCTATAGTGTGTTTCCCTCCACCCTCCTCCCAACTCCCTCAGTTAGGTCACCTTCTTTGTCCATCTAAAGATTTCTTCTTCCCTTCTAAGTCCCTTCTAAGTCCCATTCTATCTAGCTCCCACAGATTAGGGGGAACATCCGATTTTTTCCTCTTAGTCTCTTACTAATGTCACTTAGCATGATGTTCTCTAGTTCTCTCCATTTCCCTGCAAATGATGTGATTTTTGTTCTTCTTTGTGGATGCGTAAAATTCCATTGTGTACATATCCCATAGTTTTGTGATCCATTCATCTGTTGATGGACACCTTGGCTGGTTCCAAAATTTGGCAATTGTGAATTGTGCTGCTATAAACATAGATACACATGCATTAGTCTGGTAGTTGGGTTTTAGTTCTTTGGGGTAGATGCCTAGAAGTGGTATTGCTGGGCCATACGGTAGGTTTAGGGAATCCCCAGCTTCTAATCTCCCAGACTGAACCTGGACAAGTTTTGTTTGTTTCACCTTGTTCTCTGTGACACGGTTTCAGTCTTGGGTCTTGAAAGGTCTCCTTGGAAACACAAGTTAGAATGCTGCAGGGACCCAAGTGCCCAGAAAGGAGCAGCTGTTTTCCTGTTGGTTCCCTTCTTCCATCATGAGTTGGACTTTTCTGGGTCTCTCACCTCTCAGGCCTCCTCCCCGCTGTCCCCCCATCTTAGCCTAAGGCTTGGCATTCTGGGGTAAGTGCCCACAGCCAACACTGCCTGGGCCTTTTCTGTGCTGACTTTCAGTGGCCCCTGTGGGCAAGATGCAGGTCTGAGAGCTGGGGGGAGAGTATGTTGAATCTCATTATGCGCCCCTCCCTGCAGACCATTAATTACATGTGGACACACGGCCTCACACTGCCACTGCCATCAGGCATAAGAAAGAACATCAGAGGACAGTGGGAAGAGATGCCCAAGGACAATGGGACGGGATGGGATCTGGGGACTTTTAAATGCATCTCTTTGCCTGTTAACTGTTTTTTAATAAAATGGCCATTGAACTTAAGGATGTTCCCCATGAGGAATCCCATAAAAAAGCACTCAGAAGACCTTGTGGGAGCTAGTGCAGGGCTCTGCACTGTCCCCTTTCTCCCACCCCACCCGGAGGCTGTGCTGCGATTCCCCAGACTTCTGCTGCTGTGATTGGATGGGGCGAGGGGTGATTGTCTCCCTCCTGCTGGCCCTGCTGATGTTGCCTGTGGGTTCTGAGGCAGAGCCACTGCCAGTGTTGGGTCTTGCTCCAGGGGGGTTAGACTGGACCTGCACCCTGCCCCTCAGCTCAGTGTAGCTCTGGAGGTTTGACTCAGAACTCTGGAAAGTATGTGGGTGATGCTCAAGAAGAAATTATCCAAGGTTGCTGTTCAAGCACTAAATGGAAGACCTTATTCAGGATCATGGCAAACGGAACATGGCAATGGGATTTTGCAGTGGGGAGAGATGTTGGGCTTCACTCTGAATACAGCATGGGCAAGTGGAAATTGATAGCCCAGGGGCAGGGCAGGGGCAGGTGGATGACTAAGAGAAAACACCAGGAGTAAAGGGGCTCTGGCTAAACTAACCTAACATAACAGGATTTTTTGGGGGGGGGGCACTGGGGATTGAACTCAGAGGCATTCTATCTCTGAATTACATTCCCAGCCATATTTTATTTTTTATTTTGAAACAGGGTCTAGCTAAGTTGCTGAAGCTGGCCTGGAACCTGCAATCCTCTTGTCTCAAATTCCAAGTGCTGGGATTACAGGCATGTGCCACCACGCCCTGCCCTAACGCCACTGCTTCCGGTGCTGGCCCGGCCAGGGGCAACCACAAAGTCCTGGCAGAGCAGTGGGGGAGACTTGAGGCTGCCATGTGGCATACTGCATGGAAACAGGTCTCCGGCATGCAGGGACAAGTCCTGTGACCTCCTGGCTTGGCTCCATTACAGTCACTCACGGTGCCGCTTGTCATCAAAGTTTCCAGCACTGATGTGATTGCACGTGTGCTCCTGAGATTGATTGACATCTAGCTCCTCAGCCCTTTAGAGGCGGCCTGCTGCAGGTGGGGATGTGCCTACTTTTGCTCTCCTGCCTTAGGGTCTAGCGGTGCCTGCACACAGTAGGTCCTCAAGAAGCAGTTATTGGATGAGCTGTCGAGTGACAGGAAGTCCCTGCCTTTCTAGAGACTTTCTGGAGACGGGGTGTCACTCGTCAATCACGTCTCCTTGGAAGCCTATCAGACCCTGCACAGGACGAGGAAGAAAATCCTGGGGGTGGCCCTTGAAGTCCTAGGGGCATGGCACAGGGACACATCCTCACCCTGCCTTCCACCCAGTGGAGGGCACATTGTCAGTTGTCACACATCTGCTTGGTGATAGCCTGGCTCCCCCAGGACAGCCTGGGTGCAGACAAGGCATTCTTATGAGTGACCCCGTGGCTACAGGGTTGGGGAGGGGCTTCCACCTGAAATCAGGCCCTCAGGGCCAAGTCTACACTGCTGGATCCTCTACGCAGGATCCCAGGGTGGAGCAGACAGCGCATCTGCTCTGAGCTCAGTACTGGGCTGGGGGCTTGGTATGTGTTATCTGCAAGCTCCAGACCAATTCCTGAGGGGGCGTCTGGCAGGGCTCAGGCTGCGACGCAAGTTGGAACTGGCTGCAAACCTGGTCAAGCTCATTATTTTATTGATCACTGTCTTAGTCTGTTTACTGTTGTTATAACACAATACCTGAGACCGAGTAATTTATAAAGAATAGAAGTACATTTGGCTTACAGCCTTGGCAGCAGGGAAGTCCAAGAGTATGGTACTGGCATATGATAAGGGTCTTTCTGCTGCATTATAATGTGCTGGAGAGAATCATGTGGCGAGATGGAGGAAAGGTGACAGCCCAGGTCTCTCTTTTTATAAAACCACTGATGGCGTCATGGGGGCCCCATCCACATGACCTCACCTAACCCTAATCACCTGCCGAAGGTCACCCCCCCAAATACCATCGATATATGAACTTGGGGGCTAAATCTCCAGCACATGAGTTTTGGGGGCCACAGTCAAACCATGACAATTGCTGTCCCATGACAGCTTTTAAGTGTGACCAACAGAAGGCAAGGGACCTTCTCACTGCAGTTGAGAAACCCCCAGTATTTGGCCAGTGTCTGAGAATCCCTTGCCCCTTCCTTCTGGTATGTTGACGGTGAAGGTCATTCTTCTATCTGATCTTCTTAGAAGGAGCTGCTGGAAAGGCATGTCCATCCTGGACAAGGATCCATGTAACATCGTTGAAAATAAGTTGGTGAGCTGGGCACCGTGGTACCTGCCTACAGTCTAAGTACTTGGGAGACTGAGACAGGAGGATCACAGGGTTGAGGCCAGCCTCAACAACTTAGTGAGACCCTCAGTAACTTAGTGAAACCCTGTATCTGAATAAAAAGGGCTGGGGGTGTAGCTCACAGGTAGAATGAATGCCCCTGGGTTCAATCCCCAGTACCAAAAGGAAAAGAAAAGACAAGAAGAGAAGTTGGTGGCAAGGCCTTAAACCACAGGTAGGCTCTGATTTCCCATCTGTGTAATTTAGATAGGTGTCTGGGAAACAGAGTGCATTTTTTAAAAGAGCCCAAACATAAAGATTAGAGGGATCAGGTCTCTGGAGCTGGATACTGGGTAGAAATCAGGCCATGCTGCATTTTGAGCACCCTGAGGCTTTCTGATGCCAGAAGCCTCGGTCCTTTTATTCATTTAGCTCTGGTTTTCAGAATGTCTGCTTCGAGTCACCACTGAGCCGGGCATGTTCAGCTCAAGTCTCTGAGCCTCTGTGTAGACGTTACCGAAATCCTAACCAATGTCTGCTGTCCTCTGAGTACCTACTGTGTGTGGGCTCCTGATCTGGGCAGCTTCCTCTGTGGCCTCTCCTGCCCACCACACAGAGCCAGCACTGGGGGCCTTGCCTGCAGAATGTGACCTCTGAGGTCACACACCATGCATCTGAGAGGGGTGTGCAGCCCGTCTTGGAAGGGGAACCTTGCCATTTGCTTCAAGTTTTGATCTGTTCACCATTTGTTTCCGTCAACTTTACCATGGCTGTGACAAAACTACCTGACAAGAACAACTTAGAGGAGGAAAGGTTTATTGGTGTTTATGGTGTCAAAGGTTTCAGTCCATAGGGCCAGCTCCAAAGCATACTTCGTGGCATTGGCAGGGTGCATGAAGGGACGTTGCTCTCATATCACAGAGGCCAGAAGCAGAGAGAGCAAGGGGAGGGGACGAGGGACATCTACAGTCCCCAGTGACCTACCTCCTTTAAAGTCAGTAAGCCCATTCAAATTATTAACGCATCAATGAATTTATCCACTGATGAGATTAGACCTCTCATGATTCAGCTATTTCACCTCTGAACATTTTTGGATTGCCAACACATGAGCTCTTCTAGAGATATTCTGTAGCCACACCATAGCACTGTTTATGGGCTAAACGGAGCCTCTCTGGATGGGGTGCCGGCGCTGCTGGGGTAGGGTGCTGGTGCCACAGGTGGGTGATCATAATGGACTCCCAGCTGATGCCGGGGCCCGGGGCCCTCAGGCAGGGCCACCTTGACTGCAGAAGGTCCCTCTGCTGTCTGAGGCCTCCCTCCCTGACCAGTGCCATGTTGTCCCCTCCAGGGCCCCTGACCTCTCCGTGGCACTGCACGAGGCTAGCTTTTCTGCACACACCTTCACAGCATCATCCTTTGTGGAAATAGTCAAATGCTGCCAGAAGATGAGCGAAAAAAATGGGTCATTTCCATATCTGCTACCGAGCTCAGAGCGGAGCGTCGGCGCCTCTGTCCTTCAATGAGATGAGCAATACATTCAGCCCGTGTGTGCGCTCCTGACTGGAAAGAGCCCCAGAAGTTTAGAACTTAATCCTCTCTCTGAGGGCCTGCATGGTTCCCCCGGGACTGGCCTTTCTGCTCAGGGAAGATACTGCCTGTCAACAGGCCGACCTGATTCCCCACGTCTTGAGCAGCCTGGACCAAGACCAGGGAGCTACGACTCCTGGGCCCCAATTCAGCATCCTGGTTGTTGCTGACCACTAGGCCATGATCTGCGTGAGTCAGAGGGAGCAGATGGGCAGGGCCTGGCTTCCCTGTGTAACCCATTTTCATAGCCATTGAAATGAATCGGGAAATGCAGAGCCTCCTTTGCTGTTTTCCACGAAGGGAAACTCTTCTGCCTGCACCTTCATGTGTGTGGCCCCATGGTGGGAGTGGCCTGGAGAAAAATCTGCCCATGCCCTCTGGTAAAGCCACCCTACAGTGCCTGCACTGAGATTCTGGAGTCTTCTAGGTCAGGGGTCACAAACTTTTTCTTAAAGGGCCAGAAGTATTTTAGGCTTGTGGCGTTGCAGCCTTTGCGAAGCGGCTCAGCTCTGCCAGTTGCACAGGGGCCACCAGGGACAGACAATATGTAAATGAATGGGCGTTGCCCTGTTCCAATAAAACTTTATTTACATAATCAGGTAGCCAGTGGGCCAGATTTGGCCTGGGGCCACAGTTTCCTGACCTCTTCTTCAAAGCTGATGGGAACAGGGGAGACAGGCAGAATCGCAGGGCCTTGCAAGGCCTACAGAGTCAGAAGCTGCATTTTATCACCTTTCCTGGAGCATCAGTGACTGTAGAGGTCACAGAAGTGTGACTCTAAGGACCAGCTTCTGAGCTACCTCGAGGAGGATGGTGTTTCCTGAGGTCCTCCTGGGCACCAGGGGGCGTGGGGCCCAAAATCAACATGCATCCTCTGAATATGTCCTCCCAGGGTCTATTTGCAAGTCAGTGAGCATAGGCAAAGTGAACGCATTACTTTCCTGGGGCTGAGGTGACAAGTGACCACTCACTGGGGCCTGAAAACACCAGGGATGTATCCTCTCACGACCTGGAGGCTCAAGTGTGAAATCAAAGTGTGGCAGGGCCACGTTCCTTCTGGAAGCTCCAGGGAGGAGCCTCCTGCCTTGTCCAGCTCCTGGTAACTCCTGGCATTCTTTGGCTTGTGGCCGCATGACTCTAATCTCCGCATCCATCTTCAGGACCTAGCCTTTCTCTCTATGTCTCTCTGTGTCTTCTCTTCTTTCTGTCTCTTATAGGGACACCAGCCATTGGATTTAGGGCTCACTCTAAATCCAGAATGATTTCACCTCCAGACCCTTAAGTAAGTCTACAAAGATCCTATTTCCAAATAAGGTACATTGGGGAAGTTCTAGGTGGACGTGGTTTCTGGAGGTGGACTGTTCAACCCACCGTAGCAATACTAAGTCCCTTGTCCTGGGGCTCGACCTCCAGGTCCCAGCATCTGCTGTCCCAGGAGACAGCAAAGTGTGCAGTCTGGGTTGGCCTCTGGTGTTAGCAAAATGATTTTGCAAATAGGGCAAGGGTCTGGGACTCCTTGACTGTAACCGATCACTGAAAATATCTTTGGAAAGCCTTTCAACTCAGAGGGCACACGCCACTGCTAGGCAATGGGTTTCTCAGGTTCTCCTACCCACCATGACCCCGCCCAGCACTGGTTTTAAAAGGCAATGCTTGTCCCTCGGGCTCTACAGCAGAACAAGCTGAAATGTGGCGAAGAAGATGGAGCTGAGAAGTGAAAGAAACTCAGAGGCTTTGCTGGAGTCGGAAGCCGGTTGATGTGTGGTCTTCCTGGGCAAGATGTGTCCCTGGTTCTCTGTGTTTCCATCTAGGGCACCATGTCTGCTCAAGTTCAGAGAAGTTGCCAAAGGCAAAGGCGGCCTCCTTGTCAGAGGAACTTGCTCCTTGGTGTGCTCAACCCAGGGATGACAGCAGAGCTGAGCCTAGAGGCAGGGGCCATGGTGCAAGTACAGGTCCCTTTAGGAGCCTATGGCCAGTACCATGCCTATGGCGGTCCCCAAGTCTCCCAAGACAAGACACTATGGCCATTACCCATTGCGATGTGGAGAAAGGGCCGTCATTCTCCAAGGGGCTGTGCAGGGGGATGGCAAGGAGCTTGGGCTCTGGAGCAAGTCTTCTTGGATTTGAATCTCCCATGTGTTGCGTCTTATTTATGTGTCCACTAAAGGGTTAATCCTGCCCCCCAAATATCCTTGCTTCCAGCTCCTGAGAGGTCACCTCTAAACTTCTAGAATGGCATGTCTGAGAGTGTCTTTGTTTACTTGGGGGCCTTTGGTCAGGCCACATAGGAGCTTTGGGCCACATGGTATGAGTTTGACCTCTGGAGGGACCGTAGGCCAAGGTCAGCTATGCGTGTGATCAACCATATGTATGTAGTGAGCCCCAGCAGAAACTATGGACACCGAGGCTAGGTGAGCGTCCTTCACTGACAGTAGTTCATCCATGTTGCCAAACGTCATTGCTGAGAGAAGTTAGTGCCGCCTACATCCCTCCCCTGGGAGGGCACATCTGGAAGCACACTCCTGCTCTGTCCTGGACTCAGCCCTGTACCCCTCTTCCCATCGCTAATTCTGACCTGTGTCCTTTAGCTGTAGTAAGCTACAATTTTGACTTAATGGCTTTTCTGAGTTCTCTGAGTCCCTCTCATGAATTATTGAACCTGAGGGTGATCTTAGGGATCCCCAAATCGTGCCTTGCAACCTTGAGAAATCCCGTAGCTTTTGCCCCCCCACCCATAGTGCTAGAGTGAGCTATGCATGAATGAGGTCTCTTAAAACAATGCATGGTACACTCTGCCCCAAGGTTAGGGTCACTTTATTATGTTAACCCACTCCACAGAGCTGTCAGAAGTCACTCGCTTGCCCCCTCACCCACCCCTGCTTTGTTATTAATAAGGAAGGGGCTGGAGCGAGACAGGGTGTAGAGGGTGGCTCTCCTTTTATCCTTTGAGGCCACACTGGACCTCACATGTCCATGTCAAGTGGCACTGCTGACCCTCTAACCCCAGTCTGCTGCTCACCCTCGGCACTGCTGACTTTTTGAGCCAAATCATTCTTTCTTGTGGGTGGTCTTGTGCATTGAGAACTGTTTCCCGATGTCTTTGGCCTCTACCCACTAGATATCAGCAGAACCACCCTCTGCCCCAGTTGTGACCACCAAAAATGTCCCCAGATCACTGCTCTCCCCAGTTCTGTGGTCCTTTGAGGCAATGCCCTGAGGATCCCCATTCACTGCGTTGTTGTGACATAACTAAGTCCCTTGACATGACATCAGCACAGTCATTCCTTCAGTCGGGCTCTTCTCCTGAGTATAGGGCAGGGCCCTGTCCTGAGGGACTTCTCAGGAGAGGAGACTTTATATCCACAGAATCTTGGCTTTGAACACCTTCCTGGGCAGGACCACTTGGCTCACTGCAATTGTTCATTCTGTGTCGACCTGGTTGGGCTGAGAAATGCTGAGATACCTGGTAAGATGGTGTTCCTGGGTGTGTCAGTGTGGATGTTTCTGGAAAAGATCAGCATCCAAGTCAGTAGATTGAGCAAAGACCCACTCTTACCGAGGTGGGTGGGCAGCATCCAGTCAGTTGAAAGCTCAGATAAAACCAAAAGGCAGAGAAGGAAAGATGATTTCTCTCTGCTGGAGCCAGGACATCTGTCTTCTCCTGCCTTTGGAGATCAGCACTCTTGGTTCTTGGGCTTTTGGACTCTGGAACTTACACCAGTGTCCACCCCTCTCCGGTTCTCATGCTTCAGCCTTGGCCTGGGTTCATACCATCAGCTCCCTGCTTCTGACACCTTGGGACTTGTACCAAACAGCACCGCTGGCTTCTTGGTTCTCTAGCTCGCCTGTGATGCATAATGAGACGTCTTGGTCCCCATAATCACCTGAGCCAATTCCCTTCATATATTTTCTCTTGTAAATCTCTCTCTAATATATCCTGTTGGCTCTGTTTCTCTGGAGGATTCTTTTTTTTTTTTATGGAACTGGGGATTGAACCCAGGGGCATTCTACCTCCGAGCCACCCCCAGCCCTATTTTTTATTCTTTATTTTGAAACAGGGTCTCGCTAAGTTGTGGAGGGCCTCACCAAGTAGCTGAGGCTGGCCGCGAACCCGGATCCTCTGGTCTCAGCCTCCCAAGTACTGGGATTACAAGCGTGCGCCTCCATGCCCGGCTTCTCTGGAGGATTCTGAGAATATGCTCACCCCTTGGGAGGCTCTGCAAACAGCAGAGAACAGCACGTTTCTTTGTGTCTCTGCCATAAAAGCCAGTGGCCAGCTGGGCGTGAGGATGCACACTTGTAATCCCAGTACTTGGGAGGCTGAGACAGGAAGAGTGCAGGTTCAAAACCAGCCTCTGCAATTTAGCGAAGCTCTCAGCAACCATATGAGACCCTGTTTCCAAACAAGAAATAAAAATTGGGCTGGGGGTATAGCTTGGAGGTAGAATGCCTCTGGGTTCAATTCCCAGTACCAGAATTTTAAAAAAATGCCAGTGGCCTTGCTTTTCTGTGGATACTCTAGAACTGCACTTCGGATAACCAGTGTCACCTCTTGCCTACCACACTCAGCCCTTCAAGACAGACACCCTTGCCTCCAGTGGCCAGTGGGTCTTTGTTCCCATAAGGCAAGCCTGCAAGACCTCTGCATTATAAAATGAGCTACTATAATCACAGAAATGTCATCCATTTACCTTGGCAAATTCCAGGGCCATTGCTCCTGACTTCATCCAAGCATGACGGCCAAATGTGCCGCACACCCTCCTCACATGCTGGAAAAGATAGCCTGTGATGGGTTTGTTTTTGCCATGGACGATGGCCCATGGTGTTTGATTCGGCTTCTTTTAATAAGACCTCGTTCAAACCCAGAGATGGATTACAAACTTCCACATCAATCTTCGGGGCCTGATCTTATTACAAACCACCACAAATATAACCATAAAAGCCCTATTGATTGATGCAGGGCTTGGTAATCCATCTGTCCCCATCCATTATTCTGGGTATAATTTTTCATTATCTGGATGGCAGCTGATTCCTAGCACATTAGTATACAGTGGCAATTACCAGGAGCAGAAAGAGCCCCTAAATTAGCAGGAACAATAACACCTGTCAGGAAAGGGAAGCAAGAATCCCCACACAGCATGCTCTTGGACTCCAGGACCAGGGCTGCATTGCAAAGAGTTTGAAGATGGGATTCAGTATTGACCTTGGACGCAGGGAGAAGAAAGTTCTGTCTGGGTTTTCTTTCCCTGTCTTGGGGTTGTGGAGTGTATGTTCATGATAGGTGACATGATTGTCAACCTAATCACAGCCCACCTGACAGCTAGTGGGGAGACTGCGCAAGGATTGCCTAGCCCAGGGTCAGGAGGATTTATGGGACAGATGTTTCTGCTTGTGTTATTTAGTGGTCACCAGAGACTTAGCTGGGGCAAAAGTACTCAAGGTGTCAGTATTGAGAAACAGTGGTGAGGAGGACAGAGATTGGGGGAATTTTCTCTTCAGTACAGTGCCATCTGCATGGTCAGGAAAAGTCCTTTCCAGAGACCACTGGGACAAGGTCTCTTTCCACATAATGATTCCATGATCCAAGCATTCTTGTATTTCCAAAGATGCAATTTCTGTTCAATGTGAATGGAGAAAGTTGGGACAGACACATGACTGGGATATTTCTGAGGGCCTTTGAAGAGATTAGACTGGTCCATTTTTCTCTAAGTTTTCATTTCCCCAAATTGAGGGTCCTGTCTAACTGCCTTCTCTAGGGGAACTGTCTTGCAAAGTGGTCTACTCTCAAGCTGCTTCACATGGTCAACCCAGTAGGGTAAGGCCACCTGTCTTAGACGTCATGGCCCAACCCTAAATTAAAAGCCGTGGCTCTCTTTGAAATTGTTGTGACTGGCCAGTGGAAATCCTAGTGGACAGTAACCCTGAGATGACGAGGAGGGAAGATTCTAGCTTTTCAAAGCAACATATGGCAAAAAAGCAAAAAATTGCAATTTGAGTCGCAGCTTTAATCAACCCTTCAAAAAAGATATGGACTTCTAATTAATTTATAAGCAAAGCCATCTTTTTTATTTATTTTTTTGTGGTGCTGGGGATAGAACCCAGGGGCATTCTAACTGCAAACTACACACCCCAGCCCTATTTTATTTTTTATTTGGAAAGAGGGTCTTGCTAAGTTGCTAAGAGCCCCACTAAGTTGCTGAGGCTGGCCTCGAACCTGGGATCCTCCTGTCTCAGCCTCCCACGTACTGAGATTATAGGTGTGCACCACCATGCCTGGCTCAAAGCCATCTTTGATTGCTCACCTAAATTGGGGGTTTGTAAATTATGGTCCCTGGATCAAATATGGCTGCTGCCTGTTTTTGTAAATAAAGTTTTATTGGAATGCAGCAATACCCACTTGATTGTATATCATCTGTGGCTACTTTTTATTAGAACAGCAGAGTGGAATAGTTGTGACAGAGACTGTTATGCTTGGGATGTGCTTCGAGTGTCAACCAAGGGCCCATTATGACTGGAGGCTTGGTCCTCAGAGTGGCAGTATTGGGGAGTGCTGTGGGACCTTTAAGAGGTAAGGCTTAGTGGGAGGTCCTTAGTTCTTGGGGTCATGCCCTTGGAAGTGATCATGGGGCCCAAGTCTGTCTCCCCTCCTTGAGGTGTAGGTGTCTATACTCCTGCCATTGCAATCTGCCAGGATGTGATGCAGCCCTCAGAGAGCTGAGGCGATACAGGCATCCAGCCCTTGAACCTCTGTGTTAGTTAGCTCCCCATCACTGTGATAAAATACCTGAGGTATCCTAAAAGAAGAAAGGTTTATTTGGCTCATGGAGGTTTTAGTCATGGTGGCTTAACTCCATTGCTTTGAGAGTGTGGTGAGGCAGAATATAGTAGGAGGCGTATGTGGCAGAGCAAAGCTCCCTCATACCGTGGCAGCTTGAGGGCACAGAGGCAGAGAGAGGCTTTAGTCCTGATATCCCCTTCAAGGACATACCCCCGGTAACCTAGCTTCTTTCCTCCACTAAGCCCCACCTCCTAAAGGTACTACCATCTCCCCATAGCACCATCAGCTAGCGACCAAGACTTCAAAACACAAGGCTTTGAGGGACATTTGAGATTCAAACCATAACACCTCCGAAATTGTGAGCTAAATAAACCTTTTCTCTTTATAAAGTTAACTACCTCGGTTATTTTGTTGTAGTAATACAAAGCTGATGAATACTAAGACCATACTGCCTACAAAGCCTAAAATACTGACTATTTCGTCCTTTAAGAAGAAGTTTGCTTAGCCTCCACATGAAGACTTGAGGGACTTAACACCCATGGGGAAATGACTCCTGGCATTTGGAGAGGACCGAATGATAGGGCAGATGCTTTAAACATTGTACAACTCCTCACATATTGTTCCACTTCCTTCTTTTTTTTTTTTTGCGGTACCAGGGATTGAATGCAGGGGTGTTCTACCTCTGCGCTACGCCCCCGGCCCTATTTTTTATACTTTATTTTGAAACCGGGTCTCACGAAGTTGTGGAGGGCCTCACTAAGGAGAGAGAGAGAGAGAGAGAGAGAGAGAGAGAGAGAGAGAGACAGGGAGAAAGACAGAGAGAGTGTGCATGCGCGTGCGCGAGCTGAGGCTGGCCGCGAACCCGGATCCTCCTGTCTCCGCCTCCCAAAGTACTGGGATTACAAGTGTGCGCCACCACGCCCGGCTCCACTTCCTTCTTAGTAGCTAGCCTTTCAAAGAGACGAAATGGTGAGTCATCCTTGTGGATTTTTCATATTCCAACCTGTTTCCTACAAATATTATTTGGAACATATGTCAAAAGGCCCAGTCTTTGTTGACCTGCCATGACCGTAGGGTCTGTAGGGTCTTCTCATAGCTGTGGTATTTCATGTGGGAGCCCAGTAGCCCATCAAAACCCACGTGCCAGGCTTTGGAGCACAAAGTTGTTTTTTTTGTAAGCAAAGTATTTGAGGGTTAGAAAAGCATTTATCTCTGACCAATTAAAGACCATACTGTGGCCATAGTTGTGCTGGATTTGGATTTAGATGTTTAATTTACTCAGGGACTCCAGAGCAGAGAATTGCCTTTCATCCTGGATCTGGCAGGTGACCAGGAGAAAGTCATCTTACTTCTTTAAGCATCAAGCTCCTGGTCAGTCAGGCAGATATAAAAAAGTGCAGGATGAGGTTGGATTAAGTTGGTTACAATTGTGAAGACTTAGCCAGGTGCCCAGCATAAAGAAATCTTCAAGAAAGCATAGCCGTTGTATGTCATCCCGATTCTCTGATCTAATTATTAACCACGTATTACTTCCATGAGTGTAGAAGCTTGTTCTATCCCAGGCCTGAAGAGGAGAGAGGAGCCAGCCTCTGACATGGAAGGAGGGAGAGGGGAGGCCACCAGGTCAAGCCAACATTTTTATTAGCCATGTTTGAGCTCAGAATTGGGAAATATGGCTGCTCTTTGTTTGGGTTTTGGAGCCAACAGATCCTTCCTGTGTGATCCAAGGAATTTACACAAGCTCCCCCAGATAGCTTTCCCTTCCATAGCTGGTAATGACATTATCTACCTTTGTGAGTTGCTGCCAGGAATAAATGGCACAATGACACATTTGATGATTGCTATCATTTGCTGAGCATGACTGTGATCATCAGTACCATCACCATCATCACCACCATCCTCCTCATCATCACCATTTTCATGACAATATTGGTAGTGATGACGATGGTGATATTGATTCTGGTGGTGGCAGGATGATGGTAATGATGGTGATGGTGGTGAAGATGATGGTAGTGGCAATCGCCATCTTCCTCCTCACCATGGTCATCACAATCGCTAACATCATATCATCACCATAATCAACACCACCACTACCATAATCGTCACCACCATCACCGTCATCATCACCACTACCAACACCTTCACCACCAAATATCACCATCATCACCATCATCGTCCTGATCACCATCACCACCATCATTATCATTGCAACGCAACCATCACCATCATCCTGATAACCACCATCGTCATCACCACCACTAACATCTTCACCACCGTCATCCACACTCTTATCATCACTACCATAGTTCTCATCACCACATCCCTATCATATCAGCAGCAGCAGCAGCAGCAGCAGCAGCAGCAGCAGCAGCCTTGTCCTCATCCAGGAAGCATAGATACTGGATAAGCATATACTCTTCATGACTGTGTGGCTGTCTGTTGACTGGGCCCAAGGCAGTGTATAGATAAAGTGTGAGAGGACACTGAGCAGGCAAAGATCTCCCCATGGTTGTCCTTTAAGCTATACATCCTTTTCCACCATTTGTATGCCCATAGAGTCTTTGTTGGGTCTGAGAACCCAGTGAATGGATAGAGACTACTGGGGCTGCGAGCACCCCGTTGTTGGTGAGATGGAAGATGGTCCCTGCAGTATAACTTAGCTTTCAACCCCACTGGCATACCCACCTGGCAGTCCTGGAGGGGAAGGGATCCTCACTCACCCAGAGGTTCTCAACAGGTGGCACAGCTTGGGTGCAGGTGTAAAGCAGGGCATTGGCCACACTGAGCAGTGAATGTGCGACATTAAAAACAGCCTCAGAGCAGCAGCACGGCCAAGTTGGTCGCCACTGGCACTGCATGGCATAGAGGATGCACAACAAATGGATCTTGACTCAATGAATATAAGATGAATGACAGGCGGCCATGACACTTGTGCCCGGATGGTGCTCATCCTGTGGGTTCAGAGTAAGAATCCCTCATGACAGATAGCAGTAGCCCCAAGAGGGGGGAATGGGAAGACAAAGCCGGCTTTCTGGTTGTGCCAACTTTTAATTATTTATTAGCAATGTCCCCCACGAGGATCACATTCAGTAGAGAGGTAACATCTGTTTGTCAGACTGTGTCTGGGAGGCCGCCAGAAAAACCTCGACACTGCATCTGCCACGCTGGAACGTGTGTGTGTGTTCTCACCCACGGCCCGCCGTGGTGAACACATGGGTGGGTCTCGGCAAGGTAGGTGTTCACATCAGAGCACCTATGCCAGGCGTGGTGGTGCATACATGTAATCCCAATACTTGGGAGGCTGAGACAGGAGGATTGTAGGTTTGAGGCTAGTCTCAGTAACTTAACGAGATTTTGTTTAAAAAAAAGGGCTGGGGGTGTAGCTCAGAGGTAGAATGCCCATGAGTTCTAAAAAAAAGGGTAAGATTGGGGCACCCGGTGGAGACGGGGGGCACCCACAAGTTGAAGAACATGGCGGATCGGCACTGGGGAGGACAGGTGGCTTTGCCTGCAGGCTGTGCCACCTCCCCACTGGTCTTGGTCCTCCACTCCTCAGGTGCAGTTCTTGCCAACAGTGGAGGGACAGAGTCAGGGCTGTGGACCTTCCAGATGGCCCTGGCTGGCCAGGAGAGTCAGCCAGTAACACCCTAGTGTCCTTGTTTTGGGAAGGATGTGACGGATGTGGTCAGGAAGGAATGTGGCCTGGGGCAGGACCGGAGGCACGGGCTACTGCGGGGCTGCCTTCCTCCCTCTCCACCTCACACCTGTGGCTGGGGCACTGGGAGAGAATGAGAGAATTCCTGTCCTCAGGCATCTGCCTGCATGGCCCTGCTCCTGAAGCAGCCTGTCCTGTCCCTGTCCTGCCAATTCCACTGCCCTCCCGCTTCCTTTCCCCCAGGGAGAGGGTCCAGGCACCTTGGGATCCTCCTTTGGGAAGCATCCGCCCTGGACCTGGATCTGTTGTTCCTGGAAAGTCACCAGGCAATGAATTTCTTAGAGAAGACTCTGGATAGAGAAACATGCTTCCCGAGTGTCCAGGGGTCTGCATTCCCCAATCGGTCTTGGGCCACCCTGACTCCTCTTGGGTCAGGGCAAGTGTGCACCTGCTCTCAGGACAGCGGTCTCCCCATCTTGCTTGTGGCTACAGAATCAAGGGGAGCGGGAGAGGTGACAGGTCTTTGGAGACCCTCAGCAGGGCTTAACTGAAGCGAGGTAAAGGCGGCGGGTGAGGGACTCAGCAGATTCAAGAACATAGCTGCGCATGGTCCAGGCCATGGTCGGCGCCTTGGGGATGGGAAGGAGAGCACAGAGCTGGAACCTCCCTTCCTGGACTCAGAGGCGAGCGCCTCAGGCCGCAGCACCTGCCAGCAGGCGGGCAGGGGAGATGAGTGCCTGCCGGAGGCCCCGCCCGGCGCCTGACCCCTGTCTCCTCCTCTCCAGGTTTGGCTGTGCATCAGATCATCACCATCACCGTCTCCCTCATCATGGTCATCGCTGCTCTCATCACAACTCTTGTCTTAAAAAATTGGTAAGGCCTGGAAATGGGGGGCTGCGGGGTCCCCGGGGGGAGTCCACAGAGAGGCCCTGACTTTCTAGACCCAGCTCTGAGGAGCAGCCCCGTGTGTTGTCTTCCCTGTGTGGGGAGGAGGGCCCATGCAGCCTGGGCCGGGGCACTGGAGCTGCAGCTGTGTCTGCTCCTCTGCAGTGGCCCCAGCCATGGCCATCACTGGGCTCCCTCTGCAGGAGGCCCACGAGCCTGGCCTCGGTGACTCAGTTTCCCAGGCTGCATGGTGCTCCCGTTCACTAATTCTCTTTCTGGATCCACACAACTTTGGATGCTGCTCATCCAGAGCACAGTCCCTATTTCGTTTCCCCGTCGGCCCTTCCCTGGAAAGGCAGGACCCCGCCCACCCTGGGGTCTGGCAGGCAGCGGCTGCTGGCCTCGGCCATCGCCCTTCTTCCTTCCTCTCACTGCCGCGCGGTGTTTCTGAACTAGGTCGCTGCTTGCTGCAGGCGGCTTGCCTTCACCTGTTCCCTCCTGGAAAGTGGCCTAGTTTGAGGCTGGCGTTGCTGGGTGTGCACACCTGAAGCACTCCTGAGAAAGCCAGGGAACTGCTGGGTGACCCCGCCGCCTGCAGCAGCTCAGAGACCTCCACCCGCCCCCAGCCACTCCTGCAGCAACTGGGTCTTCTTTTAGCATCAAAGCTTCAACCCCTCATAGAGCAACGTGCCCAGCAACCCCCATGCGGTTTGCTGAGAGCAATATGAACACAGACAGCACTGGTGGGGGAGGGGAACAGCAGAGCCTCTAAGTAACAGGAAAACATGGAAACAGGAGAGAGAGCCAGTCACCTATTGGCGAGACCTGGCAGCAGGTGGTGGGAGGGTGGAGGTGGCACACATCAGGAAAACCCCCTCCCAGCTGGCGAGGCCCCCAGGCCTCCTTCCCATAGCCAGCACAGTGGGACCCTAGTGACTTCTGGGGGCAAGAGACAGGACAGCACCACGGATGACCACAGAGCTTCTTAGCAGGGGCTGTCAGGGGCTTCAGACCCTGGAACATGTGATACCTGGCAGGACAAATCCCATGGAGCATCTTAGGAAGACCATCATGTCCACAAAGGAGATGAGAGCAGGCTCGGCAGCCCTCTCTGTGATACGTGGCCCAGCCTTTGTTTAGGGTCCCAGCAGGCCTGGTTCACAACAAGCCTTCAACGCACCCTTCCTTCTGGGAGGGCAGCCCAAGGTTGGGCAAGGGAGGCTGTGACCCTCAGCTTCCCCTGTGAAGGGGCTTCTGCACCTGACCCCTGGGCTTTGCATACACCTGCTCATCTTTGTTTGGGGCTGGGGATTCTACCGCAGAAATCGGGGTTCCCTTCTTGGGAAAACCTATAGGAGACAGGGTCCTGGCCCTGTGCAGCCCCACATTCTACGTATTTCTGGGAATAAAGGGGAACCAGTACCCTGATGTGGGGAGTTTCCCTCTAATCCTCTGCTCATCCTCCTGAACCTGTCATGGATGGGCATCCAGGGGGCCACCGAGCGCCTCCTTCCCGCATTCCTCCACAGACAAGGGCAGTATTCCCCTGGGCATCTGCAGTGGCCTCCGCAAGGCCCTGAGATCCAGAAAGATGGGGAAGTGTGACAGGTGCCATGGGCATGCAAGACAGCCCCTCCGCTGACCCTCGGGGAGGAAGGACACACCAGGCCCGTTTCCAGCTTGTGCAGGTGCTCTGGGTGGGTGGGGCTGAGGACAGGGCCCCCGCCTTGTCACCTGTCCCCAGAGGCTGTTCATGGTCCATTCCACAGTGGAGGCACGGGCCACCTGCCTGCACCCAGCGCTCCCGCGCTCTCCAGACCCCTCTCCCAGCGAGGGTTTTCTTCCTGTGAGGCCTTTGTGGGGAAACCGAGTCAGCGCCCTCGCCTGGCTGGCATTCTGTAGACAAACAAGGCCCCCGCATTTCAGCCATTTACCTGGCAACTCTCCCTGCAGTAATGGCCACATTTAAAATTCAAATTTTATATTAAAAAAAAAGAGCTGAGTGCTTGATTGTAGTTGATCTTTCTGAAGAGGCTGGGAATTACCATCTGATATTAAATGGTGTATAACAAATGCCCGGAGGCAAAGACTCTGTCCAGGGTGTAAGCGCTGGAGCTGTGCTCCTGGGTCCCGCGCCTGCCCGCCCCCCACCACAACCTCTGTCTCTCCTAGCTGTGCCCAAAGCGGGAACACCCGGAGGAACAGCCACCAGCGTAAGATCAACCAACAGGAGGAGAGCTGCCAGAACCTGACGGACTTCACCCCGGCCCGGGTGTCCAGCAGCGTGGACATCTTCACGGCCTACAACGAGACCCTCCAGTGCTCACACGAGTGTGTCCGGGCGTCTGTGCCCGTGTACACCGACGAGACGCTGCACCCGGCGGGGGAGTACAAATCTACGTTCAACGGGAACCGGTAAGCTCAGGGGTGGGCCCAGCAGTGGCGTGGCCCAGCTGGGGATGTGGGGCTGTTCAGGTTACCTCTGGACTACATGGAAGGGCCCAGCATTGCAGATGGCCAATTTAACAAAACAAGAGAGACAAGGTAGATAGAAATTAGCCAGTGTGTTCCCCCCCCCCCAAGGAGAACTTAATAGCACCAGCCGAAATTTCCTTCCAGACCCCCAAACTTGGGGAGCTGTCCATCGGCCCTGGAGTTCCAAGCCAGCCCAGTTGTTATCGACCTGCTGAATATTCGCAAATGATGACCGGTCGTCCCTCCCAGAGCCAGTATCTCCAAGACCCTGTCAATAAAACATCAGCGAGCGCAGCAAAAATATCAAATACCAACCAGAGTCCGGGACCAGACGCTTCTTATTAAATGCTCTTTTTCATTATTCATGTGTGATCCCTCAAAGAAGACATATTCCTATAGCCATCCTGGGAATAGTTAAGAAAACCTTGAGTCAGCTTCTGAAGGTTTGTCCAGAATTAAATTAAAATATCAATACGCTATTTTTTTTAAAGTGAGCAGGAACTCATGCATCATTTTGTAAATTAAAAAAAAAGTCCCCCAAGAACTTAAACATCTTAAGAGGAAATGAGCAGGCCACCAGACTACCCTGAAGGTCTCCTGCAGGGTGAACAGCCCAGGGGACACTGCCCAAGCACTCCTGAGTAGGCCCTCTGGAACTCTGAGCCAGGAAGCCCCAATGCGGGGACCCTTTCGGGAACAGGGGCTGCTGTTTCTGTGTGGTTGGCTGCTCTGCTCAGGACAGGGAGGTGGGGGCTTGGCCATCGAAGGCTACCAGGGCCACCTAGAGTGCCCACGGTTCCCTGACAGCTTCTGTAAGACGCTCCTTCAACACCTTCTTGCCACACCCCTTCTAGTTTCTCCAGGTTGGATTTTCCAGTTCTCCCCTTAGACACCCCCTTCCCTCCCGGGGATGGACAGCCAAGTGTTGATTTCACCCTTGGACATTTGGGGAGCTTGCTGGGGACACCTCAACCTTGTAGGGAGCTGAGTTTGCAAAGAAGTGTCAGAGGGATTTTCCAACCATTTCCCTGAAAGGGCATGCGCTGGTTTGGATGTGAATCCTGGCCAACCAGCCAGAGCTTGGGGGAACAAGGGCTTCAGCCAGGGGTGGAAGGTCGGTCTGACTTTCAGTGTGGGTCCCCTGTGTGCCTGTGTTGTGGGGAGGCCCTGTCCAGGCCAGGGCTGGCACAGCAGGTGCTCTTGTGCCCCATGTGGAGGCACTGGATGGATGGAACATGTTCACGCAGTTTGGCCTAAGGCAATATCCCTTGGATCTCACTGGCCTTGGGACATGGTGGCTTAGTCTCAAAGGTGACAAAGGATGAGGAAACACTTTAGGAGCCAAGTTCTGCCTTTCTGTCTTGTTCAAGAAATTGCATCATGTCTCTGCCATCAGAGGCACAGCCCTGGGCTCTGGACTTGTCCTGCAAATTCCAAAACTAAAATCTGGAAACGGCCCACGTGAGGGGAAGGCCGGCCTTCCGGCCTCTGCATCAAAGTCCTCCTGGCCCTGAATCCCGCAGGCCTGCGTCCTCCAGCCTTCCAGGGTGGAAGGGAGCGTGAGCCCGGTAACACCTCCCCCAGTCTCGGGGAGTGTGTGTGGGGGGTCCCTCCTGCCAAAGACCAGTAGGCTCATGTTGGGGAGTACCTTCTCCGGATCAGTCTCGAGAAGAACCTGCTGTGGGCCCACTGGCGTTCCTGTCATGTGTCCCACGCCAGCAAGCACACAAGCCCATTTCTCTGCTTTCCGCAGGTCCTCTGCTGCCGATCGGCATCTCATCCCTGTGGCCTTTGTGTCTGAGAAATGGTTTGAAATCTCCTGCTGACTGGCCGAAGGCTTTTTTACCTCCTGGGGGCAGGGCAGACGCCATGTGTCTGTTTCACGGTACGTACCTTTCTGTGGACAGTGACTGTTTTCCTCCTTTTTCTACCACCCACTCCCTCCCGGCTCTATTTTGGGATAACTGGGCCCTTCTCCAAGGCGGGTGGGCTTCTCAGGCATAGGCTTTCTGAATGCACACCAGAGGGTGGGGCCTCGGGGCTCCAGGTTGCATTTGGCAGAGCTGCCTCCATGTCCCAGAGAGGAGTCATCGTCACTCTTGATCCCAGGAACATCACGAGTGTCTGGCAGCACCGAGCCATCTCTAAGGAGGGCCATCGAGAGCCGAGCAGCCCCTGTGGTGGGTAAAATCACTCTGGAAACAAGCACAGGTTCAGGTTCTCATTTCCCCACAGGAGGAGCTTAGAGCTGCAGCTAAGCAGGCAGGAATCCGACCCCCAGCACCCGGCTGCGCACGGGGGAGGGCGCAGAGCAGAATTAAAATACCATTTTGAAATATAAAAATAAGAGATAAGAAAGAACATGATAAAAGAAGAAAGTGAAGAGTTGAGACATCTACTAATTTGAAGCCAGGGACCGGTACCAAAACAGGATGAATTTTCCACGCTCTGTTGAATAGGAACATTTGGTTTGCTTTCAATGATATTAACGTGGATGCTAACGTTAAATTGCTTTCTTCTGTGCTGGATCTCTGAGCGCTGGGCTGCCAGGGGACAGAGCGTCGGCACGCACAGGCCTCGAGCACACCCCGGGCAGGGGTTTGCGTTTGGGGTTTGGTTTTCTTTGCAGTCCCAGGCTTGCTAGGGACCCTCGTCCTGCAATCTCCAGATCTTCCTTCTGAACTAGCCACCAGATCCGTTCCACGAGGAGGGAACCCTGTGTCTAGGGTGAGATGTCTGCCTTTGAAAGTATTCTCTTCTTGCTCAGTGCTCACCCTCTGCGTGGGAGAATGAGTGGAAACTACCATGGTCGGAGAGGGGCGAAGGGCCCCAGGGTCTCCAGATTGCAGCTTGCAGCCTTGCGCGGGGCTGGGGAGCCTGCTGCAGGCAGAGAGGCAATGAATCGGCCAGTCCTTAATCCTAGCACTAATGAATCGCACGCTTGCTCCAAATCAAATCTCCAGCCCTCACTTCTGTCCCAAAGCCAGAATGCTCCGCCAGCGGGCAAGGAAATGTAATTAGATTAGACAGGAAACAGGCCGCCTGCGAAGGACTTCGCTGGGCCTGTGTGGGCCAGCAGAGCAGAGGCAGAGACACCGGCGTGCACATCCTCAGGAGTGCATGCCTCTGCCCAGTGTGACAACTCATCAGGGCCACAGACACCCCCTTTGGGGTCCCCCCTGCAAGCTAGCTACAGGAAGCTGCCCTGTGAGATCTATGCAGCTCCCAGGGTCAGGTGGGCACCTGCATCTCTGTTGCAACTCAAAAGTGCATTAAAGCTCAGTTCACTGACCAGGAGGTGCTGGGCCTGCATGTCACACGCCTCTGGTCCCTTCCTCTGGATCTGTGACCTGCAGACCGGAGGCCACACATCTGCTGCTCCCGGTAGCTCCCTGAGGTGGGCATTCGGGTGGCAGTCACCGTGGGCCACTCTTTACCGACAGCACTTGCTTAGTCCTTCCAGCAGCCCCGTTTATAATACCAAGGCCGAGGGAGGGCAGTGACTGGCCACGGTCAGTCAGGTTGTCGGTGGTGGGGCTGCATCGCCCCCAGGCTGCCGGCTCTGGGGCTGCACCCTGCCCACCTATCAGAGGGCCCTGCTTTGCAAGCCCCCTCACTGGGGGGGAAGAGCCCTCCCACAGGGCATGGACCTCCATGCCCGCTCTCCCCAGCCCAGCCCCACACAGGAGGTAAGCTGGGGGATAGGAGAAGGGGTCAAGATGTCCAACTACATCAGCACCTCAGTGACAGTCACCCGACTGAGCAGGGCAGAGGATCAGCTCCTGCGTGTCCAAAGGCCAGAGCTTGGGGACACCCCTCAAATCCAAGAGTGAGAACCCACAGCGCTGGCTTTTACAAAAATATAAAATCAGGAAGGTGTTTTCATTGACTGCTCTGCTCCAGAAAACCTTCCTGCCTCATCAGCCCAGGTCCATGGGGTGCTGAGGCCCCGCACAGCGTTGCTGGGTTCTCCCAGTCCACCAACCCCAGGTGAGGGGCTGCGGTGTGGGTGCCCCAGATGGGCTTGGGGGATTCCACTTCTCAACTCTGCACTGGGAGCTATTTCAGGATCACCCCCACTTAGAGTGTCACTGTGTCCAAGCAGTTCGAGCCCCTCCTTTGGATCTTGAGAGGGGACCCTGGGGAGTCAAGAAGAATCGAGAGTCCTAGAGCCTTGACTCTGGGGTGGCCATGCTCAGTTGTCACGTCTGTGACACAGAGCGGTACTTCACTCCTGGTGGTGTTCGGTAGCCGTGGACCAGGAGGGCCACGCACACCACCTCGTTAGTCCTTGATAAATGTGGAAAGATTCCATCGCCGCACGCGGGACAGACTATTCATCACTCACCAGGCTGAAAGCCTGCAGATTCTGAGCGTCCCCTGATTCTGGTAATTAATGCCCGGACATGAGCATCGAGCAGAGAATAGCCAGGGAGATCTCTCAGATTTACTAGGGTCCTTATTGTCCCTTAAATAAATAGCAATTAATACTAAAACATTTAATTAAGGTTTAAGAGCCAGCGGAGATATTTATCTCTCTCGCACCACTATGAAGACTCTCCAAATGCATTTTTAATGATGATGTAGACATTTGCTATTTCACCATCCCTCGATTTCTCACGCTAACCTGTACGCACCTGTGGGACCGACTGACTGTGGCTGAGTCCCTTCCCTGTGGGCCAGGTGTCCGCCACGCCCGCGGCTCCTGGGCAGTCTTGCACTGGCTTCCCTGGACCCAGCCCCCGAAGTAGATTCTGGCCAGTTCCTGCCTCAGGGCACCATGGCAGGCCACACAGCTCTGGACAGAGACCAAAGGAAGCTGGCCGCCTCTGCTTCCAGGAAGGGGACCCCGGCTGCACACCTGTCCTTGGCTCCTGGGCTCCTGGCTTTCTGTCATTTTTCGTAGAACAGGTAAACCTCAGAAATCCTCATTAGAACTCATTCTGCTCTTCCCATCCGCCAAAGTCGTTTCATTCTGCACAGAGCCTCAAAAGCCATAAAGGCTCTGGAATCCGGAACAAGTAAGAAATAAATCACTGTGTTATTATTTTCAAAATCACACCGAAGACATAGCTAATAAAGAAAAAAAAAGAAAGAACAAGAAATGCACCTGAGCCTTCCCACATTTTTTTTTTAATGCACTGATAGACTATCAAGCTTTTGTAATTCAAAGAAACACTTTCTTTCAAAGCAACATGCGGAGCCTTCTGAACTGACGCTGTGTTCTTTGAGATTCAGCACCAAGAAAACTCCGGGGCAAAGTCACCCTTTCGGGCTGTAGAGGAACTAATCGCAATGACTGAGCCCGGGGGGACATGGCTGTAGCACACTCGTTCTCTGGGTTCCACAGAAGCAGAGGCTGGGCGTCACACCCAGGGAGCCTGCGGATGCTAGCAGCCCGAGTCTCCTTCCAGGCAGCAGAGGGCAGAATTTATCCCAGATCCCGATCTGGAAGATCACTTTGCTACACACCACGCAGCTTCTGTGCCACTGCCCGAGGCGTTTTTGACCAGCCAGGGGTCCAGGGTGCCTCCTGCATCCTTCCCACCTGGCCTGGCCTCCTCGTCCTCCGGCCTTTGTGCCAGGCTGAGAGGCTCTTGCATGGAGCCTTTAGCATGGAAAATTCCAAGCACTGCCTGGGAGCTGAAGTTGGAGCAGCAGAGTTCGACAAGAACTTAGGGCATACCTGGAAGGTGCTGGTGGCTCCGCCGGTCCCTCCTCCCTGGCCTGATGCTGGGAGGCTGCCTGCCCTTGCAGGAAACTCTCCACCCCCTGCAAGGAGCTGCGACTGCCATCAAAGTGCCCATTCCAGATACAGGGTTAAAGCCACCTCTCTCCTTCTGTCTGTCTGTCTGTCTCTCTCTCTCTCCCTATCTCTCTTTTTCTTCATCCAGAGGCACTGCGGTAGAGATGCCTGTAGAGGTGGAAGGGACCCCCTTTCCCACATGGCTAAAGATGTCAGGCACTCAGGGACCCTAGCTCCCCTGAGATGTGGCCCTCTATCAGCACTCCCCTGCACACCGCACCTGCAGGTTTCAGACTGTGAAGGGTCTGTCTCAGGGACCCACGATCAGGCTCCTTTAAGGCCATGCCTCTTCTCTTAGCTTCCAGTCGTCTGCATCGGTTTCCACTCTGGCAGGCCCAGGGCTGGAACCCAAGGGAGCCAAAGACAACCTGACTGGAGACCTCTGTTCTCCCGGAGTGTCAAGCTAGCCATGGACACACGGTGCACACATGCCCAGCTAAGAATCACCTCAGACCATCCTGCACCTGAGAAGTAACAGGAGAGGACAGGAGTGCACAGCAATGAAAGCAGAACTAGGAAGGGAGAGGGGGTCCAGGGAGGAAGGCTGGCCATCTGAATCCCAGGGGACTCCAGGTTGGGGATCTGCCATCTGAGGTCAGGGCATGACATGGTACGTGGGAAGAGGGAGAAGGAAGGAGGGAGAGGTGAGGAGGCAGTGACCGTGTCTAGGATGGTGCTGTGAGCTGGCCCCGGGGGCAGGGGACTTGTGAGTAGGGAAGCGCTGGATGAAGTCCACCTGGGAAGGCCTCCAGGAGGAGGCTGGCCAGGGAAGGGGTGGGGCTCTTCCTCCCACCTTGATTTAAGTTCAGGATCCAGGACCTGAAGCAGCCGTGGGCCATGGTTCCCCAGGAAACCTTTCTCACGAGGATGTATGACATATGACCTAGGGTCTCATCCTGGAAACACTGAGTGGAAGTTGGGCGCTATCAGTTATAATCAGGGGGACATGGATGGCAGCCTCAACCAGAGACTCTCAGGGACACCAAGGGGTGCCGTGCCCAGCTGTTAGTGACCCCATTTTTCATCTTTTAAAAAAATGTTCCATGCCGGGTGTGGTGGCGCATGCTTGTAATCCCAGTACTTGGGAGGCTGAGACCAGAGGATCCGGGTTCGTGGCCAGCCTCAGCTACTTAGTGAGGTCCTCCACAACTCAGTGAGACCCTGTTTCAAAATAAAGAATAAAAAATAGGGCTGGGGGTGTAGCTCAGAGGTAGAATGCCCCTGGGTTCAATCCCCAGTACCGAAAAAAAAAAATGTTCCTAGTTGAGGAAAATATACATAACAAAAGGTTTACCATTTTATCCATTTTTAGGGGCACAGTTCAGTGGCACTGGGGACTTTCACATTGCTATGCAGCCACCACCACCGGCCCTCCCCAGAACTCTGTTAGAATGCACCCCACTAAACACTAACCTCCCCTTCCCCAGCCCTGGCACCTCCACACTGCTGTCTGTCTCTGTGCGTGTGACCACTCCATGTTCCTCACCTGAGCCAAATCACACAGTATGTTTTAACTTTCAAAAAATGTGAATGAAGATAGGCACGCAAGAGGGATATTTCTCTCTGTGAAAAATTACTTCATTTTTTGAAACATTTTTCTTCCCCAAATCCTGGAAATGTGGAGGACATGGACAGGGGTAGGACATAGCTAAAATAAGGATACCAGAGGGGTCAAATGTTGTTCCAACAGGACATTCCGTTTCTCTTCTCTTCCCTTCCTTTCCTTCCTTCCTTCCTTCCTTCCTTTCTTCCTTCCTTCCTTCCTTCTTCCTTCCTTCTTTCTATTGAACCCACAGGCATTTTACCTTCAAAGTATACCCCCAGCCCTTTCTGGGTTTTTCTTTTCTTTTGTTTTCTATTCTTTTTTGTAACAGGGTCTCTCTAAGTTGCTGAGAACCTTGTTAAGTTGCAGAGGCTGGTCTCAAACCTGCGATCCTCCTGTCTCAGGCTCCCAAGTACTGTACTGGGATTACAGGGATGTCTGGGGCCTGGCTTCCTTTATCCAGATTGGTGGAGTGCTAGGGAAGGAGCCAGCACCCTCCCCCACCCCATCCCCTTTTGGCTAGCCCAGTGCACTGAGGCTCTGGCCACAGACAAGGAAGCAGTGCTGAGCAGGAGCAGCTGCCCTGGGGCCTGCCAGCCTCACTGGCTGCTCTCAGCACGTCCTACATCCTGCAGGTGCATCTAACCTGGTGCCCGTCATCCCTCAGTCCCGCCAGAGTCTCAGGGGTGGGAGAAAGAACTCCAAACCCAAGTCCATTGAGGAGAACCGGGTAACAGTCCTGGTCTGCTATCCATTGAACCTACCTGGGGAGTTCTTCAAAACCAGTATTCACAGAGCTGGGATGGAGCTCAATGGTAGAACACTTGCCTAGCATGTGCAAAGCCCTGGGTTCAATGGCCAGTACTGAAAAAAATATCAAATAAACCCATAGTCAGCAGCCCCTCCCAGGTGACCTGCTTCTGGGCCTCCAGAGGTTGCCCAGGAATCTGTGTTTCAGCAAAACTCCAATGGTGACTGACCAAGTGGGTCTGGCCCCTCACTGGGTGGGCAACTACTGGGCTGGGAAAATGCCAGTCAACTGCTCTCCCAACTTCATCAAATTATTGGGGACCCCCCAATTTCTGGTTTGTATCATCTGCATAGACCAGGTGGCGGCATCTTCCCTTCCTGTTTGAGGGTCCTAATTGCCTGTCACTGTGGGGGAGCTGGTGGGAGTTCTGAGTAACAGTGGAGACACACAAATAGCACCCAGCCCCTATAACCGACAGGTAGCTTTGAGCAGAAGTGTCCGTGACTGGGCCGTGCTGGTTCCCTCTCTCCTGGCCATGCCCAGGAGCACTGCAGCCCCTGACTCAGGGACTCTGCAAAGAGTTTAGGGTACCCAGAGTGCAGGACGGGGCCCAGCTGCATTCAGAAACGACATGGTGGACACCTGATTGAATGAGCCCCGACCATCGCCTCCTTCCCAACTGGGCTTGCTCTGGAGCTTAGAACATCCAAGTCTAGCAAAACCACCCAGACACACACACCTGTCAGACTCTGGCAGCTCTCACCTGTGCTCACCTGGAGTCAGGGAGACCCCAGCGCCCACCTCCAGCAGGAGAGAGCTCTGGTTTGGAAATGAAACGCAGTCGCTCAGGGTGAGGGCAGTCCGTGGGTTCTATATTTCCTCCCACGCCTGGCTGGGCAGATATTGCTACTTAGACCCAAGGGTGACTAACTCCCTGGCTAGCAGATTCGGCTCCCCATTTCAGAGGTGCACAGGGAAGCTGGGATGGGTCTCTCCTCCCCTAACCGCAGCCAGGCCGACTCACCTGCTTTCTCCCTCTGCAAGGTGCCCTCTCGGGGAGGCCCAGGAGGGAGGTTTCTGATGAGATCATTAGTCTCTGCTAAGTCCTGGCTCAGCCTCTGGGTGGCAGGTTGAAAGGGACCCCATTCCTTCACAGGCCAGAGCTGGACAGGGAGTGACCACAGGGTGGGCACACTCAGGTCGAATGTTATGCACACTTGGGGTATAGTGCCCCCATGAGTTAGTGGAGGGAGTGGGCCCATTGGCTTCCTAGGAATCCTAGAGCAACATAGAGTTCATAATTAGCACAAGGGCGGGACCCCCTGGTCATAGCCCCAGAATGGCTAAGGTTTGTTCCAATTCCTGATGACCAATTCTCAAGAGACATCCTTCACGTCCTGAGGCCTCTCTGGTGTCTGCAGACTGAGGACAGCGACCGGGCTTTGCGTGTGGCACGGGGGGCCTCCCGAGCCTTGTCACGCCTGGGCTCGCTGCCATCTAATCTCCTCTTGTTTTCTTTCCACACAGGATTCCGTTGGTGAACCTGTAAAAACAAAACAAAACAAAAAATACAAAACCTAAAACTAAACTATCCAAGGGGGAGGGTCCCCACACCTGCCACCTCTGTTTGCCGGTGGGAAACTCGCAGAGCAGGACGCTCTAGGCCAAATATATTTTTGTAAAAATTGCTCGTGCCTATGGGCGACCGCCTTCTCCCAGAGTTTTCATTGGAGAACAGAAAGAAGAAATACAAGAAGGGGACTGGAGACAGAGAGAAAAGGACACCAAGCAAAATGGACAGGAGGAGGCATCCGACGCCTGGGATTTGTTACCACGATTCTGAACCTGTGCCAATAATACCATTATGTGCCATGTACTGACTGGAGAGGCTCGGCCGTGGAGCCAGAGCTGCGCAAATCACGCGTAGAAATCTTACAGAAAACAGGGGTGGGAACCTTGTCCAATAGAGTCACTATTTCTGGTTAATATACATATATAAATATATAAATACCAACAGACACACACACCCTTTTTTTGTACTGTAGCAATTTTTGAAGATCTTCAATGTTCCTTTTTAAAAAAAAAAACAAAGAATTGTGTTATAGGTTACAAAATCTGATTTATTTACCATGCTTAGTATGAACAGAATAAACCAGTATTTTCTACTTGGGCAACCTCACACACACACATGCACACCTGCACACACAAACAAACACACATATATATGCATATACTGGAAATACGGTTCCACAGGTGAGCATATTCTTTTTTCTTCCTGGTGACCTGGTCTTTCATCACCGCTCACCCCAGGGGGACAGCCTCGACCCAGACGACGAGGCCCTTACGTGACATCCTGTGTTTGCTGGGTATTTGCTGATTGGCGCCAAGTGTGTGATTTGTTATCTTGGGCCAGAATCAAGATCGCCATGGTTTTCTATATATATGTATACACACACGTGCATAAATGTTATCTTTCTTCATTCGATCGTGTGACGATGCTACCTAACAGCCGCGTGCTCACTGACGTGGCTGGCTGCTGAGAAGTTGGGGCTGAGCACCAGGTTGGGCGGGTGGCTGATTCTCGAACATTTGTGTTATACAAGCATAGACTGAATTAAAGGAATTTTCCAGTTCCAAAATGCAAAGGGATATATCCTTACACCGTGTGTGCATGTGTCAGCAGGGCAGCACTCCGAAATGCACAAGGGCTCTGGTGTGGAAATGAAATCCAGTCACTCCGGGTGCGGGCAGCTGGTGGGCTCTGCATTTCCTCCTGCACATGTCTGGGCAAATGTTGCTGCTTTTGCTTGGGCCCAGTGGTGACTGAATGCCCATGGAAACTGTAGGAAGATGCTGTTCTCTCGCGGGCTCCCATGGGCCCACCATTGGGTTTTGTGGTTAAGAATCCTACTATGCAGCGTCCAGGGGAAATAAGGGTCCCAGATGTCATGTTGTTACAGAGAATGCCCACTGCACCCACTGTGTTAGAAATACCAAGCCCCATACCAAAGGCTTCCTGTGCCCTAGACTTGCTGGCAGTAGAGGGCTCAGTACGGCATCTGGGATCCATCTCAAGGCCCCACACTCCCACCTTAGAGGCAGAAGCAAGATCAGAAGTGGGTGGTCTCTCCCAAAGAATGCGTTTCCTACACACATGGCTCAGGTGCGACTTCGCTTTCACTAGTAGAATTTGTTGACAAATGGAGGGAAGTCTGCGGACCAGGTTAAAGGTGAAAGGCAAGACAACTCAGCTTGCCTCCGCTTCTTGGCCAGGCTTCCCAAGTTCTGATTCTTCCCTGAGACTCAGTTTCCCTCCGAAACACCTTGGGATATGCTGGAAAAATTTCCTTTGTTCCTCTGGAGATGGTGAAAGTAGAAAGGGCCGTGGGGTGGGGGGGGGGCATGTTTCTCTGTCACTGTCCTGTGACAGACAGTCTGTATTCATGGCTTGCTCAAAAATTAGGGAAGCTCTTCTTTTTGTTTTTGTTCTGTCCTTTTTCCCGAGGCTTTGGCACATACCAAGACAACACAAGCATCTGCCCCTGGCATTTGACTGTCTCCGTGTTCCTGGGACTCACCTGCATGGCCCTCGACCCGTATCATCTCTCTGTATCATGAGCTTCATCCATCCCATTCTCCTCAAATCCCTCTCCTGCAGGAGGTGGGCGCTGGGGCCTCCCTGACTCCAGGTGAGCACAGCTCAGTATGAGCGCAGGTGAGGGCTGGCAGAGTATGACAGGTATGTGTGTTTGGGGGGTGGCTCTGGACTTGGATGTCTGGTTGGAAAGGAGATGATGGCCAGGATCCTGTTCACTCAGGTCCCCACCCTATCCTTTCTGACTGCAGCTTGGCCTTGTGCTGTACTCTGGAGCCCTGAACTCTTTGCAGAGTCCCTAAAACATTGAAGTCTAGAGGGAAGGTTAAAACAAAACTCTCTCCCACCCATGGCAGCCCCACTGGAATGTATTCAGGGCAGAGCTGTGAGAGCTACACAGGTGCAACCCCTGAGTGTAAATGCATGCATAGTCCACACCAGAGAGTCTAGAAGCATCTGCGCTAATGTCCATCAAGGCTGCTGTTTCCTGATGATGGAGGGAGGGGATGGGAAGGTGTTTTATTTTTAAATGGTTACCTTATTTCCCTGACCCCTTGACTGGAAACATCTGTGGGAGAGGAGATGAACATGGGAGCTTGCAGCCCTACTGGACTCAGCTGGCCACAGTAAAGGGCACACAGCTGCAGCTCAGGAGCTGCGGGCCTCGGGCCAGGTGCGCTCACCCCAGAGCGTCCCGAGGTGGCGAGGCAGGCTGGAGGGGTGCCTCTGCAGTCCTGGGCAATGCTCTGAGTCTATGTTCCCTCTGGTTGTCTTGTCCACTCAGAGGTCATGAGCGGACGCCCTCCCCCAAGACCTGGGTCTTATATTTGCTTTAGCTTCTCTTTCCTCATGAAAACAGTTCAAAGGACTGTGACATGGTTTGGTGAGGTTCCCAATTTTTTTTTTTTTGTTCACTTCATTATCCCTTCGTTTTTTTTTTCCACATCTCAAACCCCTAAGGCAGCGTGCTGACCAGTGTCTGCTGTCTACCCATCGGCCTTGACAGCTTTTCAAACAGCTGGGGTTTGGCTCTGGGAACTGTTCACTCCTTCTTGTTGTATGGCCAAGTCCACTTCTAGACTTAGTCACTTCCAGTCTTACACCTATCATGTCACTGTCATCTGACTGAAATACGAGTGTCAGTGCTTTGTTCGAGCTTTGAGTTGAAAGGCAAGAATCTTTAGCATGGCTGCGGAAGCTTCCCGGTCCCTTCCCACTCTGTTCAGATTCCAGAAAAATCCAGGGTAAAACCAAGCCGTGTGTCTGCCCCTCTCCTCAGCCATAGCCTTCTTGGGCATGGTGTGTCCACGTGGTGACACACCAGAATCATGGGGATTTTTGGTGTTCTCACTTGGTATAGTCCTGTGCTCTGACTTCCTCTCCTGTGTTACTGGTCCTTCCCAATCTTGAGTCTGAGCAGACTTCTGCTGAGTCCAACTCCCAGATGTTCCCTTGTCCTTCCCGGAGCATTTTACTCTTGAAAACTTGGACTCACCAACTCCCTGAAATGGAGCACCAGCAATCAGCCATTACTACTATGATCTTGCCATCTTAAGTGCTTCTCAAAACTGTATCATCTCCTCATAGCCATATTTTGACATTAGGCAGAGCCTTCCCTATAGGTTTCGGTGTTCAGGCATCTTGTGTGTGGCTGTCTGTTCTGTCAGCCAAGTCATAAAATGAACTTTGGACGATCTCTATTTTGACTCTCATGCCCATGGAGTGAGATTTCATTCTTTCATTTCTTTTTTTTTTTTTTTTTTTTTTTTTGCGGTACCAGGGATTGAACGCAGGGGCGTTCTACCTCCGCGCTACGCCCCCAGCCCTATTTTTAATACTTTATTTTGAGACTGGGTCTCACGAAGTTGCAGAGGGCCTCACTAAGTACAGAGAAAGAGAGAGACAGGGAGAGAGAGAGAGAGAGAGAGAGAGAGAGAGCATGCGCACGCACGTGCATGCGCGAGCTGAGGCTGGCCGCGAACCCGGATCCTCCGGTCTCCGCTTCCCAAAGTACTGGGATTACAAGCGTGCACCACCACGCCCGGCTTCATTCTTTCATTTCTTATCCCACATGACCCAGGATCTTCCAAAGCTCAAGAAACTGGGATGACTCTTGGAAGACAAGACAGGAAAATGGCTGAGGCCGGGACTCACAGCTCTATTATGGCCAGGCTGGATCTTCTCAGTTATTCATTTCAAAATGGCGCTAGAACGCACCTTTTCTTTGTTGATTCGTTGGTGCCATCACCGTCTTTCATCAGAGATCTCAGTGTAAACAAGTCTTGATGCTTCACTGGGCTGTCCTACCCTGTCTCTTCCATAGACACCTCCTTCAGGTCATGATGGGGAAAGATACCTAGACCCCTGATTTCTGGAGCCACTCTTGTTTTAGCTTGTGAGTTCCTTGAGATGACGCCACTCACATAAGCAAATGGAAGGAAATGACTTCCTGTCTTACCATAATTGGTGGTTGGACATCCATCTGCTCATCCAAGAGGTCCCTGTGTTGGTCACACAGCTGCAAGCAAGAGGGGCATGGTCCTGCCTCTGTGGGTGCATTCTACTGGGGGAGAGCCAGATAATCAGCAGAGAAACACCACACACACAGATATACCTGGTGGAGGGACAGTGGAACAGAGAGATGGGAGAGAGCATGAAGGAGGCTGTGCCTCTTCTTCCTGCCATCTTCTTTTGGGAAATCATTGCTTGCTCACTGAGGGATGGTCTGGGGTCGGATGGGGCAAGAAACGTGGTCTTACCTCTTGGACAAGAATGCAGAGTGCCAACATAAAATGTCTCATTGTCACAGGTTCTGCCTAGCTCTCCACTAAGCTCCTTGATTCCAGTTGGGGTGGTACTGCAGGGGTAGCAGAGAGGGCCAGGATGAACAATATTACCCTGATGATGAACTTGCCCCCATCCCTGAGCACTATCTGTCCTGGACCCCTCCTCATGCTCATCCTACCTGCCAAGAAACCATCAGGTCCACCAGGTCTCAAGGAGGATGAGGGGCTGAATGACAGAGACTCAGCCTCCAAGGGGCATCTCTCCTGGTACCAGAAAGCAGCTGCCTTTTTGGAGACTCCCCCCCCACATGAAGCCCACTTAACTTCATCCTCCTTAAACAACATCTGCTTTTAAGTAAGCAGTTATTCCCATACATGCCGTGATTCATGTAATTCTGGAATGGTTACTTGGGTGCAGTTTGTCAATTTTCTCTGCTGTACTGTTTTCTGATTGTTTGTTTGTTTTCCTGTGCAAATAGCACAGCCCACATAAATGAGCCAAGCTCTCATCATCTGAGAATCTTGGTTTATTCTTCCCACTTATTTTGCATTGATGTGCTGCCTATGATGAAGATAAGCTCCTTCTTCTCTCTGAGCCAAGATTTGTGCATTAGTTACTCTCAGAATAATTTTTGGGGTGTTCAGGGAGGTCTTAAATGATTGTTTGGCATTTAGAAATATGCTAGCAGCCCTTCCTTCCAGTAGGTGTGAAGCACGGCTGTGTGTGGTTGCATTATTTCCTGGTTTAGAGTTTGTGTTCAGGAGTAAGGAGTGGGTGAAGAGGTTTAGGCAGGGCAGCATCTTCTTTTCAGCCACCTTAGTCATCAAATAAACAAAAGAATGGGCTTCTTCTGCCCTCAAATCATTCTAGAGAGCTCTCAGCTAGCAAGCTTGCAGGAGCCAATCTTCAAAGTTCACATCGGTCACTGTGTGCCCAGGCAATCCTGAGCTAGGAAGCTTAACTCTGCACGGCTCAGAAAGGAGCAACCTCACCCTCCCCTCCCACTGGAAACACAGCAGCCCCAGCAGAACAGCCAGCCAGGCACAGAAGTGCTTTGGTTGCAGAGGGCTAGACATGGGGCCTGCAGGTGACTACAGTGAGCTGGGAGCTTGTCCTGTGTTTTTTTTTTTTAAGCCATTAGTGCATGGACAGCAGGGGGCGAGGGCTTTTCTCCATGGGTGGTAAACACTTCAGTGACAACAGGTCCAGGGCCCACACCTGTAAAAGCGCAGCCATGCCCAGGGGTAAAAGCAGCCCAAGAGAACAGTCAAGTCAGTGTTAAAGTGTGTCTGTGTTGGCGCTTATGCTGTAAATTCATCCTTCCAGTAGCTTCGTTGTCTTTTCCTCTTGATGGATTCCCTCCTAACTGTTTTAAGGGTTGCTGCATATAGAATCAAGAGAGTGATTTTGAATGAACCTGTGAATCTAAGTCATATATGGGACAGCCTTGGCTTAAGACACAGGGTATAAACAGGGTTGCCTTGCCTGTCCGCATTACTTAAGATGGAGAGTTTAAACCGTCGGTGAGAAGTGAATGCATAATAAGAGTGAATGCATAATTAGCCATGTTATGTTTTCTCCTGCAGGTTGGAATCAGAACACATGTGTTCCACAGATAATATTCAATTAAATGGGTTAATATACTAAGCCAAGAGAGTTGTTGCGACATCCCCGTGGGGCTGAATTTGCTCCTGTCAATATCTTGAATTCCACAGTCCCACATCTGTCGAGGAACATGTGGCAGGCATGGAAGCAGAGAGCATCAGATTGTGGGAAATTTCCCTTTTATAAAAGTTAATTAGTTCTGTCTCAGGTGGTCTTTTTTAAAAGCAAAATCCCCTGGAGACTCGAGTTTCCATGTAGAATTTTACCTTCAGATATGAGCCACACTAAAGAACAGCTCCCTGCAAATTTTGTCCTGATGTGACCTCACTGAGCTGATTGTGTGGTTAGCTTTTGTCCAATTCCTGAAATTCTGTAATAGAATTCTTTAGTGGTGATTTTTACAGCTTTGGGTTGGTGAATTGCAGTTATTGCTCGTCTTACTGAATTGGGCAAGTTATTGCTTCCAGAGAACCAGGGACAGATTTGGCCATGGGAGAAGCAACAGCTCTGCAGTCCTGAGTTCTACTTTTTGGCATCATGATGTCCCATGAAAACTTGTAGCCACTAAAAATCAATGATAGGTTGTACTTTCAAGGCCCTCAGTATAACTGGTTCAGATAATTGTACAGGGAGCTGTAGGGGCTCAAATGTACCCATGCTGGGGCTACAGTCCCATTCTTAATGAACTCATCCTACCATTGTCTACTCTTCAGCTAGCTTAAGCCAACAGGGACAATTTTGAACCCACTGTGACACCCCATTCCCAATTCCCAACCTTTGGAGGACTAATTTGGCATGAGGGAGGGAGAGAGAGAGGAGGGAGGGAGGGAGGGAGGGAGAGAGAGAGAGAGAGAGAGAGAGAGAGAGAGAGATTTTTCCTAAAGTCTCAGGCTGATAAAAACCACCCAAGGTAGCATCAAGCCAATAGCATTGGACAAGGTTTTCAATAACCTGGCAGCTGCCACCTCCAAGGGAAAGGGAGAAGGAACCCTCTCCCTCTGCCTCCAAACTCTATGCTGGCTGAGAATTCCACTCTATCATTTCTCTTGCATGTACATGGATTCCTAATACAGAGTTATGTGACCACCTACAACTTAGGGTCTACAAAGCAACATGGGCACTCTTTCATGAGTGGATAGCAAGTCAGCATGATCCTAGAGAGTTCTGGGGAGGCGGATCCTCTATGGTGCTCTTAGATAGGATGCCACTTCTACATGCAAGCACAATAATTCTCTCAGTTAAGGGCCTTGAAGATGAGGAGGGGCTGCTGGTTTGGGAAAGTCAGCGGGAGTGACAGACCAGGCATTGGACACACCGTCCTTGAGTTTCATGGGCAGCATCTACAGACATGTTCTGTTATACTTTCTGTATTGTTTTTCATTTGTATTTGGGTCACTTCCTCTGATGCCAGAGACTGAAAGGGCCCTGTCAAAAGTTATTTCTCAGGCAAGTGATGATAACTCAATCCTTAAAGATGGACTTCCAACCTGGGTGACACGCAAAGGTTTGGTAGATGTCAAGATCTGTCACGTGTCCCGCTGGTTGGTGTGAAGACAGAGGCCACAATCCGTGGCACCTGAAACAGGGTGGTGAAAGGGAGAGGAGGAAACTTGAGAAGCTTTGGTAAGAAACTTTAAGATTTGGAAGAAGCACGTGACCCATTTTTGGTGTCAGGTAATTGTTTTCTTAAAACACTAGAGAGTTTTAGTGTTTTAGATGTCCTCTTCTTCTGGCAGCCCCATTAGGACCATTTATTCTTACTTTCTTCAAGAAGCAAGATGGTGTGTGTTGGAGCCCAGGGCAGGGTTAACCTCCAATTAAAAGGATAGAAAGCAGACCAGCAACCACAAAGCCTCACATGAACTTTAGTGACCTTCTTGATTATATTCAGTTAACTTATTATTGATATATGGATCAACGAGAAATGCATGGGTCTAAAACTGAATATGCAGTCACTCCACACCTGTGCTTCAATGTTAGGTCCAGAAAGTGTTGAACTGGATGTTGGAGAAAGCACATTAATAATATCTCCTAAGTCTTTATGTAAGCTTATTACAAAAAAATCAGAAAATGCTAATAACTAGACAGAAGAGAAACATCTGAAACCCTTAAATTATTGTTTAATTTGGTGGAAATTATTCGTTAAATGTTGAAAGCGTGGGGACAAGTCAGAGATCTCCCCCTGGTTAGCACAGCTGACCGTGTACATTGAATCTGGCTCCGAGGTATGTTTTATAAAAAAGGATTCCAATGAGCCTTCGAGTGCATCGTGGCCAGTTTAACTTGTGATTGACTACCCTCGCCATCAATCCTGAGTGTGTCTCTGTGATTAGGTAGGAAAGGCGGCCAGCCATTCTGATGTTGGCTTCCACACCGTCAGGCGTTGGCCATTGGGCACATCTGGGCATTGAGGTGGAATAAACAGAATGCTTAGAGAAACATCCCAATTATCGACTGGGCTCTTCACAGGGGGCATCTATCCGAGAATGACAGATCCAAGGAGCAGAAGACCCAGGCCCATTTCCATACTCCCGGTATGTTTGAATAACACTTGGATTCACCAGGTCACATTACATAAATCTCAAGCCAGAGCCGCGGTCCCCCACCTCCTCAGCTTTCACCATGGAACTAGAAACTCACAGACTGTGAACCTGCACCACAGGACAAGAAACTAAGTAGCAATGGTCACCTGGGACTGTTTTCCCACAGGTTTTCAGTCGAATGTATCAGTCCTTTATTTCCTCCCCTCTACTCATGTATAGCAAAACTGGGTTTATTTTGATTTTCCTAAATTATTTTCTGATACAATAAACTGTTAACTGTTTATTTATACTTTTACATGGCGCACTTGTTCTTTTTCAAAAGAAAAACAAAAGCTCCTCTGTTTCCATGTCCTTCATAGATCTATATGTTGACATGTCATCGTCTCGAAAGGGTTAAACTCTGTAGTTTAATACTGTGTTTTTCCTTAAATGCATATCATGATCATGTCAATAAACAGAAGCGACACAAATATTTGGGTGGTGGGGGGGGTAACGGGCTGGGTGGACTTTTCTTCTAGATTTTTTTAAGTTGTTTCTGTATTTCAAAGCTATGTATTTGGAAAACATTGTAAATGCAACACACACATATATAATATATATTAACTTTCCTGTGTATATTTAGTACTCTGATATTGCTATTAAAAAAACATAATATGAAAAAAAAGAAAAAAGAATCACCATGAGTTCAGGCCATGACCTCACGAAGATTTTATAAATGCTATTTGTTTACTTACTTGATTTTTAATGATATTATTGGAGACTTCCTCTAAGAATTCCTGTTTCTATGCCCTGGATCACAGTCTAAGATTTCTTCCCTACCGGTGAATTACTCATAAACCAGTGCTCTGTCCACTTAAACAACTGGGCCAAAATTCCCAAGTCTTTGTTTTTGGGCCCTGGGATTGGTTCTAACAGGGTCTGGGTCAACGGGAAGTTTCCTCAATGTCCTACTCTAGACCACCAGCATCTGCAGGTGCAGGGTAGGGAGCTCCTGTGGTTCTGTTATGGACAATGTGAAGCCAGATTGTGTCCACAAAAATCCCTGCTGAGGAAACCACTCCCAGGGGGAAAGATTGGCCCCAAGTTTATAACTGTACACTAGCACCCAAGCAAGAAATTCCAAAAGGCCTACATTATCAGTGTCAGGAGACAGGTCATGCTCAAGCAAAATTTACAGAGGGCATAGGAGAGCTCTGGCTACTTCCAGATGGCTCGGATCACGTGGATCCTGTGTGAACAAGGTCTCTGCCTCTAGAACAGTGGTGTTCGATGGGATGTGATCCATCCCCACACCTCCACAGATACACCCAGACCACAGCTGGCACTGTCTAAGACATACAAGTGGGCAAAGGGTACAACTGGCATTGAGTAGGTAGGGATGCTGCTAAATATTCCCATGGCACAGGATAGTCCCACCAAAAAATTATCCAGTGGAAAAGGTGGCAATGCCAAGACTAAGAACTGCTGCTCTAGACCCCGAAGGAGGGCCAGACTTCTCTCTGCTTCTGCTGGGAGGCAGGATTTCCACCCTAATGTGGATTTGAAGGAGAAACACTCACATGAGCAGCAGAGGATCTCTGCCCCGGGCCAGTGGGATCTAAGACTTAGTCTAAGAGCTCAGGACTGACAGGGAAGCCATGCTGCTCAGCCCAGGTATGTTCTACATTTGCTAAGTATCTTTTCATGTGGCTGAGGCAACAGACCTCCAAGGTCAGACCTGTCATCAATGGTCCCATTTGCTAGATGGGACTGACCAAGACACAAAGGGGTCACCCGGCTTCTGAAGGCCCCTAAGCCAGGAAGAGGATAACAAACTGGACCCAGCCCCTTGCCAGATGCACCCCGACTCCAGCCACAGGGCACATACCTCGAGCAACATCGCCCTGGCATGATTCGATGGATTCTTTGTTTGTAGGCTCTTCTTTCTTAGCAAGGCCGAGGACCGGCAGCAGGACCATAGAGGGAGGTGGGCAGTGCACAGTCACAGAATCAGCAGCACAGCCCAGCAGATCTGCACGTGAGGAAAGACCCAAAGCAAAGGTCCACAGAGGTGAAGAGGTGCGGTCTCAGCCATCTTCCCCCTCTCTTTTAAAATTTTTCTTGACACTTAATTGTTTATACCTTTATTGGTGTATTGTAACTCTACATCGTACTGAGATTCGAAGTGATACAGTCATACATGCACGCAGCCCTTGGTGTATTTCCCTCCGCATCCCACCTTGCTCCCCCAAGTCACCATCCTCTCTTAAAAGGAAAAACACAATAAAAGAATATAGATATGCTGGCAACTGGAAGCAGCGGGTACAGCCCTCTTTATGAACTTGGAAGGAACATCATTTATCCCTAATTAGCTCTTGGGAGGGGCACCCATCCCTGGCCCTACCCCACACCCACTGCAGAATCGATGGACATTGTACCTGGTGCCTCATCTGGCTCTCACTAGGGCCTTGACTCAGGTCCCAGCTTCCACGCCCACTGGCTCAGCTTCCTGTGGTGCTCTTGTCTGGCTTTTTATACACGCCCCCAGAGCTCCATGTGTTTGCGAGGCTCTGGGCTGGCAGATGGCTGCGATGACCACTGGCTCCCCAGGGAAAGCCCTCCAGAGTCAGTGAGGGGGTTAATGCCCCCAGACACATTGATGAATGGGATACATAACTGCCTTTAACAAGCTGAAAAAACAATGCCGCTTTGGTCATTTAACTGATTTAAACAAATCAACAGCCTGGATGCCATTAAAATAAACTCAATTTGCTCACCAGTGAGAGGGGGAAATTGGGTTTCTAGTATCCATTTGCTAGTGCATAGTGCTCTTGTCTTTGAACCGAAGCCAAGAAAATAAACACGGGGCCCCAATATGGTAGAAGAGATTTGGCAGAGTGGCCGATGATGGGTTTCTGAACATGACATCAGAAACGCTGCAGCCCGGGTGATAGTCAGGGAGGCGTCCCCTGTGCAGGGAAGAGGGCCAAGCACTCGGGCTGGGGTGGCATGTTACAGAATCTCCTAACAAGGGTCCCTACCATCCACAGGGAGGCAAAGAAGGCAGGGAAGTATGCTTTCCTGGAGCGAGGAACTCCCCACATCCCTTCCCTTGAGAGAAAACCGTTCAATAGTCTAAAAATCAAAGTACATTTTGGGTCAGCTACAAAACCCAGCAAGCTGGGCTGGAGCCAAGCTAGGAAAGATCCAGGATCCCGGAGCCTGCAAGTGTGCAGGTGCACTCTGCCCCGGCTGCCATTGGCCGTGCCCGGGAAGCAGTGCTCTTTCAAATCCATCTTCTCCTGGCTTTCATTGGTGGGTGTTCACTTCCGAGTCAAGCATTCAGGTTCTAAGAAGGTTCCCTTAGGACAGTGGTTCTTGGAGGATTCTGTACATCTGGAATACTCCTTTCACCCCTGCATAAACATCTGGCACTGTCTAGAGACATTTTTTCTTGACGCAACTGCTTGGAGAGTACTTCTAGTTAAGATTTGCTGCAACGCGGTGGAGGAGGGGGAGGTCACGCTGCAGGTGAGAGACACTTAGCAACTTACTGTGTGACCTGATGGTCTCTTCCCCACCCACTCGCCTGTGATATGAGAGTCTGGCCTTGAGAGTCTGGCATGTAGAAGTTCAAGGTTGGCTGAGGATACTGCTAAACATTCTACAGTGCATGGCACAGCCCCGCTGCAGAAATCCCCCAGCCTCAAATGCATCAGTGCTGACCTTGAGGGAGGCCGGGGCTCACCTCCTCACAGAGGGCAGTTCTGAATGGGCTGAATGCTTATCCAAGACATCCAGTCACACATTGGCTGCTTCCAGGACTGACCATCGAGTCTCCTGCAACTAGCAGCTCCATCGGAAGACAGAGGTAGCATCCCAGGAACAAAGTGTGCACCCTGCTTTCTCAGTTTTGTTTCATTGTAGTCTGGGTTTAGTAGTTTGCTAGGGATGCTGTGACTAAGTGCCACAAACTGAGTAGCTCAGAGCAGTACAGATTTATCGTCTCCCAGTTTTGGAGGCAGAAGACTGAGATAGGCTGTCACAGGGCCACGCTCCCTCTGAAGGCTGCAGAGAAGGATCTTTTACAGGCTCTCTCCCAACTTCTGGCGGCTTCTTGGCTCATGATAGCTGCATTCCAATCAGCACATGGCATTTCCCCTGTGTGCATCCATGTCCAATTTTCCCCTTTGTATAGTGACACAGTTATAACAGTTATATTGGATTAGGGACCACCTTACTCCGATACCATTTTATCTGAAATTGTTATATCTGCAATGACCTGACTGCCAAATAAGGTCATGTCAGGAGCACTGGGGGTTAAGACTCCCACATATAAAGGGGGGCTGAATTGCAAACACTGGGGGTCTGAATGAGGGATCGCTGCTAGTCCTTGAACCTGCCTGAGTTTTCTTTGCTGTTTATTCTTAGAAACAGTGAGCAAGTGGGAAGTGGAGGTGCCCAGAAAAGAGGTTCAAGTTCTTTCTCCTTTCACTGAAGCTAGGGACTGGCCCAGGAAATACTGGGGACAGCAGTGGCCTCACCTTAGCCACAAGGTACCTGGATTTCTGGCTGGAGGTCCAGCTGGGCTTTGAAAGGGGAAGTGGCTTCCTTTAAAGGACTATCCCTAGAATAGTGTTTTTGTTGTGGTTTCAGGTTGCTAAAGGTGAAGCAGCTGCTGTGGTTATGTGCTGCAGTAAAACTTCGGGCGGGGGAGAGCGGGGTGCCGAGAACATAACTCCTCGCACAGAGAGCAGCTGCAAATGCAGAGATTTTGCCGCTTTTATTTTTTTCTTTATTTGCATCTGTGATTTCTTATTTCTGTTCCCTTTCCTCCCTGAATCTCCAAGCTTCCTGTCTGGCTCTTGCACACCGTGTCCTGCAGTGTGGAGAGTACTTCTAGTTAAGATTTGCTGCAACGCGGTGGAGGAGGGGGAGGTCACGCCGCAGGTGAGAGACACTTAGCAACTTACTGTGTGACCTGGTGGTCTCTTCCCCACCCACTCGCCTGTGATAAGAGAGTCTGGCCTTGAAAAGCACCCCTCTGTCAGTCCTGACCCAGTTCTTCACACTCTCTCCTCTCCAAAGCTCTCTGCGTTCCCTAAGTTCTTCAACCTAGAACTTGACGGAAATGATACAACAGAATCCCTGGCCTCCAAGGAGGCTGTGGGTCTCCAGATTTGCAGCATTTCTGGGAGAGAGGCTGAAGCTGCCAAAGCTGGAGGCCAGGGTGAGGGGAAGTCAGGCCACAGGAGCTGGGCACAGCCTGGAAGGCTGGGGGCCCCAGAGCTCTCCATGGTGCTGGAGATGGGAGGCTCAGTTGGCTTGTTCTCTTTGGAACCAATATGTAGACATCCTGCTGATAGCTTTATAGACAATCACCCAGAGCACAGTGGCTGAGAATCATTCTACACAAACGACCGCTTCTGGAAAGCTACAAGATAATGAGGTTTTGATAATGGCACTGAATGAGCCGTGGACACAGGCTGGACCTTCCTAGGGCCACAAACCACCTCCAATGGACTGGTCCCATTAATACCAGCAGGCTTCTGAGGGCTTGTCATCACCAGAGGCATCTAAGCACACCCCAAGGGTTATGGGAATGCTTCCTCTTTATTTTGTTAAAGTCAGGCCTCATGGTGGTTCAGAGGTCTGAGTTATCTTGAATCTTCTCCAAGTCAGCAAGAGACTACTCATTATACCGAGTTTCTTTGGATCATGGAGGAAAAACAATAATGAAACATTATTTGTGGGCATCTGGCTGAGCTTTGTTCTTCCCCTGAGGAGGAAATCACACCACAGTTGCTCCAAGAATGAGGCAGACACCTGATTCCCCAAACCAGACTCTAGCTGGGCTTAGAGACCATCCCCTGGGGTTGATAACAGTTGGGGTGTGTGCATCCCTCGGCCCACGTCCTTATCCATGATAGCATTATGCAGAAAAGTAATGAGAACCATTGAAAGATGTGGCTCACTTTGGGATTGAATTACCACTTAAATCAAACTGACAGTGGGCAGGGGGCTTGTGGAATGAAATTAAGCAGGAAGCAGTATTTCAATTGGGAAGCCCTGGGTACTTTCCAGGAGAGCGGGGCTCCTCTAAATGAAATATAACCCTGAGCTCCCATTCCACCCTCTGTGATTTATCTGAGCTGAAGAGACTTGTTTCAATGGTTCCGAATGTTATTTTCAAAGAGCAAATGAACATCTCATTCTGGAATCAATGGCACAGGAAACCAACTTGGAAGGCTCTGGTGCCGGGGAGAGGCAGGAAGCAGCTCTGAGTTCTGCTGTCTTCTATATTTAAACTCCAGTTCAAGGCAGACTGGAGGGGCATGTGGAGGAGGGAGACCCACAGGCCTTGGTGGAGTGAGAAATAGGAATCCTAATGCTTTTCCTACCACCAATGCCTGTTGTCAGAGTGGGGTGGGCAAGTGACCAGAGACTGACAGACGAAGGAGAACCAACCAGGGGAATACAAGAGGCACCAGCCCAACTCAGTGCCACCCTTCCCAGATGGGTCCCACTGGCCTCCAGGCCCTCCCCTTCCTGCCTGTCCAATTGTAGGTGCCAGATACTCCTGAATACAAATCAGAATCTTCCACTAGCTCTGCGAAGGGAATCAAAGCCGATGCTGTTTAGGTCTATCTACTGGCAGCTCTTTTGTGTGTGTGTGGCACTGGCGATTGAACCCAGGGGCATTCTACCTCTGAGCTACACCCTCAGCCCTACTTCACTTTTTATTTTTTATTTTTTAATTTTACTTTATTACATTTATTGGTGCACTGTAGTTATACATTTTGGTAAGTGTCAGCGTATCAGAAGCATGCATGCACACATTGCTCATTTATCCCTCCCTCAAATCCCACCCCATTCCCTCCCCCTTCCCTCCTTTCCCTGGTCAGCACAGTGTCTCACTAGGTTGCTGGGGGTCTCACTAAGTTGTGAAGGCTGGCCTCCAACCTGAACCCATGACCCTCCTGTTTCAGCCTCCCAAGTACTGGGGATTATGGGTGTGTGCCATCACCCATGACCTGGGGGCTGTTTGTGACTGGTTCAGTCAAGTTTCTGCCAATACCCTGAAGGGTATTGCTCCCAATTTGAGCAGCATCTTTCAAGGGTGCTTGTTAACTCTCTGCATGTAATATTGCCTATGAAGACCTGGGCTGAGGGAAGCCCACACATGCACCAGCCACCGCTCACCCACGCTGCATCACTCTGGGTCCGTCTTGATGGCTTTGGTATAAATGTCTTTGGAGAAGTGGCTGAGAGGTTTGCTCCAATCCAGTCCCATGATTATTATAACTTTCCCAGCATACACAGTGACTTGCAACACAACTATTTTGCTGGAATAAGATTTAATCTCCTGTCCTGAAGAAAGGACACACCAAGGGTCTGAGGTACAGCTGCTAGCTCCACTCAGTGCCTGGAGCAGGAGATGGGGCAATCCTAGTCCATGGACCATTTGCATTCAAATGTGGAGGGGGGAGCGTCCTCCAGGTACGCTTCCTGTATGCCCTTTCTCCATTCCCTCTCTTCCCTTCTCCTCACCCCTTACCGGCCAGAATGTTGCGTTTTCTGGCTTGCATGGTGTCTGCCTTTTGCAGCTTCAGAAGGAGGAACTTTCATCCATCCTTGGGTTGAATCTTTCTCCTTCCCTTCTGGGCTTTACAAAGAAGGCAAAATGTCCCCCAGGGCCACCTGTTGGAGATGAGGAGAGAGACATGAATGCCTTAAAGCCAAAGAGCCTGCATCCCTCCCTCCAGGGAGTGTGAGCTTCCTCCTCCTCATTTACAATGGATGGCTAGTGGCCGGCGGCCTTCCTCACCATGCACCCTGTGCCCAGCACACCTCTCCCATTGCCTTGCTTATTCTTCACGCCACTCTATGTAGCAGACTTTAGTGTCATCTCAGCATCACAGACAAGGAACCTGAGGCAGAGAGAGGTTGAGTGACACACCCAAGGTCACACAGCCTGCCTTGGACTAAAATGGCCCAACTGCAGCACCTGAGTGTTTCACCACTCCACTAAACCACCTGCCCAATGGCCACACTTGCCCTCCCACCTTCTGCCATGTGAGGTCACAGTGTAATGGCCCTCACCAGACACCTGATGCTGGTGCCTGATCCTGGACACCCAGGCTCTAGAACCCTGAGAAACAAATGCTCAGCGGCATTTTGTTTTAGCAGCACAAAGGTATGAAGACAACACTTGTTCTGATCAAGCCTTAGTAAACTTCACTTGTCCACTCCATCACTTCTTCATCTCCTTCCCTCACCTCTTACCCTTACTGTCCATCACAAATGTGACCTTAAAGATTTTCAACACGCCGGG